>CM069864.1:8250169-8392669 GCA_036172795.1 Pelodytes ibericus | reverse complement strand
TCCAAACACTGCTTTTTGAAGGTCAAAGAATAAAAAAAAAACCCTGGTTAAATTATTTCCAAAGTAAAACTACAGGAGAATTGGATATTGCACCATATGCAGCAAATAAACTAGGGGGGCTGGACCCTTTAAATCTGCCCTGGGTAAAATAATGGGGCTCACTGTTCTCACCAGCCCTGTATAACAGAGATAATAATCCAGGACAAAGCGCTTTATTTTCAAAAATAACTTTAATATAAGGGATGAAAAAGGTTTATTATTGCGGATAAGGATTGAGATCCTCAGCTCAGTGATGACACCGCCCATTGTTTGACATCGGTGGGGCAGTTGGGGTATTTCTGGAGCGCCTCGGAGATTTGGGAGTTATCTAGAAGCAGTTTCATGAGTCTGTATTCTTTCTGTGTGCGGACAGACAGACCTTCCATGGGTTTGATCAGCTCCAGCTGGTGCAAGTGTTCAAATGCCTGAAAACACACAGAGAACTGCTGGAAGCACACGCATGGAATAATACTTTAACCAACTGAATGTGCAAATCCCATTAAAACCAGTAAACCAATAACATCAGACCATTTCAGTTGTAAACTCACCGAGGGAGCTTTATAAGAGTCAAATCTGGGGCAAAGCTCTAAAAGTGATGTCATCAGCAGGAGCATTCCATTGGTTTCCATGGTGACTGGACCAGCAGGAACATTCCATTGGTTTCCATGGTGACTGTACCAGCAGGAACATTCCATTGGTTCCCATGGTGACTGGACCAGCAGGAACATTCCATTGGTTCCCATGGTGACTGGACAAGCAGGAACACTCCATTGGTTCCCATGGTGACTGGGCCAGCAGGATCATTCCATTGGTTCCCATGGTGACTGGACCAGCAGGAGCATTCCATTGGTTTCCATGGTGATTGGACCAGCAGGAACATTCCATTGGTTTCCATGGTGATTGGACCAGAAGGAACATTCCATTGGTTTCCATGGTGACTTTGCCCCAGAATTGACTCTTAAACATACACCCCCACTGTGTTAAAATTACACCTTTCATTTTCTGAGGATTTGATGTAAACAATATGATTTTTGACTTGTTTCTTGTATTTTCCCAATTAATGTCCTTTCACCAAAATGCTGTAAAAATGCAATCAGGCGTAGTGCTGATAACGTCCAGCAGAGGGGGCTGTGATACCTGTACATTGAGCAGCTAATGCTTCCCCCAGGGTTTAATCACCAATGACTTCAAGGCAGAACTAGCAGCATTGGATTTAAATACTCACTGACCTCAGCACAGTCCACATTCCTAGTAAATCTCAGTTAACACTTGTGATGTTAAAACAAACGTATGTTTAATTAAAGGATTAAATTGTAGATGTTTTACACAGAAGCACTAATAAAATAATACAAATAAAGTACCTTACTGAACCCTCTCTGCTTGTATAGCTCTATCAGAGGACGGACATGTTGTTCAGATTCTTTGCTCTGTATAGCTCTATCAGGGGTGGACATGCTGTTTATAATCTTTGCTCTGTATAACTCTATCAGGGGTGGACATCTTGTTTAGAGTCTTTGCTCTGTATAGCTCTATCAGGGGTGTATATGTTGTTTAGAATCTTTGCGCTGTATAGCTCTATCAGGGGCGGGCATGTTGTTTAGAATCTTTGCTCTGTATAGCTCTATCAGGGGCGGACAGGTTGTTTAGAATCTTTGCTCTGTATTGCTCTATCAGGAGTGGACATGCTGTTTAGAATCTTTGCTCTGTATAGCTCTATCAGGGGGAGGACATGTTTTTTAGAATCTTTGCTCTGTATAGCTCTATCAGGGGGAGGACATGTTGTTTAGAATCTTTGCTCTGTATAGCTCTATCAGGGGTGGACATGTTGTTTGCTCTGTGTAGCTCTATCAGGGGGTGGACATGCTGTTTAGAATCTTTGCTCTGTATAGCTCTATCAGGGGTGGACATGTTGTTTGCTCTGTGTAGCTCTATCAGGGGGTGGACATGTTGTTTGCTCTGTATAGCTCTATCAGGGGGCGGACATGTTGAGTATAATCTTTGCTCTGTATAGCTCTATCAGGGGGAGGACATGTTGTTTAGAATCTTTGCTCTGTATAGCTCTATCAGGGGTGGACATGTTGTTTGCTCTGTGTAGCTCTATCAGGGGGTGGACATGTTGTTTGCTCTGTGTAGCTCTATCAGGGGTGGACATGTTGTTTGCTCTGTGTAGCTCTATCAGGGGGCGGACATGTTGTTTAGAATCTTGGGTTGGGTTTTTGCTTTATAAGAGATTATTTCTTATTACTTTAAGACATGAATATATTATTATTAATAATACAGAAAGTTCTCATTTTCTGGAGCCACCAGTCAATGACCCACCTTCATTATAACAGGTTTCTCAAAATTATAGACGGACTGTGCCTTTCTCTGGAGGAACTTCTGAAATTCTGGAAAAGTACAGAGCATCAAATGTATAACAAATAACACAGCTTTGCAGGTTGTATTGCTTAATCTTCTATCTCTGGAGTAAAGCAGACGTGTATTTTAATAGATACTATATAACTCTCTATCAAAAGTACCCGATAGTTTATCCTCATAATAGGGACAACTCATTTTACTTGTCCTTTAACCCCTTAGTGACAGACTGTTTTTATTTCTGTGGTTTTTGTGTTTAGCTGTAATTTTCATTTTTCTTGTTTAATCTTCCCACACTTTTTACCATAAAAAGGGTTTTCCTAAAATACCATTATTTTCATAATTTCTTCTAATTTACGATGAAAAAACATAAATATGATGATAAGTTAAAGAGAAATAAAAAAAACATTTTTTTTTTTTTTTACTTTGACCTGAACAATCAAAAATTGTTTCATGCTTACCGTAATTTTATTTTCCTTGTCATCACCATGGCAGCATTACTTTATTTGACAATGCTGCCATGGTTGACCAGGATCTAGTTTTCTGCTGTTTTTTTGCAAGTTATAGGGCAATAACATAAGGTAGCATTTTACCCTAACAATGTAACCCTAACGTAACCATTTGACCCCAATCTCAATGATCAACTTAACCCTAATCCTAGATACCAACCCTATCTATTGTTGTGTATTTTTGTAATATTGCAGACTGCAATATTCAGTTCAAAGTCAATACAAAGATCTTTTTGGAGATCTCTTTATAAATTGTACCTTCCAGACAACACAAAGGCAATATTGGAAGAAAGGAGCTTTGTCCTTAAACAGAGAGCAGGTTTCTTTACTGTTAGGTCAGTCAAATTGTGGACTAAACTGCCATCTGAAGTGGTTTTGGTTTATTCAATTAACTACTCTTGGTATGTGGAATGGTTGAGCTTGATGGACTATATGTATTTCTTTTCCAACCTAATGATGCAACTATGATTACATCACTTTTCAAACTTTGCCCCAGAGATGATCATTCATACAGAACCCTCTACATTGCTGTAAAGTATTTGCAATGATCAGCACAGGCTTTGTAATGCTGCTTGAGAATGTCATTACTAATAGAAACATGTTAGTATTTGAGTGTAAGCTCACAGGACAAGATTTCGTATTGGATGTTATTTCACTGGCTTGTAACATTGCAGATTGTTCGTGCTTTACAAAAAGCAACATAATAATAATAATCCAGTGAAATGAACACTCGGATTTATCTGATTAGTAGATCAGCATTTCCTTTGTTACAGGGGTTGGAAAGAAGGAGCTGCCTCTCCCACAGTTCAAACTACAACTTAGACAGGTAAAGACCAAGGGGACATAAAAATATATTGTAATACTGCACCATTGTGAACCATCTGGAAGTTAAAGGGCTCTCCATCATAGATATCCTGCAAGTGTTTCATGGCTATAATGAGACACAGCTCCAGAACAGACAGACCTGCAACAACAAGGTGAATCACATGATAACCAAGTGTACAGCTGTATGCTCAGAATACTTACGATACAGACAGTGGGTGGAGCTATGGCCAGATCTATTCAGGTGAATAACAAGAAGATGGTACTGAGATGGATTGTGATTGAGAGGGATGGCTGCTTAGGGTACAAGCAATAATACACGGGAAACAAATGTTTAGCTAAAAATGGGACATTCATTTATTGAGGGTGGATAAGCTCATGGGATCGATGGGCAAATGTCAGACAATTTTTTTACTTTGACAGTTTATTGGGATTAAATTAAATACAATATTACAAGGATGGACCTTTTCAAATGACCCTGATGTTCCTGCAGGTCCGTGCTAAATAACCCAGCCATATATATACTGCCCCCTATCAACTCACCATGCAGAATATTTGCCTTAGAGTCCACACTCCGCAGCCTAAAAGCTTCCAGAAAGTCCCCTGCGTCCAGACGAGGGTGGGACGGGCTGACACGGCATAAGGCCAACAGCTGAGGGAAGAAGAATGTGGTGACATGGAACATAAACAATAACTCATCTCCCTACAACAAAACTGCCAAGAGTATAGCGGATTAAATGATAACCATCTAACAATGGAACCTGTTCTCTGCCATTCTAATACACATGGCCCAAATGACTCATCCCCCTGCGATGAGCTGTGCTGTCAGATGGGGCCAGTTTGAGTGATCGGCGGTTACATTTACTAGAATTTATTAGTGTGGGCACGCCTCGGGGGGAAGGGACCTACAGGATCTGTAAAGAACCTGATCGGATCTCTGGCTCCGTGACGATGATTCCCAGATATTCGCGATCGGGCCCTGGAACCCAAAACATGCCATTTGGTCCTTAAGTTAAACATGGGCGTTCATGGGGTAAAAGCAGAGCTAAACGGGTCTAGGACACTTCGGCGCCGCATCTTCATCGCTGACAGTTCAGCGCGGCAGTTAGAACGCTGAACTGTCAGCAATGAAGAATAACACGGCCGTTTCATCGCGGCCGCAGCTATGTAAGAACTGTCAGCTCTTACAAATGTACAAGTAAAAAGAAAATAACCCCCCCTAATAAATGATTCCCAAACCCCAATACTAAAATGAATCCCAATACTAAAATTAACCACCTAAACCCTAATACTAACCCCCGACCCCTAATACTAACCCCCTAAACCCTAATACTAACCCCCGACCCCTAATACTAACCCCCTAAACCCTAATACTAACCCCCAAACCCTAATACTAACCCCCTAAACCCTAATACTAACCCCCAAACCCTAATACTAACCCCCTAAACCCCAATACTAACCCCCTAAACCCTAATACTAACACCCCCTAAAAACTAACCCCCTAAACCCCAATACTAACCCCCTAAACCCTAATACTAACCCCCTAAACCCTAATACTAACCCCCGACCCCTAATACTAACCCCCAAACCCTAATACTAACCCCCTAAACCCTAATACTAACCCCCAAACCCTAATACTAACCCCCTAAACCCTAATACTAACCCCCAAACCCTAATACTAACCCCCTAAACCCTAATACTAACCCCCTAAACCCTAATACTAACACCCCCTAAAAACTAACCCCCTAAACCCCAATACTAACCCCCTAAACCCTAATACTAACCCCCAACCCTTAATACTAACCCCCTAAACCCTAATACTAACCCCCGACCCCTAATACTAAAATTAACCCCCTAAACCCTAATACTAACACCCCCTAAAAATTGACCCCCTAAACCCTAATACTAACACCCGAACCCTAATACTAACCCCCGACCCCTAATACTAAAATTAACCCCCTAAACCCTAATACTAACCCTAATACTAACACCCCCTAAAAATTAACCCCCTAAACCCTAATTCTAACCACCCTAACTAAAATAAACTAAAATACTGAAATAAACTTACCTTTAGCGATGAAATGTCCCGCGATGAAATCTCCAGCGACGAGCTGTCTTGCGGTGCAGAGTCGGCGGTGAAGCGGCTGCGCGGAAGCAGCCGCGATGAAGTGTCCCATCCCCGAGCTAAACTCCAATATTTATTTTTGAGGCAGAAAACCTCCGTCATTGGTGCATGTGCATGTCTGTCACACTGCACACAGCCAATCGCAGAGGAGGAGATTATCATACAATTGGTGGAATGGTAGAGGATCTTACAATGGGGAGCCGGGAGCTGCTCAATATACAGACGGAACATATACAATGTGATTACCAGGAGCAGCTGTAACGAGCGCACATCCTTTGTAGAGTAGAACTGTTTTTGAAGAATATCTTCCACCGTCTTGTTTTCTAGTAAGCTCTACAAAACAAGATATAAGGTATTTTTTCCTCTGGTAAGTTTAAAGGAAAGCTGTAACCTTTGTTCATGGATTTTAAAGTTCAGCAATGTTAAAAATGTATTAAATCGGAACATCAATATTCTGGCTCATAAATAGCAGGTTTGCAACTCTCAGCATTTGGCTGAGGTCTGGGAGGAACAAAATGTAACATTTAGAGTTTTTCAAAGAAGCAAAAAATAACTATCCGAAATAACTTGCATTGTGTACATTTATTTCCAGCCAGGTAATTAATCAACGAGTGGATCCTGTAGTAACTAGCTTGATATATTAATTGCTTTCTCTCTGTACATAAATGAAGTATACAGTCTGCAGGGCAGCATGTCAAAGCTATGTGTCAATCAAAACAAGTGGCATGTAGGTATGCACTGACTGACAGCTTGACAACCAGCTGATAGCATATCAGAACGTATGATAGAGAGGGCAGGCTGCCTTGGGTGCAATACATTGCTAGGTACTGGAAATCTTTCAGCAGTAGAGGGCGCTATCTCCTGCACCAGATGTGATGGCCCGTACACATGTAAACCATGTATGTGAAGTTTGGAGAACTGAGCCAAGATGGCGGCTGGCACGGCGGAGTGATCTGAAAGGTTCCGGCTCACGTAAGTCAAATTACCTGAATGTTTTTATTCCATTCTTCTGCAAATTGAGCATCAGGAAAGTCAGGGGACAGGAGAAGCTGCTTCTCAAATATTTCTCGGTACTGGGAAAAGCCGAAGGAGTTTAACACATGTATCTGACGATGGGAAAACCGAGACTTCACTCTCTTCTCAAGAAGCTCCAAGACATCCTGCAAAATAGTCCAAAAGAGGCAAAATAGTCCAATGTGGCGTTTACAGTCAGATTTGTCGTCTTGGAGCCGGGGGACAGCTTTAGTCATTAAATAGGGAACCGAGACTGGTATTTCAAACTTAAAGGGACAGTCTAGTCCCCAAACTCCCTTTGGTGCAAGATGAATATTACTGCGTGTATAGTGCACAGGCTTTTTTTCCAGTGTTATCCGATACAGGCATTCTGCATGAATCACATTTTTTATATTCTACTCAAGCCCTCCCCTGCGTCCTAAACAACAGGTACTGCTTGTGTGTAGACAGTTTTGTTTCATTTAGCCACTTCCTTTGCTGCCGGTATACAATGCATTATGTGGAATCTAGGTGACCTTGCTCTTGTACACAGTAGGATCTCCTAACAGTGCAACACATTGTCTGCTGATATCACTATAGAGACAGGAAATTCATTTGAATGGCATTGTTTCTCACTGATTTCTGCAGCAAAACTAGGAAATTTACTTTTACTCAGTTAGTGTGGGCAGTCCTGGTTTCTTGCAAACCTATGTAATTTCACAAATTCATCTAAGGGTAACATTGTTATATTCTAAGCAATGCAAAATGTAAAACATGCATTGTAAAGTACTCTGAATGCTCTTTAATATGGAAGATGAATTTTGGACACTTACAGTCCATTTTAAGGTCAAACTAGCCGAGCTGGAAACATTCCCCCATTTACCTATACATTAAACTCGGCTACTCTTCCCTTAAGTTTGCAATTCCCTCTTTTGCGTACTTCCTCTCTCATTAGTAGAACGTGGGTCCAATCAATGGGTAGAGGAGCTTTTACCCAGGGGTTCCACGTGTGTTGGAAAGTTTAAATTGACCTTAAATATAGATATCTGTGCTAGGTTACCACCTCCCAAACGCTACTCTATCCCGTATCATGTATATGTATTAAACAGGTGTGAAATAAATGATGTCAAGTAAGGAGACTTCAAAACATAGACATGTTTATTTCTATCAATTAACAAAAGCCAAAGTGAGTAAACTGAAGAAAAATCTAAACCAATATTTAGGGTGACTGCCCTCTACCATCAAATCCGCATGAATTCTCTGCAGTCAGAGATTGTGTAGGCAGATAGGTCAGGTGTATGATTAAACAATTATACCAAACAGCTGCTAATGGTCATCAATGTTGAAAACACAATTATTAACTGAAACAGCTGTGTCGGAGGAACAAAAGTAGGTGAGGAACAGCCAAAAACAAGATTGATTTCAAAACAAAAGAGTTCAGCTGAAAGCCAACTCACCAACCGGCAGGTGATTCCGATGACGGCCACAGGCGTCTGTGCGGACTGGGCAATGTCGAAAAGATTGTAAAGTAGTGTCTGGTTCTTGTGATGAGCAAACAGGTCAAACTCATCTAATATAAACAGCACTGGACAGCTACTAGTGCGATCACCTAGGAACATGAACAGCAGAGTGTGAGATACAACAGATCATTACTCAACATTTGCCAAAAAGACCAGTAATCCCATAGGATTCACTTTTAATTCTTAATCAGACTTCATGCTCAAAAAACAGTGTATATGCCCACGCAGGACTGTACACACCCACACAGCACTGTACACGCCCACCAAGCTCTGTACACACTCACAAAGAACTGCACACGCCCACAAAGCTCCTTACATACCCACAAAGCTCTGTACACACCCACAAAGCTCTGCACATGCCCACAAAGCTCTGCACACGCTCACAAAGAAATGTACACGCCCACAAAGCTCTGCACATGCCCACAAATGCCCACAAAGCTCCATACACGCCCACAAAGCTCCGTAGAGTCCTGTGTGTTTGACAGTTGGGTAAGAAAACCAAGGCCAGATTCTTTGGTGGACAAATGTGCAAACACTATGCACATGTTTCCTGCAACATGTTTCAGCCACAGGAAAAACAAATCAGTGTCTGGAGTCGTTTTCTAATTTGATACTAAACAAATCATATTTTAGTGAATATCAATATGTGTTCTCTCCCCACAGAGGGGCAAGTTCTCTAAAAATCCCCAAAGATGATTTACTACCAAACCAAAACAGGCGTAGGGTTTAGATTTAGCATTATGACATCACAGTGGGCTGACATATGGGAAATGTGTAATCTGCATATCTAATAAGATACGGTGATGTCATAAACAGGAGACAGCACTGGGGCATCTGGAACATGTTTCTCTCTTCCGCTTTGCATTTAATTGCTGCAATGTATGGATCATTATCTACATTCAAAGCTGGAACAACAATTCATTGATGAAATCCCTTTAAGGATAAAATCCCCATTTAAACTGGTGGATCGTATAGTGAAGTGTAACATTTATCTGATCTTATTCACCTTTCTTTAAAGCTTCGAGGAGAAAGGCAAGGTTTTCTGCAAAGCTGCCCTGGAAAAAAAATTCAAAGTGTCTTTACGCATGGCATATGTAAATAACATATAGAACAGGACATCTGGAATCTGAGAAACAACATAAAAGCCCCCCCCCCCCCCCCCCCCCCGATACTAACAGAACTGGCACAGAAATGGCTGACTTGAAACATTAAAAGGAACTTGATATCTGACAATATATACACCTGTGCAGTGACCCCCATTAAATTAATTTAGTTTTGTTTTTTTTGTGTGAAGAAAAGGTGATGTGGTGTTAGTGCGTAGCTGGTAAATGTGGGCGGGGAGATTGAAGGGGAAACTTGTCTAATAATAATAAAAATTTTCAAAAATATATTTATTTACACACGGGACACACATTGGGCAAGAAGGAATGAATCCCCCGCTTCAAAAGCAGCCTCTGCAATTAACATCCGAAGGCATATCCCTCCAAACATCCGAACATATATCTCCAACGACGCTGAAATGGAGGAGGCAAATGGTTCCCCTTACCAGTCACCCGAGAGCTTAACCGATAAAGTATCACCGGGGAACGGCACAACATGAAGGGAAACAAAGGTCCATGGAGAGTAAGCAGATTGTCCCGGTGTTTCTGGAGACCTGGATATCACAAGCCCAGGACGCCTGACCAACTTCGGAGACAGACACACCAGAGCCGCAGCACACTGAACAGTCTATTTGATACTACCAACACAACTCTCACTAATCAGCAGTATATATACTATGATTCAGATAGACAGGACCGTAAGACTACCTACGTAGCCCAACCTGTCATTCATCCATGAAGAATCCAGAGTTCCCGAAATTTGCCAGTCCAGAAAAAAAACAATTACTCCCCAGGGTACTACTCCACAGCTCCCAGGGACCAGCGGGATAGCCTTTCTCGGGATAGCCTTTCTCGGGATAGCCTTTCTCGGAATAGCCTTTTCACCCACCTCCCTGCTCCTTTTCTTTGCATAGTGTACTGTGCTAATTACATTGACGCACTTCTAATATGTGCGCTGATAATGTCAATCAATATTTGTTTATTGTACTGTATGGGGAGAATTACAGTATTAATTAGTATCAGTATTAGAGCATAAAAGTTTATACCTTGTCTTCTTAGGGGATGTATCCGATCCATTCTACCAGCTAGCTTTGATAATACAACAGTTCTCTGACACCAGGCGAGATTGCTAATAGCTGTATTAAGATAAACCACTAGAGGGCAGTATTTGTAAATAGAGTTTGTGTCATATTTATACCACCATTATAATTACTAAATAATGATACCATTATAAGAATATTTACTTTCTACAATAGGAGTCCTTATAGAAAAGTTAATTGAGAAGTTATTAGCTCTTATTTTGAAGGACAACTTAACAAGAGCATTGTGTGGCTAAATAGAATAATTGTTTATTAAATAAGAACAAACATGTGTAAAATGGTATGAATAACAATGAAAGAAAGTCACAATCCACACAAACGTAAAAGGTTCAAAAATATATATCAAGCTACATAAATATAATGAGTGAATATACTTACAAATACCCTGTCCCCAACCATATTTTCCAGATTCAGCTGTCTGGTAATTTCAGTGAGAGCAATCTTATCGGTGGTCTGTAATAGACCTAAATAATAAAAAGAATTAAAATAGTCTATAATGCGGAGTAGAAACTAGGCTGTAATATGTAGGTATTATTTCCAAGAATTGTAAAATATTAAAAAAGAATTACAACTGTAAAAAAAAATGATATAATGATAGAAAAAAAACTAGTAACGTACAACGATTAAAAAAAAATGTTCAACTGCTGAAAACAGATACCGTATTTATCGGCGTATAACACGCACTTTTTCTCCCTGAAAATAGGGGGGAAATGATGTGTGCGTGTTATACGCCGATATAATGAGAAAAAAAAAATCTAAAACTTGCCTCGTTCCTGCTCTGTCCCCCGGTGCTCTGAAGGTCCGTGGCTGTGAGGGAAGCGTTGTGCGCTCCCCTCCAGCCGCGCGGTCAACAAAGTGTGTTTTTTATAAACAAATTTTATTGTCCCGCGCGGCTGGAGGGGAGCGCACAACGCTTCCCTCACAGCCACGCACCTTCCGAGCACCGGGGGACAGAGCAGGAACGAGGTAAGAGTTGGGGTCTGGGGAAGGGGGGGGAGGAGGGTGGCATAACGAGCATAATAAGGGGCAATATCCTGGCATATTGGGGGCAATATCCTGGCATATTGGGGGCAATATCCTGGCATATTGGGGGCAATATCCTGGCATATTGGGGGCAATATCCTGGCATATTAAATGGCATATTGGGGGCAATATCCTGGCATATTAAATGGCATATTGGGGGCAATATCCTGGCATATTAAATGGCATATTGGGGGCAATATCCTGGCATATTAAATGGCATATTGGGGGCAATATCCTGGCATATTAAATGGCATATTGGGGGCAATATCCTGGCATATTAAATTGCATATTGGGGGCAATATCCTGGCATATTAAATGGCATATTGGGGGCAATATCCTGCATATTAAATTGCATATTGGGGGCAATATCCTGGCATATTAAATGGCATATTGGGGGCAAAATCCTGCATATTAAATTGCATATTGGGGGCAATATCCTGGCATATTAAATGGCATATTGGGGGCAATATCTGGCATATTAAATGGCATATTGGGCTTCAAAGTTCTTTATTTGAAATTTAAGTTTTTTTTCCTGAAATTTCCTTCTTAAAATGAGGCGCGTGTTATACGCCGGCGCGAGTTATACGCCGATAAATACGGTAAGTTTTCAGAAATAAGCGGGATAAATAGTCACCACTCAACTGTACAGTATGTCTATCTCTTTCCTCTGAATGTATAAGTTTGCGTGTGTACATATAACATGTCTCATTACGGATCCGGTGAGATCCCTCTATACAAACCTCAGCCAATAATCAGTAAGCAGGTTACACTCAGTGATCATACCATGGAGATGAACTTGTAAGGCATTCTCCTTGATTTGATCTATTTCCAGGATCTCTCGCAGGGCATCCTTTAACAACTGGAAGACATGTCAGTACAGAACATGGGTTGGTATGTAACAAGTCACTGCCTGGTCATGAAACATGCAAAACACAGAGCCCCGAGCCAGGGCGATTACTCTCAGGTCCCAGGGAATTACAGCTCTGGGAACAGTCAGGACGGATATGGACTGAGCGACCTACAGTAATGAATACGTTACGTATACGGCACATACCGTGTTCAAAACACTATCTGGTTATTTACAAAGTTCAGAAAATGAGTGGAATAAAGAATTCTTATAAAACCTCACTTTGTGTATTGATAATAAGCTTGTCTTCGGAGATTTGTTGACATAAAACCCAAGATTGCAATACGCATTCATTAAAGCCTTTATCCTAAAGAACTAGCAAAACATTAACCAGGACACGGATCTCACAAACATTTACAGGACTAGTAACATGTTATTTAATCTGCATTTTACCAAGACTGAGCTGAACTGGGAGTCTTTAGTATTTCCTGCCATCTTATTTACATTTCTCTCATGTTCTATCTTTTCAGTGATTTTTGGTTTTTTTGGTCGCGTGCGTCTGTGATTCCCGTGTTAACATGTCGCAAGGTTCTGACAATGTTCACTGTGTACAGCTAAGCATTACACATGCAGGCCAGGAAAATCCACAGTTGCCAACTTTCTTGAATCTGTTGGAACAGTCCTGTTATTTTGTCTCCTGTCCCGGCATTATTACTGCCTACGTATAGTGCTTAGCACTGTGCACAGGAAGCATTGGATTTAAACTGAGATACATACACAGTGTAAACAAAGAGAACTGAAATACAAACACCGGGTACCTGTACCAGAGAGTGCAACCTCCGGGGGTCACTAAACATCTCGTTGTGTCGCGTGACTCCGCCCATTTTAGCTACACCCCTTTAATAGTGCAGAACGTTGAACACAGTCATCCTGCATGTATGTACTTACAGCCTTTCTATAACCGGCTCCTACTGCCGAGAATCCCAATTCAGCTAAAACGGGGATCTCGTCTGTATTTCCTGGCCTGAAGATATCCATGTGGGTGGATAAAACAGTTTATCCAGTCTCCCAAATGGGGAGCAGTGGTAGGCGATATGTGGGCAGGACCTGGGGAGGAGTGGGCGGAGCAAAGTGCCACCCCCTTTGCTCAGAGACATCAGCACTGCCCCCAGGACGATCTGACTGGTGGATAGTAACATCACAGACATCCTGCACATGTGCAGTGGGCATTCCCATGTATATCTATGGAAGACTTCTCAGACACTGGGGTCGCACCAATGGCCCAATCTCCAGGAGAATCCCTGCAAATCTTATTTATGTTTAATGTGAATTCATTTGTCCGGTTGGAGATATTTCATGTTATGTAAATAGGTAATGGATTCTTACCATGCTCTTCCCTGATCCCCTGGGACCAATAATCAGAGCAGAGTTACTCTCACCATGAATCACTGTTCTCTTCAGAAGCTCAACTAAGTGTCTGAAAATTATAATAACAAAAGGATGAAGTTCACAGCACTGGAGATAGAGGAAAAACAAAGCAGCCACCTGAGAAGCATCACACGGTCTGTGGGGATAAACACTGAGCTAAAGGCATGATATGTATATGGGCATCAACCATCTAAACACTGCATCATCTAAACACCGCTTATACTGTGACTGTATCATCTAAACACTGCATCATCTACACACTGCGTATACTGTGACTGTATCATCTAAACACTGCATCATCTAAACACCGCTTATACTGTGACTGTATCATCTAAACACTGCATCATCTACACACTGCGTATACTGTGACTGTATCATCTAAACACTGCATCATCTACACACTGCGTATACTGTGACTGTATCATCTAAACACTGCATCATCTACACACTGCGTATACTGTGACTGTATCATCTAAACACTGCTTATACTGTGACTGTATCATCTAAACACTGCTTATACTGTGACTGTATCATCTAAACACTGCATCATCTACACACTTCGTATACTGTGACTGTATCATCTAAACACTGCATCATCTAAACACCGCTTATACTGTGACTGTATCATCTAAACACTGCTTATACTGTGACTGTATCATCTAAACACTGCTTATACTGTGACTGTATCATCTAAACACTGCTTATACTGTGACTGTATCATCTAAACACTGCTTATACTGTGACTGTATCATCTAAACACTGCTTATACTGTGACTGTATCATCTAAACACTGCGTATACTGTGACTGTATCATCTAAACACTGCGTATACTGTGACTGTATCATCTAAACACTGCGTATACTGTGACTGTATCATCTAAACACTGCGTATACTGTGACTGTATCACCCAAACACTGCTTATACTGTGACTGTATCATCTAAACACTGCGTATACTGTGACTGTATCACCCAAACACTGCTTATACTGTGACTGTATCACCCTAACACTGCTTATACTGTGACTGTATCATCTAAACACTGCGTATACTGTGACTGTATCATCTAAACACTGCGTATACTGTAACTGTATCATCTAAACACTGCGTATACTGTGACTGTATCATCTAAACACTGCGTATACTGTAACTGTATCATCTAAACACTGCTTATACTGTGACTGTATCATCTAAACACTGCTTATACTGTGATTGTATCACCTAAAAACTGCTTATACTGTGACTGCATCACCCAGACACTGCTTATACTGTGACTGTATCACCCAAACACTGCTTATACTGTGACTGTATCACCTAAACACCACTTATACTGTGACTGTATCACCCAAACACTGCTTATACTGTGACTGTATCACCTAAACACCACTTATACTGTGACTGTATCACCTAAACACCACTTATACTGTGACTGTATCACCCAAACACTGCTTATACTGTGACTGTATCACCTAAACACTGCTTATACTGTGACTGTATCACCCAAACTCTGCTTATACTGTGACTATCATCTAAACACGGCGTATACTGTGACTATCATCTAAACACGGCGTATACTGTGACTATCATCTAAACATGGCGTATACTGTGACTCTATCATCTAAACACTGCATCATCTAAACACTGCTTATACTGTGACTGTATCATCTAAACACTGCGTATACTGTGACTGTAACATCTAAACACTGCGTATACTGTGACTGTATCATCTAAACACTGCATCATCTAAACACTGCATATACTGTGACTGTATCATCTAAACACTGCGTATACTGTGACTGTATCATCTAAACACTGCATCATCTAAACACCGCTTATACTGTGACTGTATCATCTAAACACTGCATCATCTAAACACTGCGTATACTGTGACTGTATCATCTAAACACTGCGTATACTGTGACTGTATCATCTAAACACTGCGTATACTGTGACTGTATCATCTAAACACTGCGAACACTGACTATCATCTAAACACTGTTTACACTGACTGTATCATCTAAACACTGCTTATACTGTGACTGTATCATCTAAACACTGCATCATCTAAACACTGCGTATACTGTGAGTATCATCTAAACACTGCGTATACTGTGACTGTATCATCTAAACACTGCATCATCTAAACACCGCTTACACTGTGACTGTATCATCTAAACACTGCATCATCTAAACACTGCTTATACTGTGACTATCATCTAAACACTGCGTGTACTGTGACTGTATCACCTAAACACTGCGTATACTGTGACTGTATCATCTAAACACTGCTTATACTGTAACTGTATCATCTAAACACTGCTTATACTGTGACTGTATCACCCAAACACTGCTTATACTGTGACTGTATCACCTAAACACTGCTTATACTGTGACTGTATCACCCAAACACTGCTTATACTGTGACTGTATCACCCAAACACTGCTTATACTGTGACTGTATCACCCAAACACTGCTTATACTGTGACTGTGTCAGCTAAACACTGCTTATACTGTAACTGTATCACCTAAACACTGCTTATACTGTGACTGTATCACCTAAACACTGCTTATACTGTGACTGTATCACCTAAACACTGCTTATACTGTGACTGTATCACCCAAACACTGCTTATACTATGACTGTATCACCTAAACACTGCTTATACTGTGACTGTATCACCCAAACACTGCTTATACTGTGACTGTATCACCTAAACACTGCTTATACTGTGACTGTATAACCTAAACACTGCTTATTATGTGACTGTATCACCCAAACACTGCTTATACTGTGACTGTATCACCTAAACACTGCTTATACTGTGACTGTATCACCCAAACAAACACTGCTTATACTGTGACTGTATCACCCAAACACTTCTTATACTGTGACTGTATCATCTAAACACTGCTTATACTGTGACTGTATCACCCAAACACTGCGTATACTGTGACTGTATCACCCAAACACTGCGTATACTGTGACTGTATCACCCAAACACTTCTTATAATGTGACTGTATCACCCAAACACTGCTTATACTGTGACTGTATCACCCAAACACTGCTTATACTGTGACTGTATCACATAAACACTGCGACTGTATCACCTAAACACTGCTTATACTGTGACTGTATCACCTAAACACTGCTTATTCTGTGACTGTATAACCTAAACACTGCTTATTCTGTGACTGTATCACCCAAACACTGCTTATACTGTGACTGTATCACCTAAACACTGCGTATACTGTGACTGTATCATCTAAACACTGCTTATACTGTAACTGTATCATCTAAACACTGCTTATACTGTGACTGTATCACCCAAACACTGCTTATACTGTGACTGTATCACCTAAACACTGCTTATACTGTGACTGTATCACCCAAACACTGCTTATACTGTGACTGTATCACCCAAACACTGCTTATACTGTGACTGTGTCAGCTAAACACTGCTTATACTGTAACTGTATCACCTAAACACTGCTTATACTGTGACTGTATCACCTAAACACTGCTTATACTGTGACTGTATCACCTAAACACTGCTTATACTGTGACTGTATCACCCAAACACTGCTTATACTATGACTGTATCACCTAAACACTGCTTATACTGTGACTGTATCACCCAAACACTGCTTATACTGTGACTGTATCACCTAAACACTGCTTATACTGTGACTGTATAACCTAAACACTGCTTATTATGTGACTGTATCACCCAAACACTGCTTATACTGTGACTGTATCACCTAAACACTGCTTATACTGTGACTGTATCACCCAAACAAACACTGCTTATACTGTGACTGTATCACCCAAACACTTCTTATACTGTGACTGTATCATCTAAACACTGCTTATACTGTGACTGTATCACCCAAACACTGCGTATACTGTGACTGTATCACCCAAACACTGCGTATACTGTGACTGTATCACCCAAACACTTCTTATAATGTGACTGTATCACCCAAACACTGCTTATACTGTGACTGTATCACCCAAACACTGCTTATACTGTGACTGTATCACATAAACACTGCGACTGTATCACCTAAACACTGCTTATACTGTGACTGTATCACCTAAACACTGCTTATTCTGTGACTGTATAACCTAAACACTGCTTATTCTGTGACTGTATCACCCAAACACTGCTTATACTGTGACTGTATCACCTAAACACTGCTTATACTGTGACTGTATCACCCAAACACTGCTTATACTGTGACTGTATCACCCAAACACTGCTTATACTGTGACTGTATCACCTAAACACTGCTTATACTGTGACTGTATCACCTAAACACTGCTTATTCTGTGACTGTATAACCTAAACACTGCTTATTCTGTGACTGTATCACCCAAACACTTCTTATACTGTGACTGTATCACCCAAACACTACTTATACTGTGACTGTATCACCCAAACAAACACTGCTTATACTGTGACTGTATCACCTAAACACTGCTTATACTGTGACTGTATCACCTAAACACTGCTTATACTGTGACTGTATCACCTAAACACTGCTTATTCTGTGACTGTATAACCTAAACACTGCTTATTCTGTGACTGTATCACCCAAACACTTCTTATACTGTGACTGTATCACCCAAACACTGCTTATACTGTGACTGTATCATCTAAACACTGCTTATACTGTGACTGTATCACCCAAACACTGCTTATACCAGGGCTTGACAAATTGATCTGAGTTTTAGGAGCCAGCTAAAAAATCTAGGAGCCAGACAACGGCACATAAACACAAACACACGCAGTCACACACAGACACATAGCCTGTCACATATACATACAGAATAAAGGAACCTCTATTCTGATTTGAAGGACTAGGGTGAAAGTCCTCTCTGTGCACCCTCCACTTCTGAACGCGAAACCTGTTACACCTTGTTTTTCCACATATACACACACACACACATACACACACATACACACAAAACACATCCAGTCAGACACATATATACACACAAAACACATCCAGTCAGACACATATATACACACACAAAACACATCCAGGCACACACATATATTAACACAAACACATCCAGGCACACACATATATTAACACAAACACATCCAGGCACACACATATATTAACACAAACACATCCAGGCACACACATATATTAACACAAACACATCCAGGCACACACATATATTAACACAAACACATCCAGGCAGACACATATATTAACACAAACACATCCAGGCAGACACATATATTAACACAAACACATCCAGGCAGACACATATATAAACACAAACACATCCAGGCACACACATATATAAACACAAACACATCCAGGCACACACATATATTAACACAAACACATCCAGGCACACACATATATTAACACAAACACATCCAGGCAGACACATATATTAACACAAACACATCCAGGCACACACATATATAAACACAAACACATCCAGGCACACACATATATAAACACAAACACATCCAGGCACACACATATATAAACACAAACACATCCAGGCACACACATATATTAACACAAACACATCCAGGCACACACATATATTAACACAAACACATCCAGGCACACACATATATAAACACAAACACATCCAGGCACACACATATATTAACACAAACACATCCAGGCAGACACATATATTAACACAAACACATCCAGGCACACACATATATTAACACAAACACATCCAGGCACACACATATATTAACACAAACACATCCAGGCACACACATATATTAACACAAACACATCCAGGCACACACATATATAAACACAAACACATCCAGGCACACACATATATAAACACAAACACATCCAGGCACACACATATATTAACACAAACACATCCAGGCACACACATATATAAACACAAACACATCCAGGCACACACATATATTAACACAAACACATCCAGGCACACACATATATTAACACAAACACATCCAGGCACACACATATATTAACACAAACACATCCAGGCACACACATATATTAACACAAACACATCCAGGCACACACATATATTAACACAAACACATCCAGGCACACACATATATTAACACAAACACATCCAGGCAGACACATATATTAACACAAACACATCCAGGCACACACATATATAAACACAAACACATCCAGGCACACACATATATAAACACAAACACATCCAGGCACACACATATATTAACACAAACACATCCAGGCACACACATATATTAACACAAACACATCCAGGCACACACATATATTAACACAAACACATCCAGGCACACACATATATTAACACAAACACATCCAGGCACACACATATATTAACACAAACACATCCAGGCACACACATATATAAACACAAACACATCCAGGCACACACATATATTAACACAAACACATCCAGGCAGACACATATATTAACACAAACACATCCAGGCACACACATATATTAACACAAACACATCCAGGCACACACATATATTAACACAAACACATCCAGGCACACACATATATTAACACAAACACATCCAGGCACACACATATATAAACACAAACACATCCAGGCACACACATATATTAACACAAACACATCCAGGCAGACACATATATACACACACAAAACACATCCAGGCACACACATATATAAACACAAACACATCCAGGCACACACATATATTAACACAAACACATCCAGGCACACACATATATTAACACAAACACATCCAGGCACACACATATATTAACACAAACACATCCAGGCACACACATATATTAACACAAACACATCCAGGCAGACACATATATTAACACAAACACATCCAGGCACACACATATATTAACACAAACACATCCAGGCACACACATATATTAACACAAACACATCCAGGCACACACATATATTAACACAAACACATCCAGGCACACACATATATTAACACAAACACATCCAGGCACACACATATATGAACACAAACACATCCAGGCACACACATATATTAACACAAACACATCCAGGCACACACATATATTAACACAAACACATCCAGGCACACACATATATTAACACAAACACATCCAGGCACACACATATATTAACACAAACACATCCAGGCACACACATATATTAACACAAACACATCCAGGCACACACATATATTAACACAAACACATCCAGGCACACACATATATTAACACAAACACATCCAGGCAGACACATATATTAACACAAACACATCCAGGCAGACACATATATTAACACAAACACATCCAGGCACACACATATATTAACACAAACACATCCAGGCACACACATATATTAACACAAACACATCCAGGCACACACATATATTAACACAAACACATCCAGGCACACACATATATTAACACAAACACATCCAGGCACACACATATATTAACACAAACACATCCAGGCACACACATATATTAACACAAACACATCCAGGCACACACATATATTAACACAAACACATCCAGGCACACACATATATTAACACAAACACATCCAGGCACACACATATATTAACACAAACACATCCAGGCACACACATATATTAACACAAACACATCCAGGCACACACATATATAAACACAAACACATCCAGGCACACACATATATTAACACAAACACATCCAGGCAGACACATATATTAACACAAACACATCCAGGCACACACATATATTAACACAAACACATCCAGGCACACACATATATTAACACAAACACATCCAGGCACACACATATATTAACACAAACACATCCAGGCACACACATATATAAACACAAACACATCCAGGCACACACATATATTAACACAAACACATCCAGGCAGACACATATATACACACACAAAACACATCCAGGCACACACATATATAAACACAAACACATCCAGGCACACACATATATTAACACAAACACATCCAGGCACACACATATATTAACACAAACACATCCAGGCACACACATATATTAACACAAACACATCCAGGCACACACATATATTAACACAAACACATCCAGGCAGACACATATATTAACACAAACACATCCAGGCACACACATATATTAACACAAACACATCCAGGCACACACATATATTAACACAAACACATCCAGGCACACACATATATTAACACAAACACATCCAGGCACACACATATATTAACACAAACACATCCAGGCACACACATATATTAACACAAACACATCCAGGCACACACATATATTAACACAAACACATCCAGGCACACACATATATTAACACAAACACATCCAGGCACACACATATATTAACACAAACACATCCAGGCACACACATATATTAACACAAACACATCCAGGCACACACATATATTAACACAAACACATCCAGGCACACACATATATTAACACAAACACATCCAGGCACACACATATATTAACACAAACACATCCAGGCAGACACATATATTAACACAAACACATCCAGGCACACACATATATTAACACAAACACATCCAGGCACACACATATATTAACACAAACACATCCAGGCACACACATATATTAACACAAACACATCCAGGCACACACATATATTAACACAAACACATCCAGGCACACACATATATTAACACAAACACATCCAGGCACACACATATATTAACACAAACACATCCAGGCACACACATATATTAACACAAACACATCCAGGCACACACATATATTAACACAAACACATCCAGGCACACACATATATTAACACAAACACATCCAGGCACACACATATATTAACACAAACACATCCAGGCACACACATATATTAACACAAACACATCCAGGCACACACATATATTAACACAAACACATCCAGGCACACACATATATTAACACAAACACATCCAGGCAGACATATACACAAGACAGCAGGTGTTGGGTTATTTTTAAAGAGAAAAAAAATAAAAAAAGTTCACCTATCAATGTCCCCCCTCCCTGCTGTTACACCTCAATGCTGGGAGGGTGGGGGGGTGTTTCCATTGCAGCCCAGTGGCAAAGAGCAGCTTCCCTGCTATCCTCCCAGGTGATCAGCACTATATCGGTGCGCGAGGGGGCGGAGCAGGAAGTCTGTGCAGCCGGTGCACTCACTCTGCTCCCTCGCGCACCGCTGCTGGAATCAAGAAAAGAAAAAACGATCCCATTGCCGAGGACATCACACAGGGCTGGAGATACCTGGGCGCCAGGTCTGATTTCCTGGTCGCCATGGCGACCTGGCGCCTGGGGTTTGTCGAGCCCTGGCTTATACTGTGACTGTATCACATAAACACTGCTTACACTGTGACTGTATCACCTAAACACTGCTTATACTGCGACTGTATCACCTAAACACTGCTTATACTGCGACTGTATCACATAAACACTGCTTACACTGTGACTGTATCACCCAAACACTGCTTATACTGTGACTGTATCACATAAACACTGCTTACACTGTGACTGTATCACCTAAACACTGCTTATACTGCGACTGTATCACCTAAACACTGCTTATACTGCGACTGTATCACATAAACACTGCTTACACTGTGACTGTATCACCTAAACACTGCTTATACTGCGACTGTATCACCCAAACACTGCTTATACTGTGACTGTATCACCTAAACACTGCTTATTCTGTGACTGTATCACCTAAACACTGCTTATTCTGTGACTGTATAACCTAAACACTGCTTATACTGTGACTGTATCACCTAAACACTGCTTATTCTGTGACTGTATAACCTAAACACTGCTTATTCTGTGACTGTATCACCCAAACACTGCTTATACTGTGACTGTATCACCTAAACACTGCTTATTCTGTGACTGTATAACCTAAACACTGCTTATTCTGTGACTGTATCACCCAAACACTTCTTATACTGTGACTGTATCATCTAAACACTGCTTATACTGTGACTGTATCACCCAAACAAACACTGCTTATACTGTGACTGTATCACCCAAACACTTCTTATACTGTGACTGTATCATCTAAACACTGCTTATACTGTGACTGTATCACCCAAACACTGCTCATACTGTGACTGTATCACCTAAACACTGCTTATACTGTGACTGTATCACCCAAACACTGCTTATACTGTGACTGTATCACCCAAACACTGCTTATACTGTGACTGTATCACCCAAACACTGCTTATACTGTGACTGTATCACCCTAAACACTGCTTATACTGTGACTGTATCAAGTAAACACTGCTTATACTGTGACTGTATCACCCAAACACTGCTTATACTGTGACTGTATCACCCAAACACTGCTTATACTGTGACTGTATCACCCAAACACTGCTTATACTGTGACTGTACCGCCCAAACACCGCTTATACTGTGACTGTATCACCCCAACACTGCTTATACTGTGACTGTATCACCCAAACACCGCTTATACTGTGACTGTATCACCCAAACACTGCTTATACTGTGACTGTATCACCTAAACACTGCTTATACCTATGAGTCATAGTGTCTCCATCTTACTTGTGCTGAGATTCCACCCCATATTTCCTTCCATGATGACTATGCTGTAGAAATCTTGGTCGTAGTATGGCATGAACCTACAAGAGAAACAAGAGAAACATGGAATAAAGGGCAGTATCATCTGGCTTATTGCTACATGTTTCTAAAATATGTGAAATGCACTTAATTTTACTCTTAAACATCCAATAAAGAGGGTCTATAACCGTAAAAATAAAATTAGGTGTTTATCTCCTGCATCCATTTTGTGAATTTTACCCATGATGCAACAGTCACCAAGGTCTTCCAGCAAGTCTCACTTTACAACTTGTCAGAGGTATTGAACAGTAATCTCGAGACTGGTACATATGAATAAAGCAGAAGCAAAGGATAACAAGATGGATGCCAGCAGCCTCCATTTTGTGTCAGTTTTTGGGCCTTCTGTGTGTTCAAATCTTATTCTGTGTCCCTGAGGATAAAAGAAACTCTTTCCCTAACTCTGTTATCTGAAACCAAATATTTTACTGATAAGTTCATAGTATCACCGGAACAGATAAGGTGGCCATTGTTAGTGGAAGGTTTATTACTAAGCCACATCTCATTGTATTGATGCAGACACAGCTGTGTACATACAAGAGGAGAAGGGGGGCTTCTCTGAAACTTGCTAGCCCACCCAAACTGGCAGAAACTGACAGACACAAACTTTGAAACTATTTGGATCTTAGATTTAAATAATCTAATAAGTGTTATTATAAACAGACCTAGTTGATTCAAATCGCTAATTAAAATATATAATTATATCACGTCTTCACTAATAGATATGTAAAGTATAATTAATCCTACATATTAATAAGAATATTGTTTTATTAGTGTGATATACATTTTATTATACGTTTTTATCTAATGTGGAATGATAAGAATATTTACTCCAATTTGAAATTGTATTAACACTTATATATTTCAACACATATACTTTCTCACATTATACTCACAATCCAGGTATAGCTATAAATAATGACATCATCTCATTTACATTAAACACACCCATCCATTAAATTGGCTAGAAGTTACAGAACAGGGTGTGAGTCTGAGATAAGGTTTGGTTAATAAGTTGATACTGGAGGTGTAGAGGGGAGAGCTGAGATACCTGAACAGACCTGGGAGACTGATTTTGGGAGAGCTGCCACTAGTGGGGTGAGAGCTGCCACTAGTGGGGTGAGAGATGGGAATGTTTTAGAAACGGGCTGAGTCTCTCTCCTTCTGGGGAGAACTCAGGAATATGAGGCTTTTAACCCCTTAACGACAGATGACGTGCCAGGCACGTCACGGCAAATCGAGGACTTGCCGACAGCTGACGTGCCTGGCACGTCATGCACTAAACTGAGTAAAGAAAGCGACCAGCGGTCGCTTTCTTTACTCTAACGGTGTTGCTACAATGCCTCTAGGTAGAGGCATTGTGCAACACCCCCCAAAAGTGCAGGGGCGCGCTACGATCACTCCACGGAGTGATCGTAGCAGCCATTTAAAAATGGCTGCGCCCGCTGCACACATGTGCTTAGAAAGCGAACGATCGTTCGCTTTCTAAGCATCTCCGGTGTTGTTAAAGTGCCTCGCCAGCGAGGCACTTAACAACACCGTTCTGCTCCCCAGAGCCGATGGTGGTCGCTCTCCTGAGCGACCCCATCGGCTCAGTAGAAGGGAACGCTGCCTATACAGGCAGCGCTTCCCTTCTAATGGCAAGAGCATCGGAAGTGAAAGTATTTCACTTCCGATGCTCTAGGGGGAGCCAATCGATGCCGGCACAACAGATCTATGTGATCTGTGTGCAGGCATGTATGATAAGTGCTCTGATGAGCACTTATCATACTGTCAAAGGCAATATTAGCAAATATTGCCTTTGACAAGTATTGATCTGCCTCCCTCACCTTACTAGTTATAGTAAGGGAGAGAGACAGATCAGATAAAGTAAAAAAATAAAATAAAATAATAAAACAAATATTTAATAAAATTTTAAACACCAAGGGCTTTTATAAAAGCCATTTAACCCCTTCCCTGCCATTGATCGCTGTGTACGCAGTGATCATACACAGCAGCACATTTTTTGCTGTCTGTGCATTTTTTAGGGGTTAATTTTTTTTACTGTAATTCATTACAGTATAAAAAAAAGCTCTTTTAAGAGAGATTAACCCCTTTCTTGCTGTAGATCACTGCCTAAGCAGAGATCTGACGCAAATGCAGCAATCTTGCTGCAGAAGCATTTTTAATTTTTTTAAAACTTTTTTATGTCACCCGTCACGTGTTAATTATACCCGCTAGGGGACTACGTTTAACGTAATTTTTTTTTTAAATAAGAGCTATTAACCCCTTCCTTGCCGTATATCACTTCCTAAGCAGCACATATGGTCACTGCCTAAGCAGTGCATATGGTCACTGCCTAAGCAGCGCATATGGAGCAATCTAGTCGCAGAAGGATTTTTTTTTTGCTATCAGCATTTTTTTTGTCAGACTCGCTAGGGGTTAATTATACCCACTAGGGGATTACCTGTATTCCTTTTGAAGCTGTCTGAACACGTGTATAGCGATCAGTAACAGCCGATCAGTGGCAAAGGTGGTTTGGTGATTTCTCAGATGAGCATCACCATTCGTCTGGTTCGATCAATATTGGTAAATATTGTTCTGACCCATATGGATCTGCCTCCCTCTCCTCACTTGAGTTTTAGTGAGGGAAAGAGACAGATCTGTATAACATAATTTTTTAATTGTAATAAATTAAATAAAATGTTAAAAAAATTGTGAGTCCCAAGGGCTTTTATAAAAGCCATACCCTTTGTATAGTGTAGTGTATTAACCCCTTCCCTGCCACTGATCACTGCACAGCAGAAATTTTTTTCTTGTCTGTGCATTTTTAGGGGTTAATTTTTTTGTACAGTACTACAAAGGCTCTTATAAGAGCTATTAACCCCTTCCTTGCTCTACATGTTCAAATTCCAAGTTTGAAAATCAAAAAGCGCACCTCTCAAATGTAGCCTTTCAACACCCAACAAAGCTGACAAAGCTATGCATGGGTGGTATCCCTGTGCTCGGGAGATGTTGCTGAACATATATTGTGGTATTGTTTGTCAGTGACACATACCGAAATATGTGAATTTGTGTCTAAAGTACAATGTATGTGGGAAAAAATACACAATAAAATGACTACCACAAACTTTGACAAAGGCTGGTGGTAGAATTGGTGCATGGAAAGTGTTAAAATAACACCATTTAAAATAGCCTAGGGTGTCTACTTTTACAAAATATATACTTTTTGGGGTAAAATACACTGTCCTACTTTAAAAAAAAGTCCCAAATGAAAGATGGGCTCAGGCTGGCTACACGTCAATATTCCAAGTTGAAAATGCGCACCTTCACAATGTGGCCCTTTTAGCCCCCAAACAACCCAACAAACCTATGCATGGGTGGTATCCCTGTACTCAAGAGATGTTGCTGAACACTTATTGGGGTGTTATTTGGCAGTGACACATACCAAAATCTGTAAATTCATGTCTGAAGTACAAGGTTTGTGAAAAAAAAACACAAAAAAATGACTACCACAAACCTTGACAAAGGCTGGTGGTAGAATTAGTGCATGGAAAGTGTAAAAATACCACCATTTGAGATAGCCTAGGGTGTCTACTTTAAAAAAATATATGGGTTGATGTGGTAAAATACACTGGCTGGTTTCAAATATGTCCCAAATGGGACATGGGTGCAGGCTGTCTGCATGTCAAAATTTCAAATTGGAAAACCAAAAACTTCACCTCCCAAATTTGGCCTTTTACCCCCCAAACAATCCAACAAACCTATGCATGGGGGGTATCCCTGTACTCAAGAGATGTTTCTGAACACTTATTGGGGTGTTATTTGGCAGTGACACATACCAAAATCTGTAAATTTATGTCTGAAGTACAAGGTTTGTGAAAAAAAAACACAAAAAAATTACTACCACAAACTTTGACAAAGGCTGGTGGTAGAAATAGTGCATGGAAAGTGTTAAAATACCACCATTTGAGATAGCCTAGGGTGTCTACTTTTAAAAAATATATGGGTTGATGGGGTAAAATACACTGGCTGGTTTCAAATATGTCCCAAATGGGACATGGGTGCAGGCTGTCTGCATGTAAAAATTTCAAGTTGGAAAACAAAAAACTGCACCTCACAAATTTGGCATTTTAGCCCCCAAACAACCCAACAAACCTATGCATGGGTGGTATCCCTGTACTCAGGAGAAATAGTAGAATCTATTTAGCATGTTTTTTCGTTCGCTATTGTCGATGAGGAGAAGTTGTTTCAAATAAAAACAAAGAAATTTGTGTATTTTTTTTTTTTTTACCATATTTTATTATTTTTTTTTAATAATATGATAAGATATGATCAAAAATATGGCATCCATAGAAAGCCCTTTTTGTCCCGATAAAAACAATATATAATATGTGTGGGTACAGCAAATGACGAAGAAGAAAATTACTGCTAAACACAAACAGCACAGAAATGTTAAAATAGCCATTGTCCAGAAAGGACAAAAATGTTTCAAAGGCTCTGTCCTTAAGGGGTTAATAGCATATGTTCACTATAACAATAGACATCTCCATACCCATAGTATTGAGCTAAGTCCCGGGAGTAACTCCCATCACTCAATTCTTCAATGGAAGGAGTCTCAACTGCAAACCAACCTCTGCCGGTAATGTATAAATGTGGTAATCTGTTTCTAGCATAATCTCAATTTTTATGGATATCATTAGCATATATATTTGGGTAAATTGAACTTAAATCCCCCAATTTCTGGGATCTATATGTTTTAGCCTGGTGTTTATCTGTCATCCTTTCTGCAGAAGGAAGCCAGAGGAATATCCTAGAGATATTACAAAGAACCATAAATTCTTATAGTCTAGATATTTACCCAAATATGTCATATCTAATCTCCAGAGATTATCTAAGATTCTCATTCTTAAAGTCTGAGCTAGAATACATACATTATCATTTACCGAGCAGATTAACAAATAGCCACCTTGAGTAGTTATATGATTTAGTAATATTACCTTACCTAAGCAGAGTATATGCTGGTAATTTGTAGGTAATTATGTGTACTATCAGTAACTATTTTAACTACTAATCATTATCGATATAGGTGTGGTTGTAAATGCATGGCCATTTAGTGGACAGAAACCTAACTGCATAGTAATTAATACTACATGCATGTTGATCCAGATACATGGCTGCATTATTCATGTTTTATGTTATTCACCATAAATCATACATGTGGATTATGATTAACATCTATTGATAGTGTATTGTTGTTGTTACCCTATTTTGCTCACCGTTTTCTCTTTATTTTATTTTCAATAAATTATTATTTTATTAATAATTGGTGCATTGTATTTACTTTTGTAAAAATGTCATCCAAACTTTCACATACATGACGAATTCTTGATATGGGTATTTTTGGTCGGACCCATAGATATGAATCATCCGTTTTTCATATTTTGAATGATTCATAATTAATAACCCGTTTTCATATTTTAATGGTAATTAAAATCCGACAAACTGTAGCCAAAGCCTACATGATGGTGTCTTGAGATCCACCCCTGGTCTGTTACTGGCTCATGTGTATCACGAGTGGGCAGGACTTTGGACACTGAAGGAGGACTATTCCATATGTCTTGCATTATGTATCTATTTCTATTTATTTGCGATAGTAATCATTCACCTATTATTCGGGGAGCTATTTATACCTACTTTTTTTCATGTTCTTTCCATACATTAATTCTCCCCCATTGGTTATTACTATGTATCATTTGGTACACTCCGTCTCTCTCTATTGGCTACGCATTGTCACTATGCATGATTGTCGTCGTATTTTTCTCCACTCTGCATATTATATAATACCAGGAATATTCTGAATTCATTTTTATGTACACCATTAACAGTGTCCACTGGCAATTTTGAGATGTTTATTCATTAAATTGGTTCACATTTCCATCTTTATCATTTATTGAGACTTTTCGATTTCAACCATTTGTCAGTTTGATATGACATCATGCCGAGTGGACACATGTTTGACATTGGATAATTAGTTTGATTATGGTTTATGTATATTCATATTGTATTCATATTGTATTCGTCTTCATTAATAACCAGTTTTATGTTATGTCATTCATCCTTTGATACACATGTTCACTAAATTTAATTTTATTTTATATTATATCTATAATCACTGATTACGTAGCATAAATATTATTGTACATACACTTGTTTTGCACTAGACAATAAGGACAAACATTTGTTTAGCATTTTATATAAGTTTCAAACTAAGTCACGATTTAACCGTTTTATTTCACTTTATTGTGTTTGACACTATTCACTAGGTCCTGATTGTCATTAATAAGTGTTTTAACATGACCTTTATATTCATTGGTGAACATTTTGTATATAACTTCTAGATAAGCCTATAAATAAGCGTGTGTTCACGCGAAACGCGTAAGGCATATCGCTGTGTCCTGTGTCTTGTACTGTCCCTGTGGATTTTATTTGGATTTCATCTAATCCTTTTACTAATAAATTCGGAAGTCATATCTTTTCACCTTATCTGGAGTGCATACGTCCGCTTTTTCATTCACTAAAGGAGGAACCTTTATAGTTACTTCTCTAAGACCACACATTCACAGGGTAATATTCATTTCATGCACATTTTTCTGCCCCTTCTCCAGGCGTTATCCTTCCTGGATCTGCCCTACCAGGTGCAGAACCCTTGCTTTTCTAATATTATGGGCTTCAGTCATCAAAGAGAGAACAGCAGTTTCGCTACTTTGGCCTTCAGTTTGAAAATCCCTGAAATTCTCTCAATAAAGCCCGACATATTTGAGATACTGATTAGCAAGAGCTGGAAGGAGATGTTTTAGCAAAATTAAACATCCACAAAACAGCTCTGGTATTTTATATCACTGTGCTCTGGTATTTTATATCACTGTGTCCTGGTATTTTATATCACTGTGTCCTGGTATTTTATATCACTGTGTCCTGGTATTTTATATCACTGTGTCCTGGTATTTTATATCACTGTGTCCTGGTATTTTATATCACTGTGTCCTGGTATTTTATATCACTGTGTCCTGGTATTTTATATCACTGTGTCCTGGTATTTTATATCACTGTGTCCTGGTATTTTATATCACTGTGTCCTGGTATTTTATATCACTGTGTCCTGGTATTTTATATCACTGTGTCCTGGTATTTTATATCACAGCGCTCTGGTATTTTATATCACAGCGCTCTGGTATTTTATATCACTGCGCTCTGGTATTTTATATCACTGCGCTCTGGTATTTTATATCACTGTGTCCTGGTATTTTATATCACAGTGCTCTGGTATTTTATATCACAGTGCTCTGGTATTTTATATCACTGTGTCCTGGTATTTTATATCACTGTGTCCTGGTATTTTATATCACTGTGTCCTGGTATTTTATATCACAGTGCTCTGGTATTTTATATCACTGTGTCCTGGTATTTTATATCACTGTGCTCTGGTATTTTATATCACTGTGCTCTGGTATTTTATATCACTGTGCTCTGGTATTTTATATCACTGTGCTCTGGTATTTTATATCACTGCGCTCTGGTATTTTATATCACTGCGCTCTGGTATTTTATATCACTGCGCTCTGGTATTTTATATCACTGCGCTCTGGTATTTTATATCACTGTGTCCTGGTATTTTATATCACTGTGTCCTGGCATGTTAATGATCAAATTATCAGCGACTATTAATGGTCAAATTATCGGTGGCTATTAATGGTCAAATTATCGGTGGCATATTAATGGGCAAACTATCGGTGGCATATTAATGAGAAAATGATCAGTCTATTATTATTAATGGACACATTTTCAGTGGCATATTAATGCACACATTTTCAGTGGCATATTAATGCACACATTTTCAGTGGCATATTAATGCACACATTTTCAGTGGCATATTAATGCACACATTTTCAGTGGCATATTAATGCACACATTTTTAGTGGCATATTAATGGACACATTTTCAGTGGCATATTAATGGACACATTTTCAGTGGCATATTAATGGACACATTTTCAGTGGCATATTAATGGACACATTTTCAGTGGCATATTAATGGACACATTTTCAGTGGCATATTAATGGACACATTTTCAGTGGCATATTAATGGACATACTTTCAGTGGCATATTAATGGACACATTTTCAGTGGCATATTAATGGACACATTTTCAGTGGCATATTAATGGACACATTTTCAGTGGCATATTAATGGTCAAATTATCAGTGGCATATTAATGAGCAAATTATTGTTTGCATATTAATGAGCAGATCATCAGTGGCATATTAATGGACACATTTTCAGTGGTATATTAATGGACATACTTTCAGTGGCATATTAATGGACACATTATCAAGGGTATATTAATGGTCAAACTAACACGGGTGGGGGGGAAGAATTTTTTTAGTATGGGGTCCCCTGAAATTTCTGATGGCGGTCCTGGTGCATGCTTTGGTTGGCAGAGTTTATTCTCCACCACGGGACCCACAAAACCAGGACATGAGAGGGTAGACAGTTGTTTCATTCTTAGGTTGGCTTTTGCAATAGTTCTCACATTGCCTGCAGTATGGGTAACACGATTTGTTATGCATTCCCAGATAGTACTTTATATGAGACAGAGACCCTTTAAAGGTCAGTTATTAACATTTAGATTTTCCCATTCGGAAACTATTAATAAGTATATAAAAATATAGAATGTGTCGGCAGATAAGAACAAATCATCTAGTCTGCCCAATTCCTGAATAAAATAATTTTAAAAATCTGAATTATTTCATTAAGACAAAAAAGAACAAAGTGTGTACACTCAGTGAGTATACATAGACATGTGTATACTTCCCAAGCATAACACTGCCTGTCCCAAGTAACATTAGTAATGTATACAATGAATACAGTGATCAAAAGCACAATAGTGAGATACTGGTAATTTGTGTCTGTAGTGTGACAATGAGTAGAATACACTCACAAACGTAGGAGAAATGAGCTGCTTGATTTAAAAGATGCTCAAATACGTAGGCTCCGAGAGCCTTTAATGCTAGAAAATACAAAAACACAAATAGTGCAATAACAAGCAGTTTCCTGTGGAATCCAGCAAAACGCGTTGCATTGGCTGCTTTTCTTGACTATTTGCTGTGCCCATTTCTGTTGACGTCCTGTAAGTCTCCTCCTAGTGGGGCTTTTCATTTGTGTACAACGTTATTGCACTATTTATGTTTTTGTCCTTATTTTTTAAATGCTCTTGGAGCCTACGTATTTGAGCATCTTTTAAATCAAGGAGCTCATTTCTCCTACGTTTGTGAGTGTATTCTACTCATTTTCACACTACTGACACAAGTTACCAGTATCACACTATTGTGCTTTTAATCACTGTATTCCAGCGCCATCCCCGGGTTTTGTTGTTGTACTTTCATTAGTCCCTGGCCTTATCTTATATCTAGGATAGCCTTATACCTATCCTATGCATGCTTAAACTCCTTCACTGTATTAACCTCTACCACTTCTACTGGAAGACTATTCCATGCATCCACTACCTTCTCAGTAAAGTAATACTTTCATTAGCCCCTGACCTTATCTTATATCTAGGATAGCCTTATACCTATCCCATGCATACTCAATCTCCTTCACTGTATTAACCTCTACCACTTCTACTGGAAGTGGTAGATTACTTCCTTTACTGTGTTGATTCCCTTTATGTATATAAATGTTTCTATCATATCCCCCCTGTTACGTCTTTCCTCCAAGCTATATATGTTAAGATGCTTTAACCTTTCCTGGTAAGTTTGATCCTTCAACCCATGAACCAGTTTAGTAGACCTTCTCTGAACTCTCTCCAAAGTATCAATATCCTTCTGGAGATACGGTCTCCAGTACTGCGTACAATACTCCAAGTGAGGTCACATCAGTGCTCTGTACAATGGCATGAGCACTTCCCTCTTCCTACTGCTAATACCTCTCCCTGTACAACCAATCATTCTGCTTATACCTCTCCCTATACAACCAAGCATTCTGCTAATACCTCTCCCTATACAACCAAGCATTCTGCTTATACCTCTCCCTATCCAACCAAGCATTCTGCTTATACCTCTCCCTATCCAACCAAGCATTCTGCTAACACCTCTACCTATACAACCAAGCATTCTGCTTATACCTCTCCCTATACAACCAAGCATTCTGCTTATACCTCTCCCTATACAACCAAGCATTCCGCTAATACCTCTCCCTATACAACCAAGCATTCCGCTAATACCTCTCCCTATACAACCAAGCATTCTGTTAGTACCTCTCCCTATACAACCAAGCATTCTGCTAATACCTCTCCCTATACAACCAATAATTCTGCTAATACCTCTCCCTATACAACCATTCTGCTAGTACCTCTAAATCCCTTTGCTCAGATGTTGAGGTCTGGACTGTGTGACATATTCTATACTCTGCCTTTGGGATGCATTATCCTGTATAGCGAGGGAACTGTACCTGGGAAACACATTCACCTACTGGAAGGCTTCTGTCTTTACTCTTGCGCTTGCTCATCACATCAATGGTTTGGAGCCCTGTAAGAAAAGAAAATTGGTGAGACAAAATCCATGGAATCAATAACAGTCACAGTGATATCATGAGAAGGCAGAACTCAACTTCCGACAGCTCAACGCATGTCACGCTATTAGCACAAAATATTTAATTTTATAATCCAGCCCACTGGTTGGTTTGGCATGTAAAGGGTTACAATATAATGATATCTAACAAGTAAGCAGACATGCACACTGATAATAGAAAATAAAGTATATTTATTTGTAAATGTAGTAATGTAACGACAAACACAGTAGGTATAGATCGGAGAAATGTAACAGTATGTATAGTGATACTGTAAAAATAGAGCAAAAAAAGAGAAAAACAGAAAAAAATATATAGGAAGCTACACAGAGCTATGTAGGCAAAGTGCACAGGAAAAAAGGTAGAAAAATAAAAATAAAAATAGTAAACAGTAAAATAGTGCAAAAAAGTCGGAAAAATTAACACGAACAGAGCAAAAAAACAAAGAAATGGAAATAATAAAAAAATATAGTAGGATGAAGTGGTAACAGAGGGCTCAAAAAAATAGCAGATGATGCAACATAAGTCTGATAGAAGGCCAACCACTGTAAGAAAAAACATATAATAACAAAAAAAAGAGAATAATGTGGGACAATGTCCAAAGATAAACCTCCTGCAAACAATAAATCAAAGGACCTGCATCAAAGGTAGCAACAAGGAAAAAAAAACCATGGAAAAAAAACACAATTGTGGGAAAAACAGAAAAAAATGTCCCAAAAACAGGGATATAACAAAAGTTTATAGCAGAAAAATAGTAACCACAATTGGAAAAATAATAATAATAGTAAGTGGGTAGTCCATCAGTCCACTACTATCGAAAAAACCTTATGGATGCAGGGGTAGTCCTGGGGTATAACCGCTGAGGCTTTGTTTGTACAGGCACGGGGCGACGCGCTCGGAGAGTGTCTCCTTCAAGGGCCATGCCTAGATGTGAGTGAAGCTGGCCTTTTGTGCTCGTGTCCAGGGGTAGCGTCATGCTGGATGCGCCGACGGGCGCATGTGGGTCCCGCCCAGGGGGCGTGTCCGAAGGCGGAGTTGTAGACGCGTTCCTACGTGGAGAAGATATGTGCAGCTGATGAATCAGACTGCCGGGGGGTGCATATACTCAGCTGGCAGCTCATGCCACTGCTGCACTACAGAAAAAGGAAGTGCACTGTGAAATAAAACACTAGTGCACGCATGTGGTACCAACACATTGTATGGGATGTAAAAAAAGGGAGCAAAAATACAGGGGGGCAAAAAAATAAAGGGTGGGCAAAAAATAAATAAAAATAAATATGAAAATAAAAATAAAAATAATAATAAATATAAAAATAAATATAAAAATAAAAATAAAAATAGGGAGGGAGTGGTGGAAGGGGAATGGGGCAAACGGAGGAGGGAATGTGCAGAATGTGTGTGCAAAAAAGGAAAAGGGGGAAAGAAATTGGAGAGAAAAATAGAGGGAAGGGACTAAGTAGAGGCAATGTGGAAAAAACAATGTAAAGGGTAGCAAGGAAGAATGTATGGACCTATGGGGAGAGATCGGAAAAAGGAAAGTATTGACTAAAGAAAAGGGGTGAGAAAAAGACAGACAAAGGGATATAAGTGAATCATAGAGGGAGTAGTATATAGAGAGAAGTAGGATGTCTGTTAGAGAAAATGGATTAGTTCGTAATCTTCATTAAGTCCTCTAGGGGAGATAGTGTCCAGAATATTTATCCATTTAGTTTCTTTCTGTTTCAGGATTTTCTCACGGTTGCCACCTCTCCTTAGGGGGGCTACCCCATCGATCACTTGGAAACGGAGTTGGTTAACGTTGTGCCCTGCTTCTCTAAAGTGCTTGGCTACTGGTACCTTGTTGGTGTTGCCTCCGGCAAGGGCAGACCTGATGGACGTTTTATGTTCAGATACCCTTTTCTTAATCTGCCTTGTTGTCTCGCCTACATATAGTAATCCACAGGGGCACTTAAGGATATAGATCACATAGGTAGAATCACATGTGTAGTAGTCATTAATCCTGTATTTCGTGCCAAGGTGGGGATGCAGAAAGGAGTGACCTTTGATAACACTGTTGCAATGATTGCAACTAAGGCAAGGAAAGGTCCCAAATTTAGGATCTGCAAGGAATCTGCCATTCGGTTTTGTGCTGCCGACATCAGCCGAGACTAAAGAGTCCCTGAGATTATGTGACCTTGCGTAAGAGAAGAGTGGTGGGCTGTGGAGAGGGGCAGGAAGATTGGAATCGGCTTGCAATATGTGCCAGTTTTTCATAATAGCCTTCCTGATTCTTGGACTAACATTAGTGTAGGGAGAGACAAATGGTATACGGGACACGGATTTGTCCCTCGTTTTGGGTGTCATGAGTACATCCCTGGAGATGGTCGATAATCGGCTTCTCTGTGAGTGCAGTAACTTCTGGTCATAACCACGGTCAGAGAATTTATTTGACATTTCATCAAGCCGAGTCTCAAGTATAGCAGGATTGCTAACAATCCTTTTGGTGCGTACCAATTGGCTATAGGGTAAACCTTTTTTGCAGTGCTCCGGATGGAAACTGTTATAGAGTAGCAGATTATTCTTGTCTGTTGGTTTGGTGTAAATGTCTGTTTCCAATTTGTTCCCTATGCGGGTTATGGTGGTATCCAAAAAGGATACTTTCTGAGCATCCAGTTCGGACGTGAAAGCGATGTGGTTATTGATAGAGTTTATGTCAGTAACGAACTGGGTAAACTCACCTTGTGTGCCTTTCCAGCATACAAACACATCGTCTATATATCTCTTCCAGACCAGACAATGTCTGAAAAGGGGAGTTCTGTAGATTCCAGTGACCTCCAAGTGGTCCATATAGATGTTAGCATATGTGGGAGCTACGTTGGAGCCCATCGCGGTACCAACTGGTTGTAAGTAAAGTTGATCTTCAAAAAGGAAATAGTTTTCAGTGAGGATAAATCTTAGTAGGTCAAGGACATATTTCTTCTTTGCCAAGTTCCATAGGCCAGTTGAGTCGGAATCTATGGTCCAAGCCACTGCCTGGATGCCACCTTCATGTGGTATGGAAGTATAGAGGCTTTGAACGTCTAAGGTAGCCAGATAAAAATTGTTGGAGTCCGGGATAGTAACAGTACTAATAATATTCAGAAAATGGTTAGTATCTTTGACATGAGATAGTTGACTGGTAACGTAAGGTGCCAGTAGTTTGTCCAAAAAAATGGATACTGGTTGAAAGATCGAATCAGAGCCGGCCACTATAGGTCTACCAGGGGGTTTAGTGGCGTGTTTATGAATTTTGGGAAGAGTATATAGAATAGGTGTGAGGGGGAATGGGGTGTGCATGAATTTAGCCTGTTGTTTGTTAATAATGCCATCTTGTAAGGCTTGATTGTTAAGCTTTTGTAGGATGTCTTGAAGTCTAGGTTGTGGGTCTGTGTGTAATTTACTGTAAGTGTCACCACATTCTAATTGTGAGTAGATTTCCGCAATGTAGTCATGATGGTTCATAACCACCAGGGCGCCACCTTTGTCAGCAGGTTTAATGCAGATGCTTTTATCGGATCTGAGAGTTTTGATTATATGGCGTTCCTCCTTGGTGAAATTGGGTTTATTGGGGTACTTTCTTTTAAACTTATTATTGATTTCACTATGGTTGGTGCGCTCTAGTTCTTTCTTCGTGAGGTTAATGTATGTCTCAACAGAATGGTTGGTGTTAGGGGGTTGGAATTTGCTCTTAGGCTTGACAGCCACAGGTAGGTGTTTAGATGTTTCATTAGAGGTGTTTGTGATTGTATCATCTGTGTGTGTAGCTTGTGGGGTCAGAGATTCAGCAAGGTACGATCTAATGGATCTCTGTGAGTTATCAATGGGCAGGGTTTTGTCAGCATTAGTATTTGTGGAGTGTATGTCAGAGTCATATATTACAATATAATGATCTTCTTACCAGTTATCAGCTCCCGCACAGGCAAAGGAAACATGAATAAAGAGGGGGATCTAAACAGAAACCAGCCACCACTTTGGGGTGTATTAAAAGGGGTATTGACTCACGGGAGGAAGATATTATTCGGAAAATTGTCGAGAGTCTGCTTTATTGATAGGAGCTCACGCAGCTAGCACCGTTACTTCACGCCATCTGCACCGTGGTTATACATAACCCCCATTTACTCATATTGTATGTATTTGCTTACAATATCGCAATGTGTACATCAAAATGTGTTTACTCTCTACATTCACAGTATGAGTAATATTGAGGTTAGAGTTCTATTTAACAAAAATAGCTCTTTCACACAAAAAGACGGTGTTCTGATCCGATGGCACAAGAAATATTACTTTCCTCGTCCCCCCCAGTTTCTCTTCTGTCCTGTATTAATCATTAAAAGGCCCAGTAAACATGCTAAGTGTCTGCTTCTCATTCTGTATTGCTTTGAGATATTCTCAGTAGAGATGTCATAAGGGCTTATCATACAAAATATTACTCTCCTTTAAGAGAAAGAATCAGATTGAATATCATCTAGGATGCGGATACATAAAGTGCTGCTTTCTGAAGAGCGAATATTACATTTACATTCCCAACACAATCACCCGGGGCAGAGAGCTTGAGAGAGGTGTAAGGACAGAAATGGGATGCACTTGGTTTTAGTATTACATTTTTAGCCCTGTGCTATAGTAAATTAGATTAGTCAAAATAACCTATAATCATATATACACATGTAAACCTTTTAAAGTAACATAAAAACACATCCGATATTACTCACTAATATCCAAACTGTTTATTTTATGAATAAAAAAATGACTGAAAATGATCTATACATTGATGTGTTTACATCTATACAATGCTCAAATTAGGAGAAAAATGTCTTTCAAAAGTGTCTGTGGAGTATCCTGCTTATGACATCACCTGTGGCACAGTATGCAAATTAACTGGTTTTCAATGGAAATGTGTAATTTGCATACCATGCCACAGGTGATGTCATAAGCAGGAGACTGCCACAGACACATGTAAAACCCATTTTTCTCCTAATTTAGTCATTTACTTGCAATTCTGCTCACACAATATATAGATCATTTTCAATCATTTTTTATTCTCTGCATTCGCAGGACCCCTTATCCTTGGGACCACCAGCATTTCGGGTTAACAGATAATTTCGGCAGCACCAGCCCTATAAATGTTCCACATTTTCTGAATATATTTAGAACATTCGTAGGACGGGAACTGCCGAAATAATCTGCTCTAAGGTTGCGGGAACTACATTTCCCATAAGCACTCGTTTTAAATCTACAGCGCCCGACGGGGGGGAACAAAAGAGCTTCACAACGGGGCTCCAAGATAGTGAGTATCCCTGTGAACTGACCCTTATCCAAAAAGAATAATTCAAACAATGGATCTTAGGATAAAGGATGCTCAAGCAGTAAGCAATGTTTAGGTGATACAGTCCCTTTAAGGTCCGCTCTGCTGATTCCATTCTGTATTTAGAAGTGCCCTACAAATCAACAGGCACGGGCGGCAAAGCCGAAATTTCGAGTCAGGATGTATAAAACAGGTGCAGTGAGTGAAAATAAGTGCACGTGTTTCACTCTCCCATCCTGAGCGCCTCCCACCCGCGTTACCAGGACCTGCGCGTCTCCCACCCGCGTTACCCGTACGCCTCCCACCCATGTTACCCGTACCTGCGCTCCCCTCCCCACGCGTTAGCCATACCTGCGTTCCTCCCACGTTACCAATACCTCCGCTCCTCCCACCCGCGTTACCCGTACCTGCTCTCCTCCCACCCGCGTTACCCGTACCTGCGCTCCCCACCCCGTGCGTTACCCATACCAGCGCGCCTCCGACCCACACCTGCGTTCCTCCCACCCACGTTACCCGTACCTGCGCTCCTCCCCCCGCGTTACCCGTACCTGCGCTCCTCACCCCACGTTACCCGTACCGGCTCGCCTCCCACCCGCGTTACCCGTACCGGCTCCCCTCCCCGCGCATTACCCATACCTGCTCGCCTCTCTTATTAGCAAAAGGCTGGCTGAGCATCATGGGAGCTACAGTCCAACTAAAGGCTGGCTGAGCATCATGGGAGCTACAGTACAACTAAAGGCTGGCTGAGCATCATGGGAGCTACAGTACAACTAAAGGCTGGCTGAGCATCATGGGAGCTACAGTCCAACTAAAGGCTGGCTGAGCATCATGGGAGCTACAGTCCAACTAAAGGCTGGCTGAGCATCATGGGAGCTACAGTCCAACTAAAGGCTGGCTGAGCATCATGGGAGCAACAGTTCACAACAGCAAGATCAATACAGATTAACAGAAGGCTGGCTGAGCATCATGGGTGCTACAGTGCAGGACCTGTGGAATGACACGTTATTTAAAGGCTGGCTGAGCGTTATGGGAGCCTCTCTCCACCCTCCCCCCTCTCTAACCTCCTGGTCTTCACTCAGTCTGCCGCCTTCTGCACATGTGACTCCCGGCCCCGCCCCCTCCGGCCGTCTCCCTGACGACGGAAGAGATCTCTCTGACAGCGGACGGTCACTTCCGGCCTCACGTCACTTCCCGTTCCTCCCCCGCCGCCCGGTGCATTGTGGTCCCTCCTCCCCCCTGTCCCGAGCCCCGGCCTGGAAGTGACATGCGCAGTCAGTAAACTCCCATCTTACTGCCAGGCAGCCAGAGACCCGGAGCAGCGGAGGGGAGAGCCCGAGCGGGGGGCACGGCGGGGCAGGCCTCACTGTGTGTCACACGAGCCGCTACCCTCCGGCTCTCACCCGGGCCCAGCCACCAGGTGAGCAACCCGGGCGAGCCCGGGGTCTGGGCCTGACAGGAGGAGGGGGACAGGGCAACCAGTCAGCCAGGAGAGGGGGGGACAGGGCAACCAGTCAGCCAGGAGAGGGGGGGACAGGGCAACCAGTCAGCCAGGTGAGGGGGGGGGGACAGGGCACCCAGTCAGCCAGGTGAGGGGGGGGGGGGACAGGGCACCCAGTCAGCCAGGAGAGGGGGGGACAGGGCAACCAGTCAGCCAGGAGAGGGGGGGGGACAGGGCAACCAGTCAGCCAGGAGAGGGGGGGACAGGGCAACCAGTCAGCCAGGAGAGGGGGGGACAGGGCAACCAGTCAGCCAGGAGAGGGGGGGACAGGGCACCCAGTCAGCCAGGTGAGGGGGGGGGACAGGGCACCCAGTCAGCAAGGAGAGGGGGGGGGGCAGGGCACCCAGTCAGCCAGGAGAGGGGGGGACAGGGCAACCAGTCAGCCAGGAGAGGGGGGGGGACAGGGCACCCAGTCAGCCAGGAGAGGGGGGGACAGGGTAACCAGTCAGCCAGGAGAGGGGGGGACAGGGTAACCAGTCAGCCAGGAGAGGGGGGGACAGGGTAACCAGTCAGCCAGGAGAGGGGGGGACAGGGTAACCAGTCAGCCAGGAGAGGGGGGGACAGGGTAACCAGTCAGCCAGGAGAGGGGGGGACAGGGTAACCAGTCAGCCTGGAGAGGGGGGGGGGGGGGGACACAGGGCAACCAGTCAGCCTGGAGAGGGGGGGGGGACACAGGGCAACCAGTCAGCCTGGAGAGGAGGGGGGGACACAGGGCAACCAGTCAGCCTGGAGAGGGGGGGGGGGGACACAGGGCAACCAGGAGAGGAGGGGACAGGGCAACCAGGAGAGGAGGGGACAGGGCAACCAGGAGAGGAGGGGACAGGGCACCCAGTCAGCCAGGAGAGGGGGGGACAGGGCACCCAGTCAGCCAGGAGAGGGGGGGACAGGGCACCCAGTCAGCCAGGAGAGGGGGGCACCCAGTCAGCCAGGAGAGGGGGGGACAGGGCACCGAGGGGGGGGGGGGGGACAGGGCACCCACTCAGCCAGGAGAGGGGGGGACAGGGCACCCACTCAGCCAGGAGAGGGGGGGACAGGGCAACCAGGAGAGGGGAGACAGGGCACCCAGTCAACCAGGAGAGGGGAGACAGGGCACCCAGTCAACCAGGAGAGGGGAGACAGGGCACCCAGTCAACCAGGAGAGGGGAGACAGGGCACCCAGTCAACCAGGAGAGGGGAGACAGGGCACCCAGTCAACCAGGAGAGGGGAGACAGGGCACCCAGTCAACCAGGAGAGGGGAGACAGGGCACCCAGTCAACCAGGAGAGGGGAGACAGGGCACCCAGTCAACCAGGAGAGGGGAGACAGGGCACCCAGTCAACCAGGAGAGGGGAGACAGGGCACCCAGTCAACCAGGAGAGGGGAGACAGGGCACCCAGTCAACCAGGAGAGGGGAGACAGGGCACCCAGTCAACCAGGAGAGGGTGGGACAGGGCACCCGGTCAACAAGGAAAGCGGGGGGACAGGGCAACCGGTCAACAAGGAAAGCGGGGGGACAGGGCAACTGGTCAACAAGGAAAGCGGGGGGACAGGGCAACTGGTCAACAAGGAAAGCGGGGGGACAGGGCAACTGGTCAACAAGGAAAGCGGGGGGACAGGGCAACCGGTCGAAAAGGAGAGGGGGGACAGGGAGACGAGACAGCATGGAGAGGGGGGACAGGGAGACGAGACAGCATGGAGAGGGGGGACAGGGAGACGAGACAGCATGGAGAGGGGGGACAGGGAGACGAGACAGCATGGAGAGGGGGGACAGAGCGACGTGTCGGCTAGGGGACAGGGCACCCAGTAAACGGGGGGACCAGTCAACAAGGAGAGGGTGGACAGGGAACACTGTGTGTGTGACAGGTGTGGCGACAGCAACTGTGTAGATGGGGACCAGATGTAGAGCGTCCCTTTAAAAATATGGCCAATAGAAGGGATGGGGCGGTAGTGGGGTGCACCTGGGGATGTTCTGTATCACATCTTAGCTTTTTGTTGTGTTTGTAAATAGTATATTTTCATTGTTTTGCTTTGTTGAGTAGTGTTTGCAAACGTAATAACTGCCACTTTATTAAAGATTTTTTGTTTTTAAGATTTGTCAGGCTTTTTCCATGGGCTTGTGGTCCAAAAGTTCAAATGAATTGTGATTAGCAGCCTAGCATTGGATTATATATTTAACACCAGTCTTTTAATCCTTTGATGACCAATTAAATAGCATGCCTTCATCACAATCCGGTCCTTAAAGACTATATGAGAACATCCTGCTTTCATAGTATCTCCAGCTCTTCCATTAGTAGGGAGTCTCATCTGGGACTTTGTATGACTTTCTCTCTAAAGGGTGAAACCGTTTGGTTTCTGTCTGACGTGCACCATCCAGGTGTAAATAGACATGGTTTGGGACTGTCCTTTTAAAACATGATTTTGCTGATTTAAGTTGTCTGTTTATCTAGCACTTCATTCTCTGTCTTGTTTGTGAAATTGCATTGCTAGATGTGGAATTGTATTTACTGTACTGATTTCTTATGGTTTTGTGAAGCACAAATGTTCTCCACAGATATTTCTAGAAATGTCTCGGATGAAGTAATAAGAGCTGAGCATATTGGGAGTAAGTCCCTAAAAGTGAGGTGCAGATGGGTTGACATGAGATGGAACAATTGCTTCAATATGTAAAGGTTTTAGTGTTCATTATACAGGACACTTCAAGTAGGAGAAATTCACCAGGTTTGGCTTCAACTCACCTACAACTCACTTTTAGTGAACAGACTCTATTGTGTTCAGCATATCGTAATAACCGTCCATTTCACATGAAATAAACTGTTTAGTTTGGCCATGATCATGGTTTGACACCAACAGCCTCCATGGTGGTCATTTACTTTGATCATGTAATGATGTTACTTCACAGACCATGACACGGACACTGGAGTCCTTGTACAGACACCTTGTTGATCACGAAAATGAGAGGATGTCAAATGTTTGTTTTCCTGCATGCCAGCTTTGTGTCTGAATCGTCTGACCCCCGGTGGAGACTTGTAAGGGGTTATCTGTGTTATCTTTGCATCTGGTTTAGTTGAGAGGTTAGACAAATATGTGTACCCTTCGTGATCCCACCTGATTTAATGTTGTAATGCTCAGAGAGGCATTAGACAATATAGCATATTCTGTATGTTATTTTTCTTAATCGCGTTATGGCAGCTGCAGGGTCGAATGTTTATCCATCATTGATGGAGTCTGCCATTCTTTTTCATGACTTTTACACCTAGAAAAGTAGCATTGAAATCCCACATCAGATGCCCCCTTTCCCAGGTCCCATTCTACACCGCTGATGTTTTGAGGTTTTGGCTTAACAAATCCCAGGAGACAAGGCTCCTAAACTGTATAATACATTGAGATTTCTCTCGTTTTCAAGTATGTCCTGTAAAAATGATCTATACATTTTGTTAGCAAAATTGCAAGCGAATGCCTAAATTAGGAGAAAAATATGTTTTAAATGTGTCTGTGTAGTCTGCTGCATATGACATCACCTGTGGAGTCTCCTGCTTGTGACATCACCTGTGGTGTAATATGCAAATTACACATTTCCCATTGAAAACAGCTAATTTTCATATCAGGCCACATGTGATGTTATAAGCAGGCGAATCCACAGACGCATTTAAAACACATTTTTCTCCCAAATTCTGCTAACATGATATATAGATTTTCAATAATTTTTTTATCCTCTGCATTCACATTAAAAACTATTTTCAGGTGATACAGTCCATTTCAGATATTTTAGACTGGAGGAAGATTTGATGGTATCAGTGAAGTTATTCCATGATTGAGTTGCCCTGTAGGACAGGGCTCGACAAAACCGGGGCGCCAGGTCGCCATGGCGACCTGGAAATTGAGCCTGGCGCCCGGGTGCTGTTACCTTAATGTTCCCCTTGCCGCTGCTATCCATTTTTTGCAGCGCGAGGGGGGAAGTCTGTGCGGATTGCACAGATGGCAAGCTCCGCCCCCCTCGCGCAACGTGTGTGTTAGTGTTCAGCCAAAAGAGTTATGAGGATCGGCTGCAGCACGAATGTCCCCCCTCCCCAGCAATGAGGTAAGGCAGCAGGGAGGGGGAACATTCGTGCCGCAGCCGTTCTTCATTGCTCTTTCGGCTAAGTGCTGGGTTGTCAAGTGACGACACCCAGCACTCAAGTTAAGAAAGGGGGAAAAAAAACTTGTATATGTGAAGTGTGGGGGGGAGATGTATATGTGAAGGGGGGGGTATATATGTGAAGTGTGGGGGGGAGATGTATATGTGAAGGGGGGGGTATATATGTGAAGTGTGGGGGGGAGATGTATATGTGAAGGGGGGGTATATATGTGAAGTGTGGGGGGGAGATGTATATGTGAAGGGGGGGTATATATGTGACGTGTGGGGGGGAGATGTATATGTGAAGTGTGGGGGGGAGATGTATATGTGAAGGGGGGTATATATGTGAAGGGGGGGTATATATGTGAAGTGTGGGGGGGAGATGTATATGTGAAGTGTGGGGGGGAGATGTATATGTGAAGTGTGGGGGGGAGATGTATATGTGAAGTGTGGGGGGGAGATGTATATGTGAAGGGGGGGTATATATGTGAAGTGTGGGGGGGAGATGTATATGTGAAGGGGGGGGTATATATGTGAAGTGTGGGGGGGAGATGTATATGTGAAGGGGGGGTATATATGTGACGTGTGGGGGGGAGATGTATATGTGAAGTGTGGGGGGGAGATGTATATGTGAAGGGGGGTATATATGTGAAGGGGGGGTATATATGTGAAGTGTGGGGGGGAGATGTATATGTGAAGTGTGGGGGGGAGATGTATATGTGAAGTGTGGGGGGGAGATGTATATGTGAAGGGGGGTATATATGTGAAGTGTGGGGGGGAGATGTATATGTGAAGTGTGGGGGGAGATGTATATGTGAAGGGGGGGTATATATGTGAAGTGTGGGGGGGAGATGTATATGTGAAGGGGGGGTATATATGTGAAGTGTGGGGGGGAGGTGTATATGTGAAGGGGGGGTATATATGTGAAGTGTGGGGGGGAGGTGTATATGTGAAGGGGGGGTATATATGTGAAGTGTGGGGGGGTGGTGTATATGTGAAGGGGGTGTATGTGTGAAGGGGGGGTATATATGTGTATATGTGAAGTGGGGGGAGATGTATGTGTGAAGGGGGGGTATATATGTGAAGTGTGGGGGGGAGGTTTATATGTGAAGGGGGGGTGTATATGTGAAGTGTGTGTGTGTGTGTATGTGTGTGTGGGGTGTATATGTGACGTGGGTTGGTGTGTGTGTTTATGAATTGAGTGTATGTTTGCGTGATTGTCTGGCTCCTAAAAATTTTTGCTGGCTCCTAGAATAAAATTACATTTGTCAAGCCCTGCTGTAGGAAAAGGGATCAAGCCACTTTCTTTTTGTATTGTGGCACAGTAAGTAAAACTGCTGGTACTGGATCGGAGGTTATAGGAGCCAGGGAGAGCATTCTTCTCGGGTAGGGTGGAAGCTTCCTAGAAATGCTCTTAAACATAAGGCTGGAGAGGTGGATTCCAGCAGTAACCAGTTTAGCTCTTTTAACATGTCCCAATGGTGAGTTATGTAATCACATTGTAGCAAAGTGCAGAATATAAGGTTATGAAGGTGGGTTTGCGGTTCAGGTGCAGACACTACATCTCCATATTCATTCACTGGCATTAGCATTTGTTATACAATCTCTTTCTTTACTGTGGTTCTTAGGCAGGATTTGGACAGAGCACCTAGTTTGGGAGACTTTTTTTTTTTCCTTTTTCAATGTGGAGGCCAAAGGTTAGATTGGGGTCTAGCCACATACCTAGATATTTGAAAGAACTGGCTGCAGTCAGTGTGTTATTTGATTTTAATAATTTATGTAATTTAGTTTCTGTTTCTAAGAGCCATTGTGACAGTTTTGTCATTGTTTAGGAAGAGTTTATCTGGGATCCACATTTCTTCCTCTGAGAACTGGTCTCGGAGCACAGGCTCAAGCTGTTGTAGATTTGGGGTTTGTTAGTGTAGATTATTGTGTCATCTGTTGCTGGCTCCTAACTTCTTTTTTTTAAATTGCTTTACATAGAAGTACCATTTACGTGGCTCCTAAGATTTAGTAGGCTGATTACCATATCATATATACCTTTATCTGGAACCTACAGGTTTAATTAGATGTACTTATTTCTACAGCCAGGAAACCTCAGCTTTAGACTCTGGTAGTATGGGGGGGGGGGGGGGGGGGGCTGTCTGGTGACCAAAATGCATCTTTCAAATGATCATGCATATTAATGTCCTTTCAAAGTACTTTAAAATGCATGTTTTACATTTTCATTTCTTAAAATATAAAATACTTACAGCCAGATGAAATTGTGAAATTACAGCAGTTTGCAGGAAACCAGGCCTGCCCACACTAGCCGAGTAAAAGTCATTTCCTTTTTGTTTGTTTTTCTGCAGGAACCAATGAAAATAATTACATTCAAATGCACTGTTAAGAGATCCTACTGTACCACCGTTTCATGACAAAAAGTTTGATCACTTGTATCAAAAGACCGGGATTGTTTGTTAGTTAATGGTTATTTGTTTATTAGATCATTAGATCAGGCAATATGTTAGCAAGTCTACTCTGTTAGATACCTCTGGCAGAGCATTTATTTCCTTAGCTATTGTATCATTACCATAACATCCCATGAGATATATTTGTTTAAATAGATTCTTGTCTATATTAACCAACCAGAATTTCTTTTCCCTGAATATAGAACCAATATCCGTTTCACTCTAATATGACATTGACCCACTAATGTAGGACTTGGGTCATTCTTAGCTAAAGTCCAGGGAATATATACCATACTACTAGAGAATAGCTGACCTATAGCCCCTTCATCATAAGCTCAAAGCCAAATAATTAATATGTACCACACAGTGATATCTGCAATGTTCATTTTATGCATTTTTTTTCAAAATATTTTGTTTTTGTACATGTGAATTGAGATAAATAAAAAGAATGAGAAAAAAATAGAGATCCCACTGTGTACAAGGGCAAGTTTTATCACAGTCCACACAATGTAATATATTTCAGCAGCACAGGAAGTGACTAAATGAAACACAACTTTATATCCTCAGAGTCTATATAATCAGTGCTGCCGCACCTGCAGTAAACAGAATAATCGCTGGGGAGGGCTTGGGTCAAATATTAAAAATGTGATTTATACAGAATGCCTGCATCAAATCGCACAGGGATACAAGCCTGTGCATTATACAAGCAGTGATCTTCATCTTGCACCAAAGTGAGTTTGGGGTCTAGACTGTTCCTTTAACAGTCTTGGTGGCATTTTTGTGGGCCGATCCACCTACCTTTTTTTTTTTTTTTTTTTTTTTGATGTGTTGCTTCATGTAAAGAAAATAAACATCTGTTTCTAAATCACTTGCAATCTCATTAAAAAAAACTGCAAATAAAGTGTAATAGTGTTGTTATTGTGGTTGCTATAGAAACAGTTCTGCCTCTTTCTCTCCCTCTCTCTCACTGCCCCTTTTGAGGTCCCCAGTAAAATTATTTACATAGCAAATGAGGACTGTACATTTCACATATATTAAACACCTGTACAATGGAACATAAGCTTGCTGGAACTGGGCCTTTAATGCCTGGACATATTGCATTGTGGGAGGTCACGCTGTGCATTATGGGTATACACAAGGTTACTAGGCCATTCTAGCCACTTTCTTGCATTGGACACGGTTTGATATTTATGTGATTGCTTATCACCTTAATATAGAAATGTAGAATAGCTTTACCAAAGCATCACTTGCAGCTGTATAGGGAGTAAATACGTTCATTTTTGGGAAAGACAGAAATGGCATTTAAGCAGATTATATAAGCCATGCATTGAAATTATGTCTGAGTCACACAGGCCACCAAGAAAGTGTGTTTGATAGTTAGATGAATAATCCAGATTTTGAGGGCCTCATTTCCTTGTGGATTATTGAGCATCTGATAGACAGCTTGCCTTTTTAAAGTTCCTGAACCAGTAATTTCCAAGCCTGATTATGTAGATATAATACAATAGAGCAGATATTTATTTCTCTGTGGCATGTTGACGTTTTGCAAGAGCCTGTTTTTGTATTTGCTTTGTGGCTTGTAAGAGAGAAAATTTACTGATGAAGTCATATTACTCTAGAAAGGTTTTTTTTCTTTCTTTCTTTCTAAATTTGAACCCGCTTTTTTTTTCTCTTTCTTTGCCTGTCGGGGGGGGGGGGGGAGGAATCGGAGGATGGGGCATGATTCACCTGAAAAAATAATCACCCTTTGAGTTCCCTGTAAATAAAATAATTATCGTTTCCTGATTCCAGTAGCAATATGCGACACCCTCAGTCCTGGTCTTTGGCCCAGTGAAAGGGTCTGCCAAAAATAGAAAAATTAAATCACCCTTTCTAATTTTTTGAACAAATTTTTTTTTAACTAAGATCCATCCCCAACGGGGAACGGATGCATAATGAAATCTCTGCTCGGAGAGCCGGGGTTTTGAAATGGGGAATCTGGGTTTCAAGGTAGCTGATTGGCTGTCAGTTTTTTTTATGGCTGCTGGTTTAAAAAAAAAAAATAGAATAGGTGGATTCATTTTTATTGTTTTGGTGGCCCTTTTCCCTAGGCCAAAGATGAGGATCGAGGGAGTCTCTGCTTGAATTCAGGAAAAGGTCATTTTATTTACAGGGAACCCTTTGGATGCCAGAGGGTGGCAGTGATTTTCAGGTTTTTGGACATGTCCCAGGAGGTTATTTTTATATGTTCTTTTGGGGCTGGGGGCCTCCAGGTAGACCCCGGGGGGGGGGGGGGTTATTGTATTGGTGTCAGGATGAGTATCCCTGGCCCCTGGATGTATTTTTATAGGGGATGGCATAATTTCTCGGGGTCAGAACTACCTGCCCATGTCTGTGGGGGGGGGGGGGGGGGGGCGCAGCTATGGGCAGAGTGACTTGCCCAGGGCTTTGAGGGCTTGGCAAGCCCTTGGGTAGTATCCCTACACATTGGACAATAGTAGCGTCAAAGGTAAGACTATCTCTGTGTACTTTCACTGGTAAAATACTTCATCATTCATTTTGTCTCTGAGCTGCAGGACAGTCCTGGGTTTTAGAATCTGTAAATACCTTAAAGCAACGTATTCCCACCTTGTGCTTTGCTGGCAGTTACAATAAGTCAAATACATTTGGGTTTGTTTTTTAATGAAAGACCATGTTATGAGGAGTAAAAACCTAATTTGACAGCTGAACGGTGTGTATCCTGTATTCAGGCCGTCACCCCTGTGATCTCTTATGGTCTCCATGAACCACATGTTTGTACCGTTCAGAGGAAAAGAAACTGCCAGTCACTGGATCTTCCCATGATAAAGACATCCCAGCCTGCCTAACCGGCACTGCACCCCGGACCCCACAAGTGGTCCTCGCTGCCTCCTGGTAGAGCATGCATCTCTTTCACGGGATGAGAAGAGATCTGTGCAGCCTTTCCATGTGAATATCACAAAGGGTTTCATTCATGAAAGCGGCAATTGAGAAGGAAAAGTTAAGGCCAAAGTAGCCGAGTTGTAAAAATTCTCCAATTCAACTGATTAAGAGAATTTCTCCAACTCGGCTACTCTGGCCTTATGTGTGGAATTTTCTTGTCAGTTCCCTGAACTTCTTCATGATTTAAAGCCCTAAATGTTTTACAATCTACAAGTCGAAGCAAATCCAAGGAGCCTAGTAGTCAGGGCCCATCATTTTATTTTACATTCATTATTTCAGTAACCAATTTCGATCATTATTTTGCGATGATCTGAATGGCAGACACCAAGCTTCCTCCAAAACACAGAACCGGAAAGCATGGTGGGATTTGCAGTCCTTCAGGTGGAGATCCAGAGTCTGGGACCAATATCTGTAACCACAGGGAAAAGGCTTCTCTGAAATAATGTCCCAAAACTGGACGCTGGGGTTAACTCTGCATATAGAGAAGTCCAACAAAATACTTCCCAAATGGTAGTTGGCTCAGGGTTCTCTTACTTCCCTTGCGTTAGACACACACACAGCAGAATCCACAGATAAAAACTAACATGTATTCCAAAATCTCTCTCGGGAGACGAAAAGAAAGAAGCAGTGATGGCGAACCTTTCACAGGTGGTAGCACCAGGGGCCTTTCGGGTGGTACTTGTCACCTGACTGCATTGTCAGAATCCTTATATATGGAGGGACGTGCGGCACATGGAGAGACTGAAGGGAATTCAATAAAAACAGGGAGAAGGGGGAACTATAAAAGGAAGAGTTTCTGGAACAAAAATGAGAGATATAATATAGGGAAAACTGGCAAAAACATGTATTGCACAAAATGGGCTAAAAAGCCTCTAACCATCACTGCTCTATAGTGTTATATGTTATGAAAAGCATAAAACATTTATTCAAATACACCCGACAAAGACTAAGCATTTTCTCCAAAATATAAAGGTAAAGGCAGATCTATCACCCCGTGCAGGGCTTCTGCTGGGATGTGCGGCTCAAACAATAAGCGCCAGGTAATCGGTTCCCCTCTAGTATGTTCAGAGGGGACTAGGATTGCTTAATGACACTATCCAGCCATCAGTGGTTCAGCCACATTACAGCCCTACGCGTTTCGTTTGGTGCTAACTGATCCATACCCCTGTAGGATAACCTCTAATCGTACAATCAGCCTTTCTGCAGATACACTTATAGAAACACTGTATATGTCAGCAAGTGACACCCATTTGGCCTTCTAATCCGCCTGTATCTCTACCATGGCATTATCTTATGTCCAGGAAAGCTTTATGCTTAATCACCAACACTGTATTAACCTCTGCTGGAAAGCTTTTCCATGCACCCACCACTCTGTCAGCAAGGGAAGAGTTCTAATACAGGTGTATATTTTTTTTTAGTTTTTTAGCATTACTATTGAACTGCACATTAGGCAACATACTCAAACATGTCACCCCAGGTCATATAATCTGGTTCAGGCTTTTTCTGATCACACATTCCTTCATCCTCTTGAAGTACTCCAAAGCAAACATACACAATGAAAGCAAAGGCTGCGTGTATTAGCTTGTTCTTTCAGTGTTGGTCCTTGTATTGTCATATAATGTAAATTAAAAAAAAGTAGTTAGACATTAATTTATAGCTGTGACTGATACTTCTATTTGTTTAGTTTCATTTTTATTGTAAAACACAAACCCAAGAAATGCACTTAGGCTGAGTCATCAAGGAACAAAAAGTGCATTTTCTTTATTTATCTGTTTCTGCCTAAAACACTTAATGATCATTTTAACAAACTTTCGAAGGCTCTTTTCCAAATAGTCCACATCAGTGATTATTTCTGCAGAATCCCAATGACAAGTTCTCTTAATCTAACATGACTTCAATAAATTCTCATGTATGTCTTCTTTGATTTATTATAACGACTCAATGCTCGCTACTAAGTATCGTCCCCTAGTTCAATCTAGTTTCTTTTATTTATTTATTTTCCATGCAACAATTTTAAACATTTCCCCTAAAAGGGACTGAGTCGCCTAAACATATCGGATACTGTGAATTTAGAGAAAAATGATCTATACGTTGGGTTAACAGAACATCCGAAAAATGCCCAAAATCTGAAGAAAAATGTCCTTTTAAATGTGTCTCCTGTTTGACATCAACTGTGGTTTAATATGCAAATTCCACATTCCCCACTGAAAGCGGTTAATTTGCATATTAAGACTTCACAGACACATTTACAACACTTTTTTTTTTCAACAAATTTAGGCATTTGCTGGCAATTTTGCTAACGTAATGTATAGATCATTTTCAATCATTTTTTGTACGCTCTCCATTTCTTGTAAAACAATGCTTGTAAACTGCTACATACTGCTCTACTGCAGAGGCTAGTGATACTTGGTATGCCCATACATGTGTGTCTGTGTATAGGATGTGTACATTCTAGACTAACATGTATTATTATTATTTTTCTCAGATATTCGCGGGAGGCTGCTGTGGTTTTTTTTGGTATGTGAAATAAATGTCATTGGCACGGATGAAGAACAAGATATCTGGGGTCGACTCTGGAAAAAGAGGTGAGCGGATTTCTTATCACTCTGTAATAATGAGTATTTTGATTGTCTTGTAGCAGTATGAGTAATCTCTAGTAAATTCACGTGATTTCTTACAATTGATAAGGCCAGTAACTTCAGGCATGAACCACAGTGCCGATTCGGACTATGAATTTTGTGTTTGAGTGAGGGTAAACCATACGGTTCATTTTCACCCCACCATTAATACCATGAGTTGAACCTTGTAAGTCTCACAATTTCTTTGGTGCAGGATGGAAAATAAAAATAGAGTTCATATGAAAGGACAACTTTCGGCAAAAAATAAGTTGTGTCAGGTGTACATGTTTTAAATCGAAATATTTAAATCAAACAATAGAATTAAAGCCCCTTAAATTAAATTAAACCTGATGTCTGCCCTGTGATAGTGTCATACCAGCAGAGAGGGCTTAATAAGCTACTTTATTGGTAGCAAAAAAATAAGTTCTGTATAATTGAAAGATGGCATCAAGTGTAGGCATTTTATATAGAAATTATTTAATAAAGGAATGCCAATAAAGTACTTTATTGAGCCATCTTTACTCCATATAGCTCTACCAGGAGGCAGACATTTTGTTTAGAATCTTTGGTCAGATCTTTGTTCATCTGAACCAAGGTGAGTGAAGATCTGACCCAAGATTCTAAACAACATGTCAGCCCCCTGCGAGAACTATATGGAGTCTTTTTATGGGTCTTCTTTACCGTTTTTTAATTGTGTAAAAGATTTTTCAGTTTAAAGTTAGAAAAGTCATGTATTATTTTTTTTTTCTCCATATTTTAGGATTTTAGTTTTTTGGTAGTAATTTACAAGATATGTTTAAAATAATAACTTAAGAAAGCTTTTCTTATAGCGATAAAAAAAACCGTATATAGTATATGTCGGCACAATAAACCAGAAAGATTAATTACAGCTAAACACAAACAACGCAGAAGTGTAACACCAGCTCCCATCACTAAGAGGTTAAAGCATTTCTATTTAAAATTACTACGCTTGATTAAATCGTTCAGTTACATTTTTTGCCAGCAGTTGTCCTGTCATTTTAAAGCCAGCATAATTGTTCAACTAGAAAAGTTAATTTCTACCCCAATTATAACAAGGGGGCACAGCTAGTATTTCAGATATAAAGACAAGCTAGAATTGTTTATTTTTCGTTTGAATTTTTTGGTTAGGAGCTACAGGTAAACCCTGCTTTAATGCGGTGCTTGGACTAAAATCACAATCAAAGTGGGATGGTTAGTCCCAAGCTCTCACTATACGTCCACTTTATTGAGATTCAGCTGCTCCAATGCTCTACCGTGTGGTTTAGAAAGGTGGGGGTGCTCAAAGTATTAGTTCCTCTAGTATCACCTTTTAATCCATCACTTTGACTGACAAGAACTTGCTCTTTGAACTGTACCAGCTTGTGTCTGATTGACAGGACAGTAGGAGGCTTGTCTGTCCGCTAACAAACCACGCCCACTCGGACAAGTGCGAGGAAACCGATCCGCTAGGCTTTGACAGTCTGTTCTATCATGGGAAATGTAGTCCGCAACAGGTCAGCCATACCTGCTCTAATACTTGGCTTCTGTTTAAAAAGCCATATCTTCTAAACAAAATATGATTGAAATAGTTAATGAATCAGCAGTTCAGGGCCAGTTTCTTTTTTTTTTTTTAAATGATACTACCCTTTAATATTGATGACAAGGGATAGCAGTCAAACTCTATAATATCCTTGAGAGCCGCCGATGTCACATGTACTTCTTACATCGGGAAAAGCTGGTGGTTTTACAGACTATATCATATAGGGCTAACAGAACCTGTCTGTTGATCCATGTCTCTTTTTTTAAGCATTAATATAGGAACTAGAGGCACAAAAAATATTTTATTCACTAAACTACATCATCTGCAACGTTCATAGTTTAATTGAAAATTAAACAGCCTGTCTGTCTGTTAAAGAAACAATCGATATTACAGCCTGTCTGTCTGTTAAAGAAACAATCGATATTACAGCCTGTCTGTCTGTTAAAGAAACAATCGATATTACAGCCTGTCTGTCTGTTAAAGAAACAATCGATATTACAGCCTGTCTGTCTGTTAAAGAAACAATCGATATTGCAGCCTGTCTGTCTGTTAAAGAAACAATCGATATTACAGCCTGTCTGTCTGTTAAAGAAACAATCGATATTACAGCCTGTCTGTCTGTTAAAGAAACAATCGATATTACAGCCTGTCTGTCTGTTAAAGAAACAATCGATATTACAGCCTGTCTTTAAGAGGCAGCGATGTGAAATAGACATGGTCACAGTGCTGATATTATTCAGATTGCTCTCCTGCTTTTAGAAATCACAGTAAATATTTTCCTGAATTGCCAGGAACATGGAATTTATGGCACAACGCAGAGCGAAGTCAGATTTTAATTATAACTGCGAATAAAGCCATTATTTGCTGCATAATCGTAGCGAACTGAGCTTCAAACAGCGACTTTTTAATCTTCCAACACAAATACGCAGACTCTCCCTAGGTAACTGGAAGTCAGTATTATTTGTCCATTATATGCACCAAAAGAAAAAAATCTAGTTGTAACAACGTTATATAACATCTTCTTTAACATTATTAAAATATAATGTTACATTTTTAATTTGCCTCTTGCTGGATTTTTCGTGAAGATTCTTATACCTAAACCAATCTCCTTAATCTGAATTGTATTTTCTCGGGTTTTTCCATATACTAGTTAGTCTGTTTTTCTTAGTGCACTCATTGTCTGACGCCTAATAATTGTCACCTAAACATTGCTTGTACTGTGACTGTGAGAATAAAATATGATCTATACAGTTTCTTAGCTGAATTGCAAGTAAACACACAGATAAAGAGAAAAAAAGGTTGCAAATATGTCTGTGGTGTCGCCTGCTTATGACATCACCTTGTGGTTATCAGGGCCGGTACTAGATCTTTCTACCGCTGGTGCAAGAATAGAAAATAACACCCAGGTGACATAGTCTCATAGTGGTTATTTTGATACTATGTGTCTCCCCCCTCTGGCTTTTTTTGGGGTGCTCAGCTGCTTAGAAGGCTCATTTATTCCATCTTGGTCCCAGTGGGCTCTCCCCTGATGATCATTGGTGTTGAGGGAGCTGTAGCTCTGGTCCTTGGTGTGACAAATTAAAAAAGTGAACCCAGCGCTGCAATCACAACTCTAGCAGCACTTAGGCAGTGTATCCCTAAACCACACAAAAACAGACAATATATACAAATAAAGAACAATAAGTGTGCTTGGAGCAAACTGTGATAAAAAAATATATGTGATAAACACAATAAATATATATATATAACACCTTATAGGTGACAATGTGAAATAATATCCTGAGGAATCAGGAGGAAGCTTTGATCCCCCTCAAGGGGATGCACTCACAGGATGGCTGGATAATAGTTGCACTTCAAGGGTAAGGTGTCGTTTTGTAGGATCCTGCTGTGGCTAATCTGCTTAGATTTTAGCTCAGGAACAGAAACAACAGATATCCAATTAGTGTGTAACATATACAGACTTTTAATAAAAAGAAGTATCTGCTTACATGGAAGTTTTCTCTGTCAAACGTAGTGGGCGCCACACAGCTGCAGGAGAAATCTTGTCCAGTAAGTATCAAAAAATAAAAGATGTGGAATAAAAATATACACAATATATGTACATAAAGAACAGCAGGGTGAGTCCAATCCGCTACGCGTTTCACCCTTTGTGGGCTTCTACCAGGCGTCTCTTCTACTTGGTGTGACGTCTACAAAGCAGCTCAGGAGGAGCAGAGACCTTCAGCTCCAATGCATGTCCAGACGTCAGTATAGACATGTAAGCATTGTGTGAGCCTGCGGCTAGTGCCTCGTCAGCCTCATGCCTCTTCCGCCTCTTGCCTCGTCATCCTCAACGTCGTGCCTTCTCCGCCTCGTGCCTCATTCGACTCAACCTCCTGCCTTCTCCGCTTTATGCCTCATCCTCATCAACCTTGGGGCTTCTCCGCCTTGTGCCTCATCCTCCTCAACCTTAGGGCTTCTCCGCCTCGTGCCTCATCTGCCCCGTGCCTCATCTGCCTCGTGCCTAATGCACCTCAACCTCGTTACTGCTCTAGTGGCTTTGTCCATCACATCTAATCCAAGTGTAATTGACCCAAACCTGGACTCTCGCCATCGCTTCCTTGACATCGTCTTCCTTGACTTGGTAATCTAGTTTACGGTAACACAGTTTAGAGCCAGGAGCTATGGCTTCTAAAATCCCTCAAGCTGGCTCCTAACTTTACGGCTTGTTTTACAGAGAAGTCTACGGACGTATCATTTTGCTGCCTCTTAAAGGGACTGTATCACCTAAACATTGTTTTTACTGTGCATGTGCAGAACTAAAAATGATTGATTTCTACATTGTGTTAGCAGAATTGTAAGCAAATGTATAAAATAGGAGAAAAATGTGTTTGAAATGTGTCTGTGGAGTCTGCTTCTTATGACATCACCTGTGGCTTCAAATGCAAATGACACATTTTTTTATTGGGGCACTGTACCGTGCCACAGGTGATGTCATAAAAAGGAGACTCCAGACAGATTTAAAACTCATTTTTCTCCTTTTGCTTGCAATTGTGCTAACACAATGTATAGATCATTTTCAATCATTTTATTCCTGGCATTCACAGTATAAGCAGTGTTTAGGTGATACAGTCACAGTATAAGCAGTGTTTAGGTGATACAGTCACAGTATAAGCAGTGTTTAGGTTATACAGTCACAGAATAAGCAGTGTTTAGGTGATACAGTCACAGTATAAGCAGTGTATAGGTGATACAGTCACAGTATAAGCAGTGTTTGGGTGACACAGTCACAGTATAAGCAGTGTTTGGGTGATACAGTCACAGTATAAGCAGTGTTTGGGTGATACAGTCACAGTATAAGCAGTGTTTGGGTGATACAGTCACAGTATAAGCAGTGTTTGGGTGATAGTCACAGTATAAGCAGTGTTTGGGTGACACAGTCACAGTATAAGCAGTGTTTGGGTGACACAGTCACAGTATAAGCAGTGTTTGGGTGATACAGTCACAGTATACGCAGTGTTTGGGTGATACAGTCACAGTATAAGCAGTGTTTGGGTGATACAGTCACAGTATAAGCAGTGTTTGGGTGATACAGTCACAGTATAAGCAGTGTTTGGGTGATAGTCACAGTATAAGCAGTGTTTGGGTGATAGTCACAGTATAAGCAGTGTTTAGGTGATACAGTCACAGTATAAGCAGTGTTTAGGTGATACAGTCCTTCTATGTCCTGCTAGGCTGGCTCCTTGATTGGATCTGCTTGGCTCCCAAAGTTAAGCCCTGTAGTAAAATCTGCTTCTCATTACTTACCAGCTGACCCCGTCGGTATTTGTCAGGAGTACATTATTACTGATAGAGCCCTCGCTTGTTAGTAAGAGGCAGCGGTGCATTGGTGAGTGGTGGGGTGGGTAGTCCTTACTGGAGATTTGGAGATTTTTCCATATAACCCACTCGCTGGGTGACATCACAGAGGAAATCCGCTAAATCATGACTACGTGAAGAACCTGTAGGTCTCACAAGTATTACCTATACTGAATGACAGACTGTAAATGTGAGAGGGCATGTTAGCTGTGTATATGTCATCACAGACACAGCACCAAATAATGGCGCAATCGGGTATGTATAAAGCAGACGCCAGACAAACTTAGTGGGTTTGCACTGCTTCAGTCCGTTACATACTGTTTGGTTGTGCCGGCACAATTTACTGTAATTCTACTAAAACAATACAGATTTGGGGGGGTTGTAGATTTCCAGTACAAATACCCCTGCTTGTGAGGATGATCATGGTATTTGTCATTGGACTGCGTAAATGTTTCTCATTTGCATGTTACATAGCACGAATGCCACCGTGGGTTTATGTTTGTTTCGTTTATAGTGACTGGGAAAAACATTCATTGTTCGTCGCGGCCAAAGCCCAGATATTACGACGGCCTAATGAGGAATGATGTTGTGTTGTCAGAAGTGCTATTTATGTGACCTATTTTTCTCCCAGCATAATTTCTATAGCGATAAGCCGGCTATTTATAGAATGTTAACGAACGGAAAAATATACGAATTAACCATTTTATCAACCCACGTGTGCGTATGTACAATGTCTTACCGAAGCTTTGTATTAAACCTCAAAATGTATGTATCACTTATGTATAAGCGTTAGTAGAACGCGAAACGCGTTGTTTGTTTTTTCTATTACAAAAAATGGATCATCTTGAACACTGGAGTGCCGCAGAGAAATTTATTTTTTGCTGATTGTATAAATGTTTAATATTCACCTGTATATTTATTTATATTTCAGGTTCCCCATGGCTCTTCGTATGTAGAGGGGTCTGGCTCCCGAATCCTCGACTAGACCTGTCCTGTTTGTCGGTTCTCCCTACACAAAGAAGAATGTGAATTGTTACCAGCTTGAGGTAAGTTAGGGTCACTGTATATACAATAAATATATATAATGGTGTTTTATTCTGCTGGTGTATTCATTCTTATTCAATAACGGGTTCTGACGTTTTATAGTTTAATAAGGACATTTTTTATTTACCTTGTTACCGGTCTGTATGGCGTCTTCCAGATGATTAAATAACCAAAATGCCAAGTATTTTCTAAGTCTTGATTCCCTTTAATCTAAACTAATGAGTGTTAAATGTATCGGCCGATGATTTTCCTCCATCCCAACACAGGGAATATTGCTCTTTATCGTTCACTGTTGATTCTACTACAGATAAAGAGAAGTGGATTTGTGACATCATGACTTCGCCAGGGAAGTATTACTACGTTTTGGATACAAACTGGAAACTGAAGATCTGGCGGGAATCATGTGACCTATAAATGGTAAAGTGAAAGAGATTCGGTGTGCTCGGTGTATGGCTTTTGCGTGGATTTGCACATTGTCTGCTTTGTTGAGACTGATAAATGTGTTTTTCTTTTCCTGCAGGGCAGTATTGATGGTATTTTCACAACTGAAAGGACTCTTAGATTTCTCGGCTACTTTATGTTTTTTTTTTTCTTTAAAAGCGAGGGATTTTAAGGTTCGTATTTAACGTGGAACGTCGTGAAATAATGAGATGGAAACGAGGAAAGCGTCTGTTGATGCGCTAGCAATCTGAGCTGTATTCCCCAAATGCACTTTGTACGGTTTCTAAAACTGTACAGGATCGGTCCTCTTGGAGTCATGGTCACCTGCAGCGTGCCAACATCCTCTTTCTGTTGATACCGTGGAAGCGTTACAAGCAAAAAAAAAATGAATGGAGGAAAGGTGTGTGATGGAGGAGACCGAGTCGCGTCGGCAGTGCAAGTTCCCATCGGCTGGCTGCGGCGCGTGGATCAGAATGGCGTGCTTTATGTTAGGTGAGTAACTTTGCATCACCGGTAGAGTTATTTTCTGATGCCTTTTGTTCCGTAATGACTTCCCTTTTTCCCTTGTTTCATACTACATTCTGTTAAAGGTCAACCTCATCATAGTTCATACTGTGAATGTAGCGAATAAAAAAAAAAAGATCTGTACATTTGTGTTGGCGGTGAAAAATAGGTTTTAAACGTGTCTGCGATCTCTCACGCTTATGACATCACCGGCTTGATATGCAAATGAACTCCTTTTCAATGGGAAATGTGTAATTGGCATATCAAGCCACAAGGTGATGTCATAAGCAGGAGCCAGCCACACACAGTTAAATCAGATTTTCCTCTTCATGCCTGATTTCTACTGTTACCTGGTCATCTATTAAAATGTCTGATTTGTGACCGCACCCCATTATAGCTTTCTATTTTGTCTCCAGCCCCAGTGGTTCACAGCTGTCGTGCCTGGAGCAGGTGAAGGCATACCTTCTCACTGACGGGACCTGCAAGTGTGGCTTAGAGTGTCCGCTAATCCTTCCTAAGGTATTTCCTGTTTCCAGGATGGGGATATAGATCTAAATAATAAGGTTCCCTCCTGGCAATGATTTGTGGTCTTATCACTAAAACTGATTCTAAAGTGGACTTGATAATCACCGCACCCAGCACTTTGCAACTGTCTGCAAACAATAAAGTTCTGTTTAATTGAAAGATGGCATCACCGTGAAGGGATTTAAATGTAATGAAAGAGTACAAAAAAATGTACCTTACTGAGCCCTTTTTGGCCTGTGTATAGCTCTCAGGGGAACGGACATGTAGTTTAGAATATTTGGTCAAATGAAGGAAGATCTGACCAAGATGTCCGCCATCTGATAGAGCTATTCAAGCAGAGAGGGCTCAGTAAGGAGCTTTATTTGCAATCTATAAATCATGTCTTTTACAAAATGTCTACACTGGATGCAATATTACAAATAAACAGAACTTTTTTTTTTTTTTTTTGTTTCAGGTATTTAACTTTGACCCTGGAGCAGCTGTAAAGCAGAGAACGGCGGAAGATGTGCAGGCGGATGAAGACGTGACCAAGCTGTGCATTCATAAACGGAAGCTCATCGCTGTAGCTACACTTAATAAGAGTATGGAAGCCCCACACCCATCACTGGTTCTAACAAGCCCAGGCGGTGGGACAAGTAAGTGTGTTTGGACTGGTACACATTGTTTATGGGCCGAAAGCCCATACTTTAATTACTGTTCAAACTCTTTGTAGAGTTTAATATAGAAACAATACTATAACAAATGTTGCAATAATGCTTTTTTTTCTAGATGAAACAATATTTAATCACTTCCATCAAAGCCATACCAATCAAAGAGATATTATAACCAAATTATCCCCTTAGTGACAAGACATTTTCACCTTGACTTTCCCTTGGTGACAATGGCTGTTTTGACATTTCTGGGGTGTTTGTGTTTAGCTGTAATTTTCTTCTTTCTCACATACTGTACCCACACAAATTATATGTTGTTTTTATCGTCATAAGAAGGGCTTTCATTAGATACCATTATGTTCATCATATCTTATAATTTACTACAAAAAAAATCATAAAATATGAACATTTTTAAAAAAAAACACTTTTTCTAACTTTGACCTAAAATATAATTTACACAAATACAATCATTAAAAAAGACCCCGTCTAAATAGTTTCTAAATGTTGTCCCGAGTTCATAAATATTCATGTTTCCATATTTTTCAGTATTTTTTTGCCAGTTATGGGCAAAAAAACAGTGTTTTTTGTTTTTTTCCTCTATTGACCTTTTGACCCGAACCCAAAATTTAACCCCAACTCTAACCCTTATGCCATCCCTTAATATATTTTAATTTAACCCTATCCCTTATGTTAAAATTATTTAATTTGAACCCTATAGGCTAATCTAAGTATTTAACCAGTTTTTATTTAATTAAATATTTACAGCATGTTTTTTATTTGAAGTTAGCAGGGACTATCTTAGTTTTTTTTTTTAGTTTTTTTTATTTCACGTTTTGCTTTTTTTGTCCTGCAGAAGGATGCCACTGATATTTAACAGGCCTTGTAACGTTAGCTGCTGTGCACTTTAAACCTCTTTGACCAGGTTTGCATTGTGGGAGTCGTAGTCCACAGTAAATGGAGTGAGCTATTGAATTCCAGCAGGAATTTGGGTTGTTTACTCTTCAGTGAAAGCTTTAGCTTAATACAGTTTGTAATGATTGTGTCGAGGCGGCATTCCTGTTTACCCTTCTATTTTTATACGAGTTTCAGTAAGTGTTACAACTGCTAAGTAATGTACACAGCGCAAATAGTCATCTGTAGCCATACGCCATGAGTCATGTGGGAAAGAGAAACGATCTGCTTTTTATCATCTCTCACACATGTGGCGAGATGGAGAATGCAGCCAAACGAGGGAAGAGCAGGCTTCCAACGACACGTCACTCCGTAACAGTGCGGCTTATTCGCTAAACTGCGTATTAGAGACTTGCAAAACGTATACCAAAAAAAAGCTTTGAAAAATGATTTTTTTTTTTTTCTTAAAATCTGCTTCTGTGGCATCAATTTAAAAAATAGTTGTCTGCTTAGCACAGCTTTGTAATTACCCCAAAAAACGCACAGCGACTGTTCTTCACCGGGCTTTCCTCGCGGCAGATTAATTGCGGGACTTTCAGTAGCTGGCAGTTCAGCACTGTGATTCCTTATCGCGAGGTTCCCTTTAGAGTTAATATTGGAGTCAGGGATTACTTTTAGGGTTACTACTAGGGATAGTATTGGGGTTAGAGGTTACTGTTAGGGTTAGTATTTGTGAATACTTTTTAGGTTTAGATTTTTAGGTTTTAGAGTTAGTACTAGGGTTAGTATTGGGGTTATGGGTTACTTTTTATAGTTAGTACTAGGGTTATGGGTTACTTTTAGGGTTAGTATTGGGGTTATGGGTTACTTTTAGGGTTAGTATTGGGGTTATGGGTTACTTTTAGGGTTAGTATTGGGGTTATGGGTTACTTTTAGGGTTAGTATTGGGGTTATGGGTTACTTTTAGGGTTAGTATTAGGGGTTATGGGTTACTTTTACGGTTAGTATTAGGGGTTAATTTTAGTGTTCATATTGGGGTTATGGGTTACTTTTAGGGTTAGTATTGTGGTTATGGGTTACTTTTAGGGTTAGTATTGGGGTTACGGGCTACTTTTAGGGTTAGTATTGGGGTTATGGGTTACTTTTAGGGTTAGTATTGGGGTTATGGGTTACTTTTAGGGTTAGTATTGGGGTTATGGGTTACTTTTAGGGTTAGTATTGGGGTTATGGGTACTTTTAGGGTTAGTATTGGGGTTATGGGCTACTTTTAGGGTTAGTATTGGGGTTATGGGTTACTTTTAGGGTTAGTATTGGAGTTATGGGTTACTTTTAGGGTTAGTATTGGGGTTATGGGTTACTTTTAGGGTTAGTATTTGGGTTATGGGTTACCTTTAGGGTTAGAATTTGGGTTAGGGATTACATTTAGGGTTAGTATGGGAGTTAGGGGTTCAGTAATGCATCAGCACTGTAATGTCCTCAATTAAAATGATTAGAGTAAAGCGTTGGCAAAGAACAGTGGTAGACCCTCCTCTCCTCCCCCTTGACAGCCCAGCCCCCCCCCCCCCCTCTCCGCACTACTGAACCTCACTGAGACTGATACTCATTCCAGTCAGTGTAATAACTGGATGACAATACATGCAAATGATTCAATTCTGCACAGAAATACTGCTTAATGGATACCGGAGAGACCACTGCTTAATTATTGGGCCTTTCAGTTCATGAAACAGAGATTTTCAGGGAATTGAGAAGGGAATTTCAAACTTGAGGCCAAAGTAGCCGAGTTGGATAAATTCTCTCATTCAGCTGAATTGAAGTTCCCTTCTCAATTCCCTGCAGTTCTGTTTCCTGAGTAAAGTGCGATCTTAAAAACTGAAAATAAAACCAAGGAATTCCCTGAATCCAGAATTAAAACATTTTAACTTTGAATGAAGCGTTTTTTTTGTTATTTATTTGCTATGACCGAAGGCTTCCCCTGTGTTCCTGTAAGTAAATATGTCTGTTAATTTGCAGATTCAGCCCCTGTGGTCTCCACGCGTGCAGCTACTCCGCGATCGATGAGGAACAAACCGCACGAAGGGATTGTAAATTCCTCTCTGCCAGAATGTAAAAACCCGTTTAAACTCATGATAAAAGATCACGCTGGAAGTCAACAACATGAACTTCATTCTGCCTATCCCAGGCCGAGGCTAGGCAGCAGTGAACATGGCCAAAAATCTCCATTCCGTGGGGGCCATGATGGCTTGCCAAGTCCAGCGTCGTCGGGATCGCAGATCTACGGCGATGGATCGATATCTCCAAGGACGGACCCATTGGGCAGCCCCGATGCTTTCCCAAGGAACAGCTCCAACTTTCATGCCCCGCCCAATTCCAGTCCGATTCACGTTAACCGGACTCCGATATCTCCACAGTCGCTAATGTTGCATGGCTCACCGTTGCAGTCGTCCTGTGCAATTGCTGGAAGGACTAATATACCTCTGTCCCCTACGTTTACTAGCCCAGTATTAAAGAAAACACTTTGTAACTATTCAGCTAATATGGATATGTCGCGAGCAATGTTTCACCATAAACCAACACATGCCCCGCCACCTCCTCCCCCTCTGCCGCCACCACCTCCCCCACCACCACCTTGTGCTCTTCAGAAAAAGCCATTAATGTCTTCTGAGAAGGATCCTCTTGGTATTCTTGACCCCATTCCTAGTAAGCCGGTGATCCAGAATCATGTCATCAATACCAACGCATTTCACTCCAATGTTCACTCTCAGGTACCTGTGATGAATGTAAACATACCACCCGCCGTCGTTCCTTTGCCAAGCAATCTCCCGTTGCCAACTGTTAAACCCGGGCACATGAATCATAGCAATCACGTGCAAAGACTTCAGCATTCGGCCTCGACTTCGCTATCTCCGTCGCCGGTGACATCCCCCGTTCACATGATGGGTCCCAGCATTGCACGGATTGAGGTATCCCCCCAAAGATCACGGTCATCTTCCACATCATCCGAACACAGCAATTTCATGATGCCCCCTCTGGGTGCACAGGTCGCTTGCGGTGGCGGCATCAAAGTGCCGGCGCGATCGCCAAGGCCCAACATCGGCTCTCCACGACCGTCAATGCCGTCGAGCCCCTCGACTAAGCCTGACGGGCATCATCAGTATAAAGACATCCACAACCCGTTGATAGCTGGAATGAACAATGTATTGAATCCTCCAAACAACACGGTTTTTCCCCCTTCTTCGGTCGGTAATGTCCCATTGAAGAGTCAGACAGGTTTGCTGGGAATGCCTTTAAACCAGATATTGAACCAGCACAATGCTGCCTCTTTTCCAGCGAGTAGTTTACTTTCAGCAGCAGCCAAAGCACAGCTAGCAAATCAAAATAAACTTGCTGGTAACAGTAGCAGTACTTCCGGACCTGGTGTCAGCTGTGGCAACGGTGAAGGAACTAGCACTTTAAACCCAATGTTTCCTCCTGCCACAACCATGCTTCTACCAACGGGAGAAGGTCAGAGTGGCCGAGCAGCATTAAGAGACAAGCTCATGTCTCAGCAAAAGGACCCTTTACGAAAAAGAAAACCGCCTACGGCGACAGTGCTGAATTTACTCAAACAATCCCAAATCGATCATTCCGGCCTTCCCAAGCCAGGGCCGGATCTCATGAGAAAACAAGGACAACACTCCTATCCAATGAACTCCATGTCACAGCTACTCCAAAATATGAGCAGCCAAAACCCTCATCTGAACAGCAATAGCACCGCTGGTCCCGAAAACTCCAACATGGTCATGCCTTGCCCCCCCAATCCGCACCCCTTTCCCGAAAGTAACCCCGCTGCACTCCATAACCCACTGACTCATAACATGCCCCTCCGGGGCGACGATATTCCCTGCCAAAATACCAACGCTGGGTATGTACATGGAGGTGGCGGGGTGGTCTCCAACCATCTCCCAAACCCGATGAATCCCACGCAGAGCAGTGGCAATTACCGCATGTTAAATCATCACGGCATTGCCGCAGCCAACTCATTGCATCTCAACCCGCCTCAATCAAGAATGCAGACCCCTTCCATGCCAGGCATCTTTAACAACTGCAGCCAAGCGAGCTCGGACACAGGTAAGAATGTCACTGACACCTCTGGTACACAAGGTGTTTGGGTTTGGGTTTTTTGGTTTTAGTTGCTAAGCATTTATATGTTTGAATTAACATGTAGTTGCATTATGGCTGGTCAGAGCTACCAGTTTGAAAACCGGTTGGTGGTCACTTGTCTCAAGCAATCCCAGGGCAATGTTCTAAACACTGCTTATACTGTGACTGTATCACCCAAACACTGCTTATACTGTGACTGTATCACCCAAACACTGCTTATACTGTGACTGTATCACCCAAACACTGCTTATACTGTGACTGTATCACCTAAACACTGCTTATACTGTGACTGTGTCACCTAAAGACTGCTTATACTGTGACTGTATCACCCAGACACTGCTTATACTGTGACTGTATCACCCAAACACTACTTATACTGTGACTGTATCACCCAAACACTGCTTATACTGTGACTGTATCACCCAAACACTGCTTACACTGTGACTGTATCACCTAAACACTACTTATACTGTGACTGTATCACCCAAACACTGCTTATACTGTGACTGTATCACCTAAACACTGCTTATACTGTGACTGTATCACCCAAACACTGCTTATACTGTGACTGTGTCACCCAAACACTGCTTATACTGTGACTGTGTCACCCAAACACTGCGTATACTGTGACTGTATCACCCAAACACTGCTTATACTGTGACTGGATCACCCAAACACTGCTTATACTGTGACTGTGTCACCTAAACACTGCTTATACTGTGACTGTGTCACCTAAACACTGCTTATACTGTGACTGTGTCACCTAAACACTTCTTATACTGTGACTGTATCACCCAAACACTCCTTATACTGTGACTGTGTCACCCAAACTCTGCGTATACTGTGACTGTGTCACCCAAACACTGCGTATACTGTGACTGTGTCACCCAAACACTGCGTATACTGTGACTGGATCAGCTAAACACTGCTTATACTGTGACTGGATCACCTAAACACTGCTTATACTGTGACTGTATCACCCAAACACTGCTTATACTGTGACTGTGTCACCTAAACACTGCGTATACTGTGACTGTATCACCCAAACACTGCTTATACTGTGACTGGATCACCCAAACACTGCTTATACTGTGACTGTGTCACCTAAACACTTCTTATACTGTGACTGGATCAGCTAAACACTGCTTATACTGTGACTGGATCACCTAAACACTGCTTATACTGTGACTGTATCACCCAAACACTGCTTATACTGTGACTGTGTCACCCAAACACTGCTTATACTGTGACTGTATCACCCAAACACTCCTTATACTGTGACTGTGTCACCCAAACACTGCGTATACTGTGACTGTGTCACCCAAACACTGCGTATACTGTGACTGTGTCACCTAAACACTGCTTATACTGTGACTGTATCACCTAAACACTGCTTATACTGTGACTGTGTCACCTAAACACTGCTTATACTGTGACTGTGTCACCTAAACACTGCTTATACTGTGACTGTATCACCCAAACACTCCTTATACTGTGACTGTGTCACCCAAACACTGCGTATACTGTGACTGTGTCACCCAAACACTGCGTATACTGTGACTGTGTCACCTAAACACTGCTTATACTGTGACTGTGTCACCCAAACACTGCGTATACTGTGACTGGATCAGCTAAACACTGCTTATACTGTGACTGGATCACCTAAACACTGCTTATACTGTGACTGTATCACCCAAACACTGCTTATACTGTGACTGTGTCACCTAAACACTGCGTATACTGTGACTGTGTCACCTAAACACTGCTTATACTGTGACTGTATCACCCAAACACTCCTTATACTGTGACTGTGTCACCCAAACACTGCGTATACTGTGACTGTGTCACCCAAACACTGCGTATACTGTGACTGTGTCACCTAAACACTGCTTATACTGTGACTGTATCACCTAAACACTGCTTATACTGTGACTGTGTCACCTAAACACTGCTTATACTGTGACTGTGTCACCTAAACACTGCTTATACTGTGACTGTATCACCCAAACACTCCTTATACTGTGACTGTGTCACCCAAACACTGCGTATACTGTGACTGTGTCACCCAAACACTGCGTATACTGTGACTGTGTCACCTAAACACTGCTTATACTGTGACTGTGTCACCCAAACACTGCGTATACTGTGACTGGATCAGCTAAACACTGCTTATACTGTGACTGGATCACCTAAACACTGCTTATACTGTGACTGTATCACCCAAACACTGCTTATACTGTGACTGTGTCACCTAAACACTGCTTATACTGTGACTGTATCACCCAAACACTGCTTATACTGTGACTGTGTCACCCAAACACTGCTTATACTGTGACTGTGTCACCCAAACACTGCTTATACTGTGACTGTGTCACCCAAACACTGCTTATACTGTGACTGTGTCACCCAAACACTGCTTATACTGTGACTGTGTCACCTAAACACTGCTTATACTGTGACTGTATCACCCAAACACTGCTTATACTGTGACTGTATCACCTAAACACTGCTTATACTGTGACTGTATCACCTAAACACTGCTTATACTGTGACTGTATCACCTAAACACTGCTTATACTGTGACTGTATCACCCAAACACTGCTTATACTGTGACTGTATCACCCAAACACTGCTTATACTGTGACTGTATCACATAAACACTGCTTATACTGTGACTGTATCACCCAGACGCTGCTTATACTGTGACGGTATCACCCAAACACTGCTTATACTGTGACGGTATCACCCAAACACTGCTTATACTGTGACTGTATCGCCCAAACACCGCTTATACTGTGACTGTATCGCCCAAACACCGCTTATACTGTGACTGTATCGCCCAAACACCGCGTATACTGTGACTGTATCGCCCAAACACCGCTTATACTGTGACTGTATCGCCCAAACACCGCTTATACTGTGACTGTATCGCCCAAACACCGCTTATACTGTGACTGTATCGCCCAAACACCGCTTATACTGTGACTGTATCGCCCAAACACCGCTTATACTGTGACTGTATCGCCCAAACACCGCTTATACTGTGACTGTACCGCCCAAACACCGCTTATACTGTGACTGTACCGCCCAAACACCGCTTGTACTGCGACTGTACCGCCCAAACATCGCTTATACTGCGACTGTATCGCCTAAACACTGCTTATACTGTGACTGTATCGCCTAAACACTGCTTATACTGTGACTGTATCGCCTAAACACTACTTATACTGTGACTGTATCGCCTAAACACTGCTTATACTGTGACTGTATCACCCAAACACTGCTTATACTGTGACTGCATCGCCTAAACACTGCTTATACTGACTGCATCGCCTAAACACTGCTTATACTGCGACTGCATCGCCTAAACACTGCTCATACTGTGACTGCATCGCCTAAACACTGCTCATACTGTGACTGCATCGCCTAAACACTGCTTATACTGTGACTGCATCGCCTAAACACTGCTTATACTGTGACTGCATCGCCTAAACACTGCTTATACTGTGACTGCATCGCCTAAACACTGCTTATACCGTGACTGTCACCTAAACGCTGAAAAAAAAATTATACATTGTGTTGGGAGCATGCAGTGTTTACACTAGCTGAGTCCCCAGGCTATTTGGTGGGTGATAGTAGCACACACACACTGACAGAGAGAGACAGACCCCTGCTCAGGGAGATACAAACCCCCCTCTTCTTTGTCTCCCATTTAATTAGCTAATAATTTACTGTACATGCCACATTTCTCACTAGTCGCCTTTGTTTCAGGCAATCCCATACCTCTGTCGTCTGTAGCGATTGCTGGCAATGGCCAGCCGGCCATGACGAAGACCACGTCTGTCCTCCAAGATGGCGTAATAGTCACCACTGCGTCTGGTAATCCGTTACAGAGTCAGCTTCCAATGGCCGGGGCTTTCCCCTTCGTCAGACCCGATCACCCAGCTCATTTCACACAGAACACTACAAACAATCTTCCACGCTCCATGAACGCAAACTCCCTTCCCACGCCCCTACAGATGAACCAGCAGCACCTCCTCAATCAGAATATTCTACATATGCTACAGCCCTCGGCTGGAGAAGGCAAGTCTGAGGTCAACCTCAACTCATCCATTTCTTTCTCTCCCATTTGAAAACCACTCTCTTTATAGCAGTCAGTAGATTCAGTGTTACAGGGTTTGTTCCAGTAAGACAGAACAAGGTCTGCGCCTCCCCCCTTTTATCTGAAAACCACACTGGGGGCACCTCTAAACACCAATGGGGAGACCCTTCAACTCCATGATGCAGAAATTGGATCTAGAAAATGGGGCAGGCACCTCAATAAGCTATGAGAATAGGTTAGAGTAATACGTTTTATTTTTTATTTTTAAAATCTAAATTATTTTAATACAATGTAAATAAAGACATAAAATAAATGAGCGTAAAAACCAGCACACTACAAATCTGTTCACTTGGTGCTCAAATTTTTGAGGAAGGTTGCAAGATGACAAAACCTAACGTGTTTCGCCCTGTAAATTGGGCTTCCTCAGTGTTATTAGAATAGTGATGGACAGATGACCTAAAAATGTATAACAGACATAGTTTCAAAAGAGGGATATATAAGTGCAATATAAATTATTGGAAAGGAATTAACTCAACTGGACATAATTTGACAGAGGGACAAATGGTAACACGTCTTTAAAAATATATATTTTTTAAAATCAGGGCCCACTTAGAAATTCCTATTCTAGGATTGGAGGCTTTTATTTCCACTGCGGCATCAGCACCCCCACCTTCAGCCAATGAGCTGTGACACTGTCCTGCCAGCAACATACCTCCAGCCAATGAGCTGTGACACTGTGCTGCCAGCAACATACCTTCAGCCAATGAGCTGTGACACTTGCTGCCAGCAACATACCTTCACCCAATGAGCTGTGACACTGTGCTGCCAGCAACATACCTTCAGCCAATGAGCTGTGACACTGTGCTGCCAGCAACATACCTTCAGCCAATGAGCTGTGACACTGTGCTGCCAGCAACATACCTTCAGCCAATGAGCTGTGACACTGTGCTGCCAGCAACATACCTTCAGCCAATGAGCTGTGACACTGTGCTGCCAGCAACACACCTTCAGCCAATCAGCTGTGACACTGCTGCCAGCAACACACCTTCAGCCAATCAGCTGTGACATGCTGGATTAGGGCTGGATTGTAACTGGTTTCTTGTTTATTTTTTCTCTTCAGCCAGTGATGAGTTAAGCTTTGCAGTTTAATCAGTAATTTACAGGTTGAGTTTTTCTTATCCAAAGTGTTTGAAACCTGAAGTATTCTGGATGTCGGATCATTTTCACTAATAAGATATATTAAATCCTCTCAGCTCTCATTAAATCCAGTGATATCAATGTAAATACTGTATAGAGCAAATAAATCACTGTTACTGTATAGAGCAAATAAATCACTGTTACTGTATAGAGCAAATAAATCAGTGTTACTGTATAGAGCAAATAAATCACTGTTGCTGTATAGAGTAAATAAATCACTGTTACTGTATAGAGCAAATAAATCACTGTTACTGTATAGAGTAAATAAATCACTGTTACTGTATAGAGCAAATAAATCACTGTTACTGTATAGAGCAAATAAATCACTGTTACTGTATAGAGCAAATAAATCACTGTTACTGTATAGAGCAAATAAATCAGTGTTACCGTGATGTGAGGCATCGTTGGGAACCTGCCGTTAGTGTGTCAGGTCTGCACACGTGTCATTTTATGACCCTTTGTGGGGGAATCCGGGCATGCATGGAAGGGGGCTGGACACTGAATAAACTGTTGTTCACTTGCATCCTGACAGGTGTGGGGGGGGGGATCTGCAACTTGTGGCAAAATCCAAAAAATTTTGGAATAACGGATATCTTAATAAGGCATACTCAACCAGTATATGAAGGTTTTACTGATCATGTTAAAGCTTAATGTTCCTATAATATTGTCAGTATTGTGCCTCTGTTTAGATATCATGCCACATACGTGCAGTTTTATAGATTGAGATTGCAAAGCAGACATGCATAATCTGCAGGAGAAGCATCAAAATAACTTAATGTCAGGACAGAGCAGTGAGAGGGCAGCACTCAGCAGCCACACAGTGAGGATGGTTCTCAGTAATATGCAGTGCATGATATTTAGTATACAGCGAAGGCTCTCGTTTTAGTGTGCTGATGTTGGCAGTAGCCCAGAGCGTCCACTTGATCCCGAGGAAAGATACTTAGTGAGAGAAAATAATTTGCACGGCCATCCAGTAATGAAGAAATCCAAGGTTCTTTATCCATAAGGGTGAAGGACCTGCAGCATGAATTAAGGGAAGCGACGGATGTTTAGCATGCGCGCCCCATGGCCCTTCTCTGTAAAGAGGCACTTAGCATGGACAATGCCCTGCTTGGAGCCTTTCACTAATGTATCTCTCCTGTTTGTGCAATTACAGGTGACATGTCATCGATGAACAGTACATTGAATAACCATCAGCTGTCGCATCTTCAGTCGTTACTTAGCAACACTCAGATGTTTCCTCCAAATCAACAGCAGCAGCTTATTCACGGGTACCAGAATCTCCATGCACTGAAAGGACAGCTTCCTATTCCTGGGCCACCTAACAATGTAAACCCAATGGCTTGTTTGTTCCAGAACTTCCAGGTAATTTCAGGAATCTACTCGTGTGCAGTCTTCCCAATCATTTGTGTAAAAGGATAAAAAAAAAAAACTGTTTTGCTACTTGTCCCCAAAGCAGCCATTACTCTTAATTACACGGTCTGAAGTGCTACTGGTTTATTGCTATTAACTTCACTTTAACTCCTCCTACTTCTCATTCCACGCATACAGCTGTATGATCAGCTACCTGAATAGATCTGACATTAACTCCTCCTACTTCTCATTCCACGCATACAGCTGTATGATCCGCTACCTGAATAGATCTGACATTAACTCCTCCTACTTCTCATTCCACACATACAGCTGTATGATCAGCTACCTGAATAGATCTGACATTAACCCCTCCTACTTCTCATTCCACGCATACAGCTGTATGATCAGCTACCTGAATAGATCTGACATTAACCCCTCCTACTTCTCATTCCACGCATAAAGCTGTATGATCAGCTACCTGAATAAATCTGACATTAACTCCTCCTACTTCTCATTCCACGGGTACAGCTGTATGATCCGCTACCTGAATAGATCTGACATTAACTCCTCCTACTTCTCATTCCATGCCTACAGCTGTATGATCAGCTACCTGAATAGATCTGACATTAACTCCTCCTACTTCTCATTCCACGCATACAGCTGTATGATCAGCTACCTTAATAGATCTGACATTAACTCCTCCTACTTCTCATTCCACGCATACAGCTGTATGATCAGCTACCTTAATAGATCTGACAGTAACTCCTCCTACTTCTCATTCCACGCATACAGCTGTATGATCAGCTACCTTAATAGATCTGACATTAACTCCTCCTACTTCTCATTCCACGCATACAGCTGTATGATCGGCTACCTGAATAGATCTGACATTAACTCCTCCTACTTCTCATTCCACGCATACAGCTGTATGATCGGCTACCTGAATAGATCTGTTAGTAACTCCTCCTACTTCTCATTCCACGCATACAGCTGTATGATCAGCTACCTGAACAGATCTGACATTAACTCCTCCTACTTCTCATTCCACGCATACAGCTGTATGATCAGCTACCTGAACAGATCTGACATTAACTCCTCCTACTTCTCATTCCACGCATACAGATGTATGATCGGCTACCTGAATAGATCCTACATTAACTCCTCCTACTTCTCATTCCACGCATACAGCTGTATGATCAGCTACCTGAATAGATCTGACATTAACTCCTCCTACTTCTCATTCCACGCATACAGCTGTATGATCGGCTACCTGAATAATCTGACATTAACTCCTCCTACTTCTCATTCCACGCATACAGCTGTATGATCGGCTACCTGAACAGATCTGACATTAACTCCTCCTACTTCTCATTCCACGCATACAGCTGTATGATCGGCTACCTGAATAGATCTGCCATTAACTCCTCCTAATTCTCATTCCACGCATACAGCTGTATGATCAGCTACCTGAATAGATCTGACATTAACTCCTCCTACTTCTCATTCCATGCATACAGCTGTATGATCGGCTCCCTGAATAGATCTGACATTAACTCCTCCTACTTCTCATTCCACGCGTACAGCTGTATGATCAGCTACCTGAATAGATCTGACATTAACTCCTCCTACTTCTCATTCCACGCGTACAGCTGTATGATCAGCTACCTGAATAGATCTGACAGTAACTCCTCCTACTTCTCATTCCACACATACAGCTGTATGGTCAGCTACCTGAATAGATCTGACATTAACTCCTCCTACTTCTCATTCCACGCATACAGCTGTATGATCAGCTACCTGAATAGATCTGACATTAACTCCTCCTACTTCTCATTCCACGCATACAGATGTATGATCGGCTACCTGAATAGATCCTACATTAACTCCTCCTACTTCTCATTCCACGCATACAGCTGTATGATCAGCTACCTGAATAGATCTGACATTAACTCCTCCTACTTCTCATTCCACGCATACAGCTGTATGATCGGCTACCTGAATAATCTGACATTAACTCCTCCTACTTCTCATTCCACGCATACAGCTGTATGATCGGCTACCTGAACAGATCTGACATTAACTCCTCCTACTTCTCATTCCACGCATACAGCTGTATGATCGGCTACCTGAATAGATCTGCCATTAACTCCTCCTACTTCTCATTCCACGCATACAGCTGTATGATCAGCTACCTGAACAGATCTGACATTAACTCCTCCTACTTCTCATTCCACGCATACAGATGTATGATCGGCTACCTGAATAGATCCTACATTAACTCCTCCTACTTCTCATTCCACGCATACAGCTGTATGATCAGCTACCTGAATAGATCTGACATTAACTCCTCCTACTTCTCATTCCACGCATACAGCTGTATGATCGGCTACCTGAATAATCTGACATTAACTCCTCCTACTTCTCATTCCACGCATACAGCTGTATGATCGGCTACCTGAACAGATCTGACATTAACTCCTCCTACTTCTCATTCCACGCATACAGCTGTATGATCGGCTACCTGAATAGATCTGCCATTAACTCCTCCTAATTCTCATTCCACGCATACAGCTGTATGATCAGCTACCTGAATAGATCTGACATTAACTCCTCCTACTTCTCATTCCATGCATACAGCTGTATGATCGGCTCCCTGAATAGATCTGACATTAACTCCTCCTACTTCTCATTCCACGCGTACAGCTGTATGATCAGCTACCTGAATAGATCTGACATTAACTCCTCCTACTTCTCATTCCACGCGTACAGCTGTATGATCAGCTACCTGAATAGATCTGACAGTAACTCCTCCTACTTCTCATTCCACACATACAGCTGTATGGTCAGCTACCTGAATAGATCTGACATTAACTCCTCCTACTTCTCATTCCACGCATACAGCTGTATGATCAGCTACCTGAATAGATCTGACATTAACTCCTCCTACTTCTCATTCCACGCATACAGATGTATGATCGGCTACCTGAATAGATCCTACATTAACTCCTCCTACTTCTCATTCCACGCATACAGCTGTATGATCAGCTACCTGAATAGATCTGACATTAACTCCTCCTACTTCTCATTCCACGCATACAGCTGTATGATCGGCTACCTGAATAATCTGACATTAACTCCTCCTACTTCTCATTCCACGCATACAGCTGTATGATCGGCTACCTGAACAGATCTGACATTAACTCCTCCTACTTCTCATTCCACGCATACAGCTGTATGATCGGCTACCTGAATAGATCTGCCATTAACTCCTCCTAATTCTCATTCCACGCATATAGCTGTATGATCAGCTACCTGAATAGATCTGACATTAACTCCTCCTACTTCTCATTCCATGCATACAGCTGTATGATCGGCTCCCTGAATAGATCTGACATTAACTCCTCCTACTTCTCATTCCACGCGTACAGCTGTATGATCAGCTACCTGAATAGATCTGACAGTAACTCCTCCTACTTCTCATTCCACGCATACAGCTGTATGATCAGCTACCTGAATAGATCTGACATTAACTCCTCCTACTTCTCATTCCACGCATACAGCTGTATGATCGGCTTCCTGAATAGATCTGACATTAACTCCTCCTACTTCTCATTCCACGCGTACAGCTGTATGATCAGCTACCTGAATAGATCTGACAGTAACTCCTCCTACTTCTCATTCCACGCATACAGCTGTATGATCAGCTACCTGAATAGATCTGACATTAACTCCTCCTACTTCTCATTCCACACATACAGCTGTATGGTCAGCTACCTGAATAGATCTGACATTAACTCCTCCTACTTCTCATTCCACGCATACAGCTGTATGATCAGCTACCTGAATAGATCTGACATTAACTCCTCCTACTTCTCATTCCACGCATACAGCTGTATGATCAGCTACCTGAATAGATCTGACATTAACTCCTCCTACTTCTCATTCCACGCATACAGCTGTTTGATCAGCTACCTGAATAGATCTGACAGTAACTCCTCCTACTTCTCATTCCACTCATACAGCTGTATGATCAGCTACCTGAATAGATCAGACTGGCCCTTTAAACACCCTGTGTGTGCATATTTTGGAATCATTTATTCATTTTCCTTCACATATGTTTTTTTTAGGTGAGGATGCAAGAAAATTCAGCGCTCTCGAACAAGGAGCTAAACGCACAGATGGGAATGTCTTCGTTACCCGAGAATCAAAACACTGCTCTTCCTCCGTTTCCAGACAAGCCTTGTAACATGCAGCAAAGAACTGAGCAATTACTTGGGCAGCAGATGAAGGATAACTTACGAGATGGAGATAACTCGGTGGATGCCATTTACAAAGCCGTGGTGGATGCCGCGAGCAAAGGCATGCAAGTAGTCATCACTACAGCCGGTTCAACTACAACGTGCATGAGTCCTATTCCAGCTCTAAGTGCCATGAGTGCCTTCACCGCATCAATCGGAGACCCACTAAATCTTTCCAGTGCCGTCAGCGCGGTGATTCACGGACGGAATGTCGGAAACTCGGAACATGATGTGAGGGCTCGGAACATGAGAGCCAATCGAATGAGGAAGAACATGGATCAAGGGAAACTTATGAATGATGGGGACGGGTTGGATTATTTTAAGCCTTTCGGGTGCCACACGCCTAAAAAACAGTGGAATGGCGGCCAAAGTCCAGGGGAGGCGAACCGGTGGAAGTGCGAGGAGTTTTTGGACCACACCGGTCAGATCCACCACAATCCTTGTCAACCAAGGCCTGGCAACATGTCAATTCTACACTCCTTCGAAGACGAGCAGTGCCAGATTTTAATACCGCCGAGGCACTGTCCGAACGAGAAGATGCTGGAGGATAACTTCAGATTTAACCATTACAAAAGAACTATGATGAGTTTCAAAGAGCGGTTGGAGAACACCATGGAACGATGTGGTCACATCAACGGGAATCGGCCTCAGCCGCACCGTGGTTTTGGAGATCTGCTCAGCATTCCTAAACAAGAACTCGCCATGGAGGAGCAATCACCCAGCTCTTCAAACAGTTTCGAAAGCTCTTTAGCAAGGGACTACATCCACTACAACGGAGAGTTCCATGCCAAAGGCATGAATGGGTGTGCTCCCAGTCCCTCGGACACTAAAAGCATCAGTAGCGAGGATGACCTTCGGATACCAGACTCCCCTTCTTCAAATGATTTAATGCATTATAGGCCAAGGACGTTTAATATGGGTGACTTGGTCTGGGGCCAAATTAAAGGACTGGCTTCATGGCCTGGAAAACTAGTGAGGGAAGACCTACACAACTCATATCAACAGAATTCAGAGGAAGGGAAGGTACGGAAAAACTTTACCAGTATTCAGTGTGTTCTTGATGTGTGTTGGGTTTTTTCTTTTTTTTTTTGCTTACACTTAAAATGGAAAGCCAACACTTCTTGTCTTATAAAACCCGTCCTGGGGGGATTTTTCATGTGTTTAAATTTATTTATTACTTTTATGGAGTCATTGCAACAAAGTGCATTAACATCCGTCGGTTATTTTTTTCTTCAAACTTTAGAATTTTTTTCAGTTCTTTGAGCATACAACTGACTTGTTTGGTACAGGAGCAATTTCCCATGGTACTGGCTTCAACATCCGCTTTTCTGTTTAAGGCACCCTACCTGCACAGTATAGCATGTGCAACCCTAAGCCAAATCGCCTGCTTAGCCATTGAGGCATGTTGTGGGGGCGAGGGTTGACTTTGAGAAGTATTCTGGATTTCTGTTGCTGGAATCAGGGATCAGATGGCTTTTGTCCTTCATTCCATTCCTTCCCGGTGTTTTAAATCTGAATCCTAACCAGCCCCAACCCATGCTTTCGGTTCAGCCTGGGAGAGGTGCTGACCAAAGAAGCCCTAACAGGTGGCGGACATGTTGTTTAGAATCTTTGCTCTGTATAACTCTATCAGGAGGCGGACAATTTGTTTAGAATCTTTGCTCTGTATAGCTCTATCATTGAGCGGTCATGTTGTTTAGAATCTTTGCTTTGTATAGCTCTATCGGGGCAGACGTTGTTTAGAATGTTTGCTTTGTATAGCTCTATCAGGGGGCAGACATATTGTTTAGAATCTTTGCTCTGTATAGCTCTATCAGGGGAGGACATGTTGTTTAGAATCTTTGCTCTGTATAGCTTTATCAGGAGGCGGACAATTTGTTTAGAATCTTTGCTCTGTATAGCTCTATCAGGGGGCGGACATGTTGTTTAGAATCTTTGCTCTGTATAGCTCTATCAGGGAGCGGACATGTTGTTTAGACACTGCTCTGTATAGCTCTATCAGGGGTGGACGTGTTGTTTAGAACCTTAGTTCAGAAGCAAGAGCTGATCCATCTCACCCAAGATTCTAAACAACATGTCTTCCCCCTATAGGATCTATTGGGAGAAAAGAGGGCTTAATAAGGCACATTAGTCGAATTAAGTGTATATGGTTTATATAGAAATTAGTTAATGAAAAAATAATACAATTTTTCAGTTAAGCATCAGTTCAATTTTTGGTAGTTTTTTTTTTTTTTTTTCTGATCTCATAAATATATGCATTCAGTTTGCCAAACTCATTGTAACTGAACTTTCTATCCTGCGCGATCACATTAGATCAGCTATTTTTGAGATTATATATTCACAAGTCTCCTGCATCAGCACCCCCCTCCCTCCCCACCAAACACAGAGGGAAGGCTAGAGCAGGAAACTCTGACATGCAAATAAAAACACACACTACCTGTTACAGGTTAAACACTAACAGATGCATCAAAGTGCTCCTTATACATTATATGCCATTAAGATAAAAAGCAACATCGCAGACACTGCTGAGAGTAAATAAATAACCATGGTTTAGTGGGTGTTATGTTTCCTTTCCTCTTGAACAGAGTATTTCATCCGTGCATTTATTATACAGAAATTGGTACAAAAAGTACATTGATTAAAATCCAAAGAAATCTTTTGTGGATTTGTTGTTTTGTGTAATAATTTGTCGGCGCTGTCGCACAGAGTCTGATCACTGCCGGTCCAATGTGCGTAATGTTCACTTCTGTTTGTGTCTTTATTCAGGTGGAGTCTGAAAAGTTAAAAACACTAACGGAAGGTTTGGAAGCGCTCAGCCGAGCCCAGAAAAGGAATCAGAAGTAAGGCGATGATGATACCATAGAACGTGTCGGCCCATCTAGTCTGCCCAATAATACCATGTGTATCATCCATGCTGTGAACTGAAACAGGATAGAACGTGTTTCATGTTCGTTACTCTGTCCCCTAAACATGGCTGAAAACTGAATGGAGACTATAAAAAAAAATAGTATGAAAAATGATCTATTCATCGTGTTGGCGAAACTTCAGCAAATGCATCAAATAAGGGGAACATATGTTTTCAATGTGTCTGGCTGTCTTCTGTTTATGACATCACCTTGTGTCTTGATATGCTAATTCCATCTTCCCCAATGAAAAGTAGTTCATTTGCATGTCTAGTCACAAGCTGATGTCATAAGCAGCTTATTTGATGCATGTGCTGCAATCTAGGAACGCAATGTATAGATCGTTTCTCAATCTCTCCATTCGCAATGTTTAGGATGACAGTCACTTTAATGTTGTAACCGCTATACTGACCAGCACATTTCTCCTCCTCAGTATTAAATATACAGGGAAACCTAGACATTTGACTCCTGATATTCAATGTTAAAACGTCTTAATTAGACGGGACCCTCCTCTCGTGGCGCTCCGTGGCATTGGAGAGAGACTCGTTCACCAGTTGCTGGGGAGGAGGTCAGCATCTCTTCCTCAGCCAGAGTTGTGGGCTCGTCCAATCATCACGTAATCACCTGGGAAAGGTGCTACATCAGAGCCTTGTGTGACATCGCTGGGGAGGACTTGGTCTCTCTACAAAGGGGATCTGTCAACCCAAGCCTTGCCTACAATGTGAAAGCAGAGATAACGCACTTAGAAAGATGATCTATACATTGTGTCGGGTAATGTGTCTGTGGAGTCTCCTATTTATGACATCACACGTGGCTTGATATGCAAATGAACTACTTTTCATTGGGAAGTGTGTAATTGGCATATCAAGCCACAGATGATGTGATAAGCAGGACACACATGTTTAAAACATATATTTCTCTTATTCTATGCATTTGTTGCAGTTCTGCTAATATCTGCCAATACAATGCACAGATCTTTTTTTTATTCTCCACTTTCAACGTTTAAGTAATTTTTAGGTTGCGAGTCCTTTTCTAATGCCTTGGTAAAAAGCACGTTCCACCTAGTATTTCCCATAATTAGCCGTTGAAACTCTTAATTATTCATATATTGATGGCAACGGAATTATGTATAGAGGTATATTGGAAATCAACCAATAACCCCACAGATTAATCAGCAGAGATTCATGGAAAAAGCCAACTACAAAAGTATAGACAGCAATATACGGGGAGAACCTGATATCTCAGACCATCTATAACCTGTTTTAGACCCTCGACTCACCCATTCCATATCGGGGAGTGTTGAATGGATGGTTACATTTGCCCTATGGCAGTCTTTTAAAAATGGTATCTCTACACAGATCACAATCTATAACTCGGTTACACTTGAAACTTTATTTTTTTTTTTTTTTTTTCCTTTATTTGACAAAGACAACATTGACACAGTGACACATTGGATCAAAGAGAATAAAAAAAGAAAAAAGAAAATTCAAAGAAAAAAAGAAGAGAACCTAGACAATATATACTTATCTAGTGACAGTATTCGCTAGGTCATACTCCATGATATATATTCTATATTCTTATAATCTCCCCTTGCCCCCCGAACCTTCCTATTTACGGGAAAAAAAATATATGTATATAAAATAAAAGGAAGGGTTGAGAATAAGAAATAATAATAAAAGCAAATTGTAGTCATCAAAAGTGGGAGACTAGGGTAAACGGGGGCGAGAGGTACTTGACAGTGTGCATTGACTAGCTAGGTTCAATTTGGTCCATGTGTCGCATTCATACTAGAATAAAGATAAGAAGAAGAAAGAGAAAGCTGCCAGGGGCGCCGTGCCCAAACTCGTGCCGGCATCTGGGGGCACGGCGAGATCCCATCGGGTCAGAAAAAGGAAGCGGGTGGCAAAAAGCGCAGATCAGAGTTTCTAGGGGGTTTGGTCGATTGCTTCACTAGTGGTTAACCACAGCCCCAGGAGAGGTTGAAGTGAGGGTTGGCTACAGAGGAACCTTTTTCCATGGAAAGTTGGTAGTCCATCTGGACCCTTATTTCTTGCAAAGAAACTTGAAACTTCTTTACAATGGAAGTTCTGTATGACGATATTTATTTATCTATTTGTATAAAAGGAATATAAGGGGGGCATGTAACGCAGACTGATGATATGCGACTAATACTGATCTTTTCTTCGCAGAAGTGGAGCTCTAAACAACCATTTACAAGCTGCTATACATGAAGCTATGAGTGAGCTGGACCGAATGTCTGCTAATGTAAGTGTTGATGGGAGAAAGGGTTGTAGGGATCTTTATGGCAGTTTCTTTGGCTCTGTGCTTTCTCTTAATAAAGCTACCCCACCCTGCAGACTTAATGGGCTCTTCCATCACACCCAACTCAAGTCTTCTCCCAGGGTCCACGTGCAGCCGTCCAGCAACATCTCCCATAATCCATCATTGGAGGCGGGCTGGGGAATATGGGCTGCAGGGCTGCACTTTGATATGGCCGGTCGTAAACCTTTGGAAGACTCAATGCTTAAAGGGACTAAAACATCGCTCCTGAATCTGGAGAATAAAACCTTATCGAAAATGATCTAGGGATATGTGTTTTAAATGTTTCTGTGGTGTCTATGACATCACCCAAGGCCACCATCGGGGTGGTTGGGGGTGATACCCCCCCTGATGGCGGCCCCTTAAAAAAAGTAAAATAAAAGCATGGCCAAACAGGGCAGCTGCCCAGGGCCCATTCATTCCTGGGGGCCCAGCTGCCCCGTGGGCCCCCACTGCCCATGTCTCACACAGTGACAGCCACGATCGCGCAGCAGCCGGCAGTCCGCATCCAGCGGATACAGACCCGGCTTTTAGTCACAACCGCCGGAAATGACGGCATGTCGTATCTGGTGGCTGTATTTCCTGCACGCAGCATGCATGTAAGAAGCAATGCGGAGGAGACGGCCGGGGACGAGCAGTATCCAGATATGGTTAAGGAGGGTGGGATTTTTCAATAGTAATTATCAGTGGGCTATTAATGAGCAAATTATAATTATCAGTGGGCTATTAACGAGCAAATTATCAGTGGGCTATTAACGAGCAAATTATAATTATCAGTGGGCTATTAACGAGCAAATTATCAGTGGGCTATTAACGAGCAAATTATCAGTGGGCTATTAACGAGCAAATTATAATTATCAGTGGGCTATTAACGAGCAGATTATCAGTGGGCTATTAACGAGCAGATTATCAGTGGGCTATTAACGAGCAGATTATCAGTGGGCTATTAACGAGCAAATTATCAGTGGGCTATTAACGAGCAGATTATCAGTGGGCTATTAACGAGCAGATTATCAGTGGGCTATTAACGAGCAAATTATCAGTGGGCTATTAACGAGCAGATTATCAGTGGGCTATTCAGTAAGGGGCCTGAAATATCTGATGGCGGCCCTGACATCACCTACAACTTGATATACAAGTCAATTTACACATTTCCCATTGAAAAGGGTTTCTTTTATATTCTCAAACACGCAAGAATGATTTATCCAAATAAATGTGTTCATTTTAACATCCTTCTCAAACTTATTTTAATTTTTTCCCTTTTTTCTCTCCTACTTTTTTTTTGTGCTTTACCCTCTCACTCAAATTTTCCACCTTACTGTTGTGCATTTGAAAAAAAATTTGCACCCGTAAAAGTTTCCTAAAAAAAAAAAACTTTTACTAACGAACAGTGTTTTTTCCCTTTTTGTAGGTGCATCAGATTCCACAGAGAGAGAGACACCTGAAACCTCCCAAACCCAAGAGAAGAAAGATCTCTAGATAACATTGAATGTCTTTAATATCGGTTAAGAACATGCACATATATCTGTATATAAGCATTAATATTAATATATGTATAAGATTATGATAGATATCACCACCTGGGATAAAGTGAAACCGTGGTAATATTTTTGCATTTAGGCAGGGGATGGCTCTCCATCCATCAAAGTCCTCGAAAAAGATCTCATAAGCTCGTGATTGAAAATGTCTGTCTTCTTTTTTTTTTTTTCTATGACGCAACAATTGTGGTTATAAAAAAAAAAAAAAAAGGAAAGTCCAAATGTTTGTTACATTTTCAAGATGTACATAGCAGACTTAGAATTTCCTGTAGATATTTGTATATTAATGTTGTGTACGAGCATCGTTTACTGCACACTTTATCTTTTACTGTACAATAATCCTGTATAAAAATTCTTTAGGTTTCTACCGAGTCCACATTCGAGAGGCTACCAGTGTATAGCGGTAAACTCTGATATAGCCTTGTTGCTTTTCTACAATATGATAACATGGGGCTGTTTTTATAGTGGACAAAGAAGCATGATTTAACCTAAAAATCCCTTTTTAACTCTATCATTCACCTCATGCTCATCTCCCACCTCTCTCTCGGGTTTGATTTAGAATCGGTCTTGCTTGGAAGGCTTTCTACATGTATGTTGGGTCCCTGTCCCAACATACGTCATGTAAAATCCCACAGAATCCTAAAGGGAAGCGTGATTGCATGTCAGTTGGTTATTTAACAAATTGCAATAATGTGTGGGGGGGGGGGGGGGGTTTGTTTGTTTCGATATTTCTCTTTTCTTTGCTGTAAGGTCTGAGGATCAGGGGCAGACTATATCTCCAGAACCGGAGGAGATTTATTAATTAGGAGCCATGGTGATTGGCACCTGTCCGATAAAGACTGCTGGTTGAGGGTATTCGAAGGGAGAATTGTTTGTAAGTTGTAATTGTTATTGGGTCTTTCGACTTTAGCAACAAAAACCGAAATGCACAGCTCTGTGTCCCAAGATGTCCTACAGCAGGTCAGCAGCATGACCCAGCTCACTGTCCGTCGAATCTGCGCAACTCTCGGGTTTGCAGCTTCAGTTCCTGGCAGGGCCAACTTAGTCCTTCATCCTTCCGAGGTAGATAAAATGAGGACCATTGAATTGGGTAATAGTAACACCCCCTGGATGTTGGGTAAAAGTAACATCCCAAGAATCTACTTTATTTTTATTTTCCACATGTGCTTCCAAAATAATTGAGGATAAACTGGCATGTATATTTATTCTTCTGATTGGTAGCCATGATGCTTTCCCAAAGTAGCATTGTGCTGCAGCAGTCACCTGACGGTCCCTCTTCTAGCGCAGTGTGAGACATGCTGTTGCATGTCAGCGAGCCCCTCCCCCCGACACATTCGGCATGCAAGTTCATGCCTATCAGTAAAGAGAGCCCCTAGTTTGCTCTGAACCAGTATCAAGTCTTTTAACTTTTGCATCTATTGCTGCAGATAAAACGTTACTGCCACTTTTAAAAAGGAGAGGAGATCTGTACATCCCTGTCCTGGGTAAACATTTTTAATCACGAGTCTTTTTTGGGGGGTTAAATTCCACAATACGTTCTTTTAAGCATTTGTGGCCTAATCATTGGAGGAGATTTTTTTTCACCAGTCTGCCCCTAACGTGATCATTATTTCAGCCCTTGCAGCAATGAAAAAGGTTTTATTTTATTTTCTAATTCTTTGATCCAAGTATATAAATCAGATTTTAAAGCTACTTTTTTTTTTTTAAATTGAAACGACATCTCATTGTATCATGGTTTGGGGACAATATTGTACAACAATTAATTATACGATGCATTAAACTAGGGCTTGGATACCCATGTTACAGGATTGGAGCGTCCATCCTAGAATAGACTGTTACCAAACTGGGTTTGAAGGGACTCCCACCCAAACCCTGCTCTTACCATGTGCGGTATAGAGAATGACAATAACACTTATACTTTGTGTTGCAGAATTCCAAGCAAATATGTAGAAGATCTGAATAGGAAAAAAGTGTTAGCGATGTCTCGTATGAGTGGCATCAGCTTGGGGCTTGATATGCTAACGGACATCAGGGAAAGTGTATGTTGCTTATCAAGCCGCTAGATGATTTCATAAACCAAAGACTGTACAGACACCGTAAAAAGGGGCAGTGCTTGGTCGTGTAAAAAAAGACATGTGTAATAGAGTTCTTTTGTTGCTACAGCAACAGCCCCGCCCATCTCTCCAAGCTCCTCCTTATTGGACCTCGCAGAATTTAGAAGCCCCGGGGGAAATTATGTTCATTGTCAAACTACAGGAGAAGTGGAAATGGGTTTTAAAGTATAATAAGTGCAAATCACATACATTAGACACATGTATAACATACATGAAACAAGCAGAACTGCTCCTTTGATCTATGTATTTGCTTACAATTCTTCTTCATAGTAACTTTCTTATTCTCACCTGAGCTTAGCTGATTGAAGCCTAGTAACCTAGGATCTATTGATGCGAGTTTGAAATGCATCTGGTCAGCTCCCAATAGACATTCCCATTTGAATTATACATTTATATGTAGTACTTTGTGTTCCTCTTATTCTGTTGTTGGGGGTTTTTTTTGGTCCTGCAGTTGCAGATCCACTTGCTAACTGTCCTGGGTAATTTGCTAGGCGGCCCTTTAAACTGGTAAAGAAAGAAACTGACTGTGTTTTATATTGCTAAATATCTACACTACACGCGTCACGCGCTCCGTACTGTTATTTAACCTCTGTTAACCCATCACACAGTATTACACCTCTCGGCAGTGACTGGAATCACTGGCGGCAAGCTTCAGATTTGTTTTTAATCAGTATTATGTAACATATCACAGATTTATTTTATTTAAAAAAAAAAAAAAAAAGTATTTATACTGTTAACAGATTATATATTAATGTGGCTGAAACAGGCAAGTTATTTTATTAACCAAATTATTTATGTTTCGTAAAAGTGAAAATGTGAAACTCAAACAAACACTACAAAATAAATGAGCCTGCTACATTGTAATCTGCCATTCTATATGTATGTATAGGTATGCGTGAGACGGTTCTTGGCATGTATATATACATATGTAATGTAGTTTTGCGATTTTTGTCTTTCTTTCTCCCAATACCTAGTGGATTGATTGCAAACAAAGCTACGGTGGGCCGGAAGCAACAATTCTCTCATCTTTATTGGGTTCATTTTCAACCTCCATGCCAAGGCGGTATAGACCTCTTGACGGTCTCCCATGCATTTTCTGTGAATCCGTTTGTGTGTGGTTTTTAGTTGACTCTTTTTATTTTTGTTTGTTTTTTTGTTTTGTTGTTGTCGTTGTTCCAAGCTTTGGTGTATGAATTCCTTTAAAACGGTTACTCATTTTTCTCTATTTGTCTTTATTTTTTTATTTCCTGCTGGGGGGGGGGGGGGGGGTTCTCATAAAAAAAAATGGTGTTTTTTTTTTTTTATATATACGTTTATATGTTCCCCTGTTTATAGAAACGTTTGGGAAGATTTCATTTGTGCCGATCAGCCATCTCTGTAATATTTCAGCTGATTCTGTTCTTTTTCTTTAGTCGGCTGTGTACAGTGTGCGTCCTCTATCCCCCTCACTCATTGCTTTATAATAGTGTGGGTGCTAGACGTAGTGTTTCAGTCCATAACATTTTTTTTTTTTTTTTCCTGAGTTTGTTTGGTTTTATGTATGCAGTTAATGTAAATATTTGTGATCATTACAGGTCAGTGTAGTGACATTTTTTTAAAAAAAATGTTGCACCTACTTTACAATTAAAAAAAGAAACTGGTCACATAACTTGAAGTTCTACCTGCAGAGCTATTTATTTCTGTGTTTTAAAAGTACATTTTTATCGGGAGAGCCTTTGGCACCTAGTATTTTGGAGTGTTTTTCTTCAATAAATCTATATTTATCTTTTCTACGAGAAAACCCAAAACATTTTTTTTTTTTTTTTTAAATGTACATTTTACACGTTAAATTAGGGTCTGGAATTGGAAGGTTTATACAGAAATAAATAAATAAATCCTTGGAACTTAGTCAGAAGTAATGTATTTTAGTACATATAGATATTGATATAACGGAGGTGAGTTAACCCCTTAGGTCCTGGACTGGGAGAGAACAAAACACACAGGGAAAAAAAAACTCTTAAGGCAATGGTACTCTTTGTAAAAAAAAAAAAAAAAAAAAAATAACTTTTAATGGAGTCAGCTCTCACTTGACGCGTTTCGTGGGAGAGCACCATGGATTGTGAGTAAAATACGAGGGATTTATTTGGCTTTGGATAGTAATTCAGGTATGTAATGAACAAGGTAACAGAGTGAATCACCAATAGAGGTTTATCGTTTGTTGTAATCACTTAGTGGATCTCGCTAAATCCTTCTTCTTGTTAAGATTCAATCAAACCTTATTTGACATTTGAGTATTTAAAGCTGGGGGTTGGGTACAATTCATTGGTTGGCCTAAGAAATAACATCATCAGGTTGCTTTCTGAAAGCATTGTTACTTCAATTGCCACATACCTGCAGCAGAGATCACTTCCTTGTACCATATTGGGGAAAATCAGAAATAAAGCAATTTAGAAAAGCTTCATTTCAAAATACATAAAGGCTCATTGCATCTTTTTATAGGTATGATGTCATTCTAGACCTGTTGCACATGACCTGCTAAACCTTGAAGGTTAACATATTTATAAAGATCTTTTGTTTTGTTTTTTATCTTCAACATTCATTCAAGGTCAGATTTACACCCACAGTGAGCTTTATAAGCAGAGAAAAATAAGGCGGGATCTGTGTTAAAGGAGGGGAGAGCAATTTAACAACTCTGATCTTGGCCACTACGATGGCTACAAATATTTAGTGCCAGCAAAAGATTAATAGAAGAAAAAAAATCTGTATCAAAAGATATGTGCAGCCAAATAATAAATCCTTAAGCGAATGTAGGGGTGGAAATGAGGAACAGGGTAAAGGCTGAAAATAAAATACTAAATTATCAAGAAACTGATTCTGAATATCTCAAGATCTGTTCTCAAGGAGTCAGCCCTGAAATAAAGAGTAAAATAGAGAATTGCTGGGACTTGAGAAAAGGAATTTCAAATTTCAGGCTAAAGTAGCAAAGTTGGAAAAATTATCCAATTCAACAGAAAGGGAGAATGTTTCTAATTTGGCTTTAAATTAATTAATTCCCAGTCTCGATTCCATGTTCTATTGCTATGCGCTCTAATCCATGAATGACCAGGAACGCTCTAATCCATGAATGACCAGGAACGCTCTAATCCATGAATGACCAGGAACGCTCTAATCCATGAATGACCAGGAACGCTGACCATCCCATGCACACACTTAAAGTTGAGTGGAATACGCCATCCAGATACGAGGATTCATAACTGAATTTGACTCCGAAAAGCAATTCGATACGCTCTCTCCAGCCTCTGGGGGCTTCTAGAGATCAGAGTAAATTGATGGACGAGAGCTTGTCAGGTGAGGAAGTAACTTCAAAAGCGACGAAAAACAAAATGGGTCAGCAGTATTTTATTTTTAACCAGCCAAGAAGGGGATACTCTAAAAACTATTCAGCATCTGACCACCCGTCTCTTGCCAATGTCTGCCTTGGCCACAGGTCAAACCAATGTAAATACAATAAATGAAACCATTTCTCCAAACCCAGTAGAATTAATGCTTTATTAATTACCATCTGTTACTGTCCCATTGATCCTCCGCTCTCTTTATAGCTATCTAAAGCAGAAGCCGAACAAATAGAACTATACACCTCAATTCATGTATGAAGATGGGATTCCAATTACATGTAGTATTTTATCAATGTATCCAGAAGATATTCTTGGGATCTATATTAAACGTGACACAATTGTAATATTTTAAGCCTGTTTTACTGACTCCAAAGCCCCTTGTTATTAAGCGAGATGCTCTTTTGTGCCGTTATGTTTTAAAGTTTCAGATTTTGACGAGACCCTTATTAATAGAATATCCAAATAAATGTGAATAAACCAAGCATGTCCCTACAATTCCCTGGAACCAATTCACTCCCCAGGGCTCTATCAAATCTTCTTATGTAGAAGGCAGTGAGATACAATGTGACAAGTAGGAGTGTATTCACCAGCACACACACACACACGATGGATACGGGCACCACCTGCTGTCATCTTTCATTGAGCACATTAGACACCTTCCATCACCCACCATGGAATGGTCTGAACTAATCTGCTCAGTTCAGGAAATCTTGGGTTCTGATTGGCTGCTATTAATACAAGCTCTCCATGATGATATACCACCCATGACACAAATATAGTTTATAGGTCTGTTTCTCCAGAATAATATAGATACTTTAGAGAGAGTTCAGAGAAGGACTGCTAACCAAATGGGCAGAGTATACAATATTTTATACAGTCCGTACCGCAACATCTGAGGAAAGAGATTTAGGAGTAATTATTTCAGAGCACATAAAGGTAGACAATGTAAAAGAGCAGCAGGAAATGCTATCAAAATGCTTGGTTGTATAGGGAGAGATATTAGCAGAATGCTTGGCTGTATAGGGAGAGTTATTAGCAGAATGGTTGGCTGTATAGGGAGAAGTATTAGCAGAATGCTTGGCTGTATAGGGAGAGGTATAAGCAGAATGCTTCGTTGTATAGGGAGAGGTATTAGCAGAATGCTTGGTTGTATAGGGAGAGGTATTAGCAGAATGCTTGGTTGTATAGGGAGAGGTATTAGCAGAATGCTTGGCTGTATAGGGAGAGGTATAAGCAGAATGCTTGGCTGTATAGGGAGAGGTATAAGCAGAATGCTTGGTTGTATAGGGAGAGGTATTAGCAGAATGCTTGGCTGTTTAGGTAGAGGTATTAGCAGAATGATTGGCTGTATAGGGAGAGGTATTAGCAGAATGCTTGGTGGTATAGGGCGAGTTATTAGCAGAATGCTTGATGGTATAGGGATATATATTACCAGAATGCTTGGTTGTATAGGGAGTCGTATTAGCAGAATGCTTGGTTGTATAGGGAGAGGTATTAGCATATGCTTGGTTGTATAGGGAGAGGTATTAACAGTAGAAAGAGGGAAGTGCTCATGCCATTGTACAGAGCATTGGTGAGAGCTCACTTGGAGTATTGTACAGAGCACTGGTGAGACCTCACTTGGAGTATTGTACGCAGTACTGGAGACCGTATCTCCAGAAGGATATTGATACTTTGGAGAGAGTTCAGAGAAGGGCTACTAAACTGGTTCATGGGTTGAAGGATAAAACTTACCAGGAAAGGTTAAAGCATCTTAACATGTATAGCTTGGAGGAAAGACGTAACAGGGGGGACATGATAGAAACATTTAAATACATAAAGGGAATCAACACAGTAAAGGAAGAGAGTATATTTAAAAGAAGAAAAACTACCACAACTAGAGGACATAGTCTTAAATTAGAGGGGCAACGATTTAAAAGTAAAATCAGGAAGTAATAATTTACTGAGAGGGTAGTGGATGTATGGAATAGTCGTCCAGTAGAAGTGGTAGAGGTTAATACAGTGAAGGAGTTTAAGCATGCATGGGATAGGTATAAGGCTATCCTAGATATAAGATAAGGCCAGGGATTAATGAAAGTATTACATTACTGAGAGGGTAGTGGATACAGGGAATAGTCTTCCAGTAGAAGTGGTAGCGGTTAATACAGTGAAGGAGTTTAAGCATGCATGGGATAGGTATAAGGCTATCCTAGATATAAGATAAGGCCAGGGACTAATGAAAGTATTACTTTACTGAGAGGGTAGTGGATGTATGGAATAGTCTTCCAGTAGAAGTGGTAGAGGTTAATACAGTGAAGGAGTTTAAGCATGCGTGGGATAGGTATAAGGCTATCCTAGATATAAGATAAGGCCAGGGACTAATGAAAGTATTACATTACTGAGAGGGTAGTGGATGCATGGAATAGTCTTCCAGTAGAAGTGGTAGAGGTTAATACAGTGAAGGAGTTTAAGCATGTATGGGATAGGTATAAGGCTATCCTAGATATAAGATAAGGTCAGGGACTAAGGAAAGTATTACTTTACTGAGACGGTAGTGGATGTATGGAATAGTCTTCCAGTAGAAGTGGTAGAGGTTAATACAGTGAAGGAGTTTAAGCATGCATGGGATAGGTATAAGGCTATCCTAGATACAAGATAAGGCCAGGGACTAATGAAAGTATTACTTTACTGATAGGTAAGGGTAGTGGATACATGGAATGGCCTTCCAGCAGAAGTGGTAGGTTTATACTAATGTGTGTTTTATGGTGTACACACAGCTCGTTGACTATATTTCATGTAAAGGTAATAATATCCACATGCCTGATGTAGATGTTGTGCTGTGACTGTATCTGTTGTACACCAAGGATCCTGGTAATGCTGTTGGGAACTTGGTGATATAATCTACACTGTGACTGGTAGGTGGAGTCAGTGGTGTATCTTGATTTTGTGCTGCCCTAGGCAGACAAAATCTGGGCACCCCCCTACCCAAGCTGCACACCCACGTTACACACCTAAAACATGGCCCATCATTCAGACTCACATCAAGCTCATACTCCCATCACACACACACTCCCATCACACTCAGTCACACACTCCTACTCCCATCACACTCAGTCACACACCCCTACTCCCATCACACACACTCTGACTCCCATCACCCTCAGTCACACACACTGTCTCCCATCACACACACTCTGACTCCCATCACACTCAGTCACACACACTTTCTCCCATCACACACACTCTGACTCCCATCACACTCAGTCACACACACTGTCTCCCATCACACACACTCTGACTCCCATCACACTCAGTCACACACACTTTCTCCCATCACACACACTCTGACTCCCATCACACTCAGTCACACACACTGTCTCCCATCACACACACTCTGACTCCCATCACACTCAGTCACACACACTGTCTCCCATCACACACACTCTGACTCCCATCACACTCAGTCACACACACTGTCTCCCATCACACTCACTCTGACTCCCATCACACTCACTCTGACTCCCATCACACTCAGTCACACACACTGTCTCCCATCACACACACTCTGACTCCCATCACACTCAGTCACACACATGTCTCTCATCACACACACTCTGACTCCCATCACACTCAGTCACACACACTGTCTCCCATCACACTCACTCTGACACCCTTCACACTCACTCTGACTCCCATCACACTCAGTCACACATACTGTCTCCCATCACACACACTCTGTCTCCCATCACACTCAGTCACACACATGTCTCTCATCACACACACTCTGACTCCCATCACACTCAGTCACACACATGTCTCCTATCACACACACTCTGACTCCCATCACACTCTGACTCCCATCACACACACACACACACACACATCCCATCAGCACTTACCTTTCCCTGGCAGGCAGGCAGCATGGTCCCTCCATGCTGCCTGTTCGGCTTCCCGGCGATTGTGCCGACAGGTCACGTGACCGGGCGCGCGTATGACGTCAGCGTGCCCGTCACGTGACTGTCGGCACTTCCGAGTCGGCACACTGCACGGGGAGCCGAACAGGCAGCACGGAGGTTTCTCTGTGCTGCCTGTTCGGCTCCCCGTGCAGCCTGGCAGGCAGAGCGGAGGTGAGGGGGGATCTTCCGATCCCCTCTCACCTCTGTCTCTGCCTGCAAGCGCGGTCTTTTTTTATTTTTATTTTTTTAAAGGGCCGGATTTTTTTTTTTTTTGTATTTTTTTTTTTTTCAGTGCTGGGGGGCGCTGCCGCCCCCCAAAATTTGCCGCCATAGGCATCCGCCTAGGATGCCTCGCGGTAAATACAGCACTGGGTGGAGTTACATTATGCTAATTATATGTAGTGGGTGGGGTTTTTTTGACAGTGGGTGTGGTAAATTGGAAGCTAAGCTGTAAAGTGTCCCTGGTGACTATGTATATATCATTTGTAATTCTCCACAGAGCCCCTATAAGCTGAGCTGGAGAGATGGCTGCAGCCATGTAAGAGAGCAGTAAATTGTCCGCTCATTGCTTATGTATGCGGGAAACACTCCGCGCATAATGATATGCCCTCGGCTGGTTCGCATTGTAATGCACCAGACTGATCGCTATTGTGGACGGTGATATAATGTGACGATAAGTAAAACAGGTAATAATCCATCCTGTTCGATACTCTGATGTGGCGGCTGATTTAGGGCTTACTCGTTATTAATCTAATTCGTAGGACCGATAGGCTGCTCCATAGTAAGCATTGCACAGTCACAGGCTTCGAAGTAGCGCGTGATTGGACGAATGACATGGAGCATCTTAATTATTACCAATTAAAATGGACTTTCAGCTTTTAGCTTTTTGCTCCATTACATGTACAGAGGATGTCTAGAATTTGTGTAGATATTTTTCAATCAGTAAATCTAACAATCTAAGTAGTTTAGGCTAGAAAAATACTTGTTTTTTTGACCATTATGTTGAAAAGTTGGAATTTCCAGCACCTTGTGGGAGCCAATCACATAGTTCCCAACATCGGCCATGTTTCCAGGGACACATATTTGTTCCACATGCTGCAGAAAGAGCATGCAAAGGGCAGCCCTGCAGTATGTAGCATGGATCTACACACAGACACAATCCAATTAATTAATCAGGGTGGAGATCTCATAGGACCTGCCATGATTCATTAATTGGATTGTGTCTGTGCGTATATCCATCCTACATACTGCCGGGATGCACTTTGCATGCTCTTTCCGCAGCATGTGGAACAAATATGTGTCCCTGGAAACATGGCCGATGTTGGCAGCTATGCAGTCAGAGTGTTCCTGTAGAGAGCAAAGAGCTGCTCACTGCACAAATATAACAAATGTCACCAGCTACTGAATGAAGCTGTTACTGCACATGCTCAATAAACCTCCTTTAGGAAGGCACTTAATAAGTGTTCAGAGGAAAAATCAACTTATTAACCATGAAGTACATGTACATCATGAGCCTTTAATGTCACCGGAGGCCATCACATGGTGTGTTGTCTGATGCCTTATGGAAAACTCCACTCAGACGCACACACAATCGCTCTCTGGAGCGCTGCCCTGTTGTGGGCAAGAGCTACAGAAGTGGCAGATCTCCGTTTCCATCACTCTGTTGTAGTTGCTATACTGCCCCTAGTGGCAGTCTGCAATATTATAGCTGGTTTTTTTTTCTTTTTAAAGCAGGTTTTAGGGTTCAAATCTAGGGTTAGGGTTACAATAATATTTAAATCAGGACAAATATTAGAAATTATTTAGATGGGGTCTATTCACCCGATTGTGAATGTGTGAAAGATTTCTCCAAATTTAGAAATGTGTTCATTAAATTTTTCATCATATTTTATGATATTTTTTGTAGTACATTATAAGATATGATGATAATAATGGCATCTTATGAAAGCCCTACTTATGGCGATAAAAACAGTATATCATATGTGTGGCTGCAATAAATGATAAAAAATTAAATTACAGCTAAACACAAAAACTGCTGAAATCTAAAAAGGGGTTCTTAAGGGGTTAATCAAGATAATTCCTACAGGATCCTCTCCTTGTATTAGTAATTAACTGGTTCCCCCTGGAACAGATAAAAGTTATATGTGTCGAACAAATTATGACCCGTCCTTATTTACACCAGTTCTTATCAGTCTGTCGTCAAGACTTTAGCAGAATATTTTGGCCTCTCTTTCCTCCCCTGTGAGTGTTTTAAGGACAGCAGCAGGGACCCACCATCCTGCCTTAATCCCAGACCCATCTCATGCTAATAGTAATTTATCTGTTGCAGTTCATTCTTTCCATGCCGAATTAACAAGACTTTTCATATCTTGCCGCACGGCTTGTGAATCAGCCAGCGGATGTGTGGGGTAGAAACATAGAAACATAGAATGTGTCGGCAGATAAGAACCATTCGGTCCATCTAGTCGGCCCAATTTTTTTTTTTGAGTACTTTTATTAGTCCCCCGTTCCCGGTCTTATAGCTAGGATAGCCTTGTGTCTATCCCATGCATGCTTAAAATCCTTGACTGTGTTTACCTCTACCACTTCTGCTGGCAGGCTATTCCATACATCCACTACCCTCTCAGTAAAGTAATACTTCCTGATATTACTTTTAAATCGTTGCCCCTCTAATTTAAGACTATGTCCTCTAGTTGTGGTAGTTTTTCTTCTTTTAAATATACTCTCTTCCTTTACTGTGTTGATTCCCTTTATGTATATAAATGTTTCTATCATATCCCCCCTGTTACGTCTTTCCTCCAAGCTATACATGTTAGGGGTGTGGCGGGATGTTCCAAAAATTGTTACTTTGTTATATTGATTCATTTGATTTTATTTATTTGGATCAGGGGCCAAGGGAGGGTTACGTAAATAGGTTGAAACTGATGAAATTTGGACTTCTATTGCCATGAATAGATTGTGTATTACATAGAAACAATGTATAGTTATTATCATGTCAGGTAACAAGATGCTTCCTTCTTCAAGACTTGCCGTTATCCGGCCCAGGGGCCTGTGACTACACAATCAGCAGACATGGCCACGTAACGTGGAGGCGGGGCCACATAATGTAGAGTGTGATCGGTTTCTGTTAAAGGGGCTGTTTCACCTAAACAATGTTACATACTGTGAATGTATAGAATACAAAAAATGATCTATACATTGTGTCATCAGAACTACAGGCAAATGTAGGGATTAAGGATAAAAAAAAACTTGTTTTAAATGTGCCTATTGTGTCCCCTGATTATGACATCACCTGTGGCTTGATTTGCAAATGACCTGCTTTTCAGTGGGAAATGTGTAATTTGCATATGAAGCCGCAAGGAGATGTCATAAGCTGGAGACACCACAGACACGTTTAAAACACATATACCGTATATACTCGAGTATACGCCGACCCGAATATAAGCCGAGGCACCTAATTTTACCACAAAGAACTGGGAAAAAATATTGACTCGAGTATAAGCCTAGGGTGGGAAATGAGGCAGCTACTGGTAAATATTGTCCCCAATCTGCCATTTAATATTCCAGGATATTGTCCCCAATCTGCCATTTAATATGCCAGGATATTGCCCCCAATATGCCATTTAATATTCCAGGATATTGCCCCCAATCTGCCATTTAATATTCCAGGATATTGCCCCCAATCTGCCATTTAATATGCCAGGATATTGCCCCCAATATGCCATTTAATATGCCAGGATATTGCCCCCAATATGCCATTTAATATTCCAGGTTATTGCCCCCAATCTGCCATTTAATATTCCAGGATATTGCCCCCAATCTGCCATTTAATATGCCAGGATATTGCCCCCAAAATGCCATTTAATATGCCAGGATATTGCCCCCAATCTGCCATTTAATATTCCAGGATATTGCCCCCAATATGCCATTTAATAATCCAGGATATTGCCCCCAATATGCCATTTAATATTCCAGGATATTGCCCCCAATATGCCATTTAATATGCCAGGATATTGCCCCCAATATGCCATTTAATATGCCAGGATATTGCCCCCAATATGCCATTTAATATGCCAGGATATTGCCCCCAATATGCCATTTAATATGCCAGGATATTGCCCCCAATATGCCATTTAATATGCCAGGATATTGCCCCCAATATGCCATTTAATATTCCAGGATATTGCCCCCAATATGCCAGGATATTGCTCCTTAGTATGCTCGTTATGCCACCCTCCTCCCCCCTTCCCCAGACCCTAGTACTTACCTCTTTGCTGCTCCGTCTCCCGGTGCTCTGAAGGTCCGTGGCTGTGAGGGAAGCGTTGTGAGCTCCCCTCCAGCCGCGCGGATCAATAAAGTTTGTTTTTAAAAAAACACACTTTGTTGACCGCACGGCTGGAGGGGAGCGCACAACGCTTCCCTCACAGCCACGGACCTTCAGAGCACCGGGGGACAGAGCAGGAACGAGGCAAGTTTTAGATTTTTTTTTTCAGACGCTGACTCGAGTATAAGCCGAGGGGGGGCATTTTTCAGCACAAAAAATGTGCTGAAAAACTCGGCTTTTACTCGAGTATATACGGTATCTCTTATTCCCCCCTGGAATAACCATTCCGATACGATGATAGCTTCTGCAATGTGCGCATTTTCAATTCAAATGTTTGCGATTTAAAAGTTCCCCTCTCTAATAACCCGGAGCGAGCCAGGGAGACCGATATTTCATAGTTATATAGTTAGATAGTAGTTTAGGTTGAAAAAAAGTTCAACCCTCTTCCTAATGCTTGTTTACATCTGTTGATCCAAAAGAAGGCCAAAAAATCGAGAAATCATCCAGATCCTGCATCCATCACAACCAGTTTAACTGACTTTGTTATTTTGAATAGTTTTCTGTCGATATCCCTCTAGGAACGATGGCTGCCATGCAGAAGAACTGGTTATATCAATCCAACACGAACTTGATCATGTCCGATTTCTCTTGATGAAGTGCCAGTCTAATTAAAAACATCGAGAAATCCTCAATTTAGCATGCGGGCCGATCAGGACAGTCCCTCTGTTTAATGTAGGCTTGCCACCTGGCCAGTATTTTACCGGCAGGCCAATGTTAAGTCTATATTAAGTCTTTTTTTTAAGAAAAGGTGGCAACCCTAGTTTAATGGCCCATACAGATATATTGGATTTGAAGTAGAATTTGATTATTTGTGTTGTAATATATAAGGGGTGGAGGAATGGGTCTCAAAGGATAAACATTTTTATTAAGGGATAATTAGAGGTAATTGCAAAATATATGGCAAGGTTAAATTAGCATAATTACATTTCTATGTGCAGCAATGTACACAACTAAAGGGTTAATTAAAATGTAGCTGTTTTGTAGCACTTTTATACGGTAGGGGGCATTCATTTTATTGATGCCCCCCTCACTCGCCTATTCTCACAGCAGATTACATGCTATAAGATACAGGTGTCAAGGTAACTGTAATCCATGGCAGAATACATACTATACTATACATGCGTCATGGTAACTGTAATCCACAGCAGATCACATACTATACCATACATGAGAAATGGTAACTGTTATCTACAGTAGATTCGATAACATACTATACATGCATCATGGTAACTGTAATCCACAGCAGATTAAATACTATACATGCATCATGGTAACTGTAATCCACAGAAGATCACATACTATACATATGCCATGGTAACTGTAATCCACAGAAGATCACATACTATACTATACATGCGTCATGGTAACTGTAATTCACAGTAGTTTACATACTATACATGTGTCATGGTAACTGTAATTCACAGTGGATTACATTCTATACTATACATGAGTCATGGTAACTGTAATCCACAGTAGCTTACATACTATACATGTGTCATGGTAACTGTAATCCACAGTAGCTCACATACTATACATGCATCATGGTAACTGTAATCCACAGTAGCTCACATACTATACATGTGTCATGGTAACTGTAATCCACAGTGGATTACCTTCTATACTATACATGAGTCATGGGAACTGTAATCCACAGTGGATTAATGGTCCTCCTTCTATCGACCTTAGAAGGATGCAAGGCTGATTTGACGCTGCATGTAATCACCCGGAGGAGTTATTCTGAATCTTTACCTTGCATGTGATAGCGTGCAACTCTCTATTGCATAGAGCACAAACGCATCTGTCTGGTAACGCCCTCCCCACCAGTTACCACGGCAACCAAGGTAACTGGTACCAAACTGTATTCATCTCTGCGAGCATTCCTTGGATATCGGAATATTCCAGTTACCGCGGCAACTCTCTGGAGAAGTAGCAGACAATTAGGGGATTCGATCGAGCTCTGTGGGTTACAGCAGCACCTAAGAAACTTCGAAAGGTCAAACAGATACCGGGCATTATCCACAAAGATCCTGTCACCATGGAAACCAAAGGAGAGTCCCTGCTGACTGATCCACTTTCACAGCTTTGCACTAGAAAGTACTCTCTATCAATAACATTCCTGTGCACAAAACAACAAACACGTCTTCTGCCGAACTAGTGTGATTGTCTATTTGAGGAAAATTTAAAGGAAACTATTGGCATAAAATGAACTTCTGTTTAATTAAAACATTACAAGTGTAGACATTTTAAAAAGAAATGCTTTAATGAAAAAATACAAATAAAGTACATTATTGAGTCCTTTCTGCTCCGTATAGCTCTATCAGGGGGTGGACATGTTGTTTAGAATCTTTGCTCTGTATAGCTCTATCAGGGGTGGACATGTTGTTTAGAATCTTTGCTCTGTATAGCTCTATCAGGGGTGGACATGTTGTTTAGAATCTTTGCTCCTTAAAGCTCTATCAGGGGGCGGACATGTTGTTTAGAATCTTTGCTCCTTATAGCTCTATTGAGGGCGGACATGTTGTTTAGAATCTTTGCTCTGTATAGCTATATCAGGGGGTGGACATGTTGTTTAGAATCTTTGCTCTGTATAGCTCTATCAGGAGGAGGACATGTTGTTTAGAATCTTTGCTCTGTATAGCTCTATCAGTGGGAGGACATGTTGTTTAGAATCTTTGCTCTGTATAGCTCTATCAGGGGGTGGACATGTTGTTTAGAATCTTTGCTCTGTATAGCTCTATCAGGAGGAGGACATGTTGTTTAGAATCTTTGCTCTGTATAGCTCTATCAGGGGGTGGAAATGTTGCTTAGAATCTTTGCTACGTATAGCTCTATCAGGGGGCAGACATGTTGATTAGAATCTTTGCTCTGTATAGCTCTATCAGGTAGTGACATGTTTACAATCTTTGCTCTGTGTAGCTCTATCAAGGGGCGGACATGTTGTTTTGAATCTTTGCTCTGTATAGCTCTATCAGGGGGTGGACATGTTGCTTAGAATCTTTGCTCTGTATAGCTCTATCAGAGGGCAGACATGTTGTTTAGAATATTTGCTCTGTATAGCTCTATCAGGGAGGGACATGTTGTTTAGAATCTTTGCTCTGTATAGCTCTATCAGGGGAGGGCATGTTGTTTAGAATCTTTACTCTGTATAGCTCTAAACAGAGCCAAGAAGGCTGAATAAGGTACTTCATCTATTTTCTTCCATTAAAACATTTCTATATAAAATGTCTACATTTCATGCAATCTTTCTATCAAACATGCCTTTATTTTGCGGACAGTTGTCCTTAAAGCTACAGCACCTAGCCGAGACATTTATCTGCATAGGTAAGTTTCTGCCCTGCAGACTGGATCTCCATCTATTAAGAAACGAAGTGATGTGAGACAGCTAAACATTATGGGATTAGGATTTTTTTAGATGTTACTTTCACTGTAACTGGTCACTGAAGGTAGTCATCCACTGGATGTTGGTCTTTTTCCCCTGAGATTTGATTGGGGTTCATTTCTCCATTCCCCCTTTGTTTTCTAGACTATGTTGAAAGTAAGTGGGATTTTAATTAAATATTATTGTCATAGTTCCAAATGCTATGATGGACAGTGCCCTCTGTACCATAGTTATACATCCATGACAAGCCTCCAGAGCTATGGGAGTTTAGCTCTTCATTTACAATATGTATCCAATGTAGTCATTTGTAGAGTGAAACAGATTCTGAACAATTTTTACAATAATTATAATTGCATTAAAAAAACCAAAGCAATTATTTGTAAAGAGTATTTAGGGGGCAATCGGCTCAGGGTTTTACAGATACAATTCCCAGAGGAATTGACTAAATCATTCATCCTTCTGAGGTAGATAAAATGACTACCATTAAATTGGGTAATGGTAACATTGCATGGACAACTTGAAAACCAGAGAGTAAATGATCGTGCCCTTCCTAGTTACCCACTTTGTTGAGCTCTAAGAGTGAACATACCATTAATTCCAACAGTGATCAATCATTTGTGTCATTTATCTCCAAGACGGTTATTTGTACATAATATCCCATCATTTCTATTTGGCTCAGCGCTGGACAGATGTCAATGAGTCATTGATCTGGGTTAGCTGACTCATTTACTCAATGTAGTATCAAAGAGAGCTTACTGATTAAACCCGCTGAATGGCAAACTATAAACGATCCAGTCAGATCTGAACACCTGTAAAGTAAATTGGAATTATCTAAATTATATCGTCAAAGCAGTTTTATTACATGGGACATTAATATTACTCTAGATCCAGACAGTGCTTACTTTTAAAGCGGCAGTACTACATTGTGTCTGCAAAATATTTTAGATAAGTGCTGCCTCGCGTGACGCGTGAGTGAATTTAGGAGCCCGGTAAAATTATTTTCAATGCAAAACTACAGGAGAATTGTAAATGTTTTAAAGTAAAAATGAAGTGCATTTCATATATATTAAACAGATACAAAAAAAATCAACAAGGTGGAACTGGCCCCTTTAATCAAGGTCAACCATTAAATCTGCATACAATCACCCACATTCCCCCACAACATCATACACTACACTTCCTGTTTGCGTAAGGTGGTTGGATACTCCTTCCTGTAGTCTTCTTTTATAGTAGCCTCCGCACTGTGCCCCAAGGGCATGCACTTTATGATGGTTTGTGAAAACACATGGGGATAAAGACTCAATAATACCATTGTTTAGGAGTATTAAGCACAAGGTACTCTTGGAACAATTACTTAGAAGATCTGGATAACTGAGAGTTACATATAGAATCACTCAACGGGAAAATAGCCTTTAAAAAAATCACACAGATTTGACTATTATTTTTTTATTGAACTGTAGTTATAATTTACTATATAAAAAAAAAATGGATTGATCTCATCGCGTTAAAGGACAAGTGCTGACATAAAATTCAGTTATGTTTAATTGAAAGATTTAGGAGTTTAAAATAAAAATGAACCTTTCTGAGTTCTCTTTGCTCTGTATAGCTCTACCAGGAGGCAGACATGTGGTTTAGAATCTTGGGTCAGATCTTCCGTGATCTTACTCAATATGTCAGCCCCCTGATAGAACTCCACGAGCAAAGAGGGCTCAACAAGGTACTGTATTTGTATGTTTTAATAAAAGCATTTCAATTGAAAAATTTCAACACTTGATACAATCTTTCAATTTTATAGAAACAATAGATCGGGACTGCACACAAGAGAAAAATAAGTGCAAGTCAAAGAAAGCAGGTTAAGGGTGTTATGCCCTCATAGCACTCAACAAACAAGGAATATAGATACATATAAGCATGCACACCAAAAATTCAAGTCAAGATGATGCTCAAAAAATGAAGGATGGTACCTACTAGAGTTCTGTACAAAAAACTTACTTAAAAACTATACAGATCGGACCAAGGGATTCTTTTTTATTATTAAGTCAAGGGAAGTAGACAAAGTATTGACACAGTGCTAGGATTGGTTAGTATATACCTGTAGAATAAGGGAAAATGAGCTGTGTTGTATAGTAATTGTAAGAATTGGACTGATGCTCGAGCTTTGGTGAATGAGGCAGTACATTGCCTTGATTTATTTGAGACCCAATTTAAGATTGTCCACAGGTGGTATATGGTTCTGACTGGGCTGGATAAGATGTACACCTCTCTATCATCATGCTGGCGTTGCGGTACCCAAGAGATGGGCTAATGTTTGGTGGGGATGCACCACGGTTAGAAATCTGTGGTCTTCGAAGCTTGAATTTATTAGTAAAATAGCAGACCTGAGACCCTCGCCAAGACCAGGAGGTGCTCTTATACATCTTAATTGGCCGGTGTTGAAATAGGAGGTTAAACATCTGGTGATAAACAAATATCCCGTCATGGAATCATATAAAAAAAAAAAAAAACAAGTAATATGGCAGACGAAAATGGAAATAGGAATACTCTGCTATAGCAATAACAAATGTGAAACTTGGGAAGTCTGGATAGAAAAACTGAAAACCTAGACGAATGATGAGGACATCCTTTTAAATCTTTATATTTTCTGTTTTTGTGTGTATATATGTGATAACAGGCACGAAGATGACTAAATGAAGATGAAGAAACAAGATGATTTACATGTATTAACTTGTATGTATTTGGAACGGATGGCTTGTACTTGTGTTTCCCCACCTTCTATGTAAATGTTATCATATTTTTTGTAAAGATATAATAAAAAATTTTTTTTTTTAAAAACAACTGGTGATAAATTGTTTGCTGGCCATGAAGAGTGAAGTAGCACCAAACTGGACATCCACTCACCGTCTGGCGTACGTAACGGATGTAACCTGGGGCATACGTCAAGAAGATGTTTAATGGGGGAAAAACTGCCAAAAAAAATGCAAATTATATTAGGACTGTTTCCCTGATGTGTCCAAATAAGGCCCAACCTAGATTAGTAAAAACCTGGGTTAAGAAGAAGCCATTTATCACTTCTACCACAGGAGCATCCACACTTTGTTATTGTTATATGTTTGTGTATATTTTATATGTTGCTATTGAATTCCGATACAAGTCAGCTGAATTATGAATAAGCATGAGTATATATTAGGTATAATTGGATTTATTGTATGGAGCACACATTTTATATTTTTGTATGTTGAATATTATTCTTGAATGAAAATTTACAATATTTTTTTGTAAACAAAAAAAACAAAACAAGTACCGTATTTATCGGCGTATAACACGCGCCAGCGTATAACACGCACCTCATTTTAAGAAGGAAATTTCAGGGAAAAAAAATTAAATTTCAAATAAAGAACTTTAAAGCCCAATATGCCATTTAATATGCAGGATATTGCCCCCAATATGCCATTTAATATGCCAGGATATTGCCCCCAATATGCCATTTTAATATGCCAGGATATTGCCCCCAATATGCCATTTTAATATGCCAGGATATTGCCCCCAATATGACATTTAATATGCCAGGATATTGCCCCCAATATGCCATTTAATATGCCAGGATATTGCCCCCAATATGCCATTTAATATGCCAGGATATTGTCCCTTAGTGTGCTCGTTATGCCACCCTCCTCCCCCCCTTCCCCAGACCCCAGTACTTACCTCGTTCCTGCTCTGTCCCCCGGTGCTCTGAAGCTGCGTGGCTGTGAGGGAAGCGTTGTGCGCTCCCCTCCAGCCGCGCGGAACAATAAAATTTGTTTAAAAAAAACACACTTTGTTGACCGTGCGGCTGGAGGGGAGCGCACAACGCTTCCCTCACAGCCACGCAGCTTCAGAGCACCGGGGGACAGAGCAGGAACGAGGTAAGTTTTAGATTTTTTTTATTTTCTCATTATATCGGCGTATAACACGCACACACCATTTCCCCCCTATTTTCAGGGAGAAAAAGTGCGTGTTATACGCCGATAAATACGGTATATGCAAACACAGATACAAAAAAATGTACATCCAACAGGACAATATGACAGCAAGTGTGAGATTTTCCAATGTTTCAGCACCTTTGTCAAGGTTGGATGAAGGTCAGCTCAGCACTTCATCATTCCCTGTTAGACAAATTGAGTACCATTAGACTGGGTAACAGTAACATCTCCTGCATGTTGGTAGAAAAGGCCTTCCCACCGCATATTATGGAACCAGAGAATATCGGAATGTTCCTGGCTAAATACTTTTGGGGGAGGGTGTTTAAACAGAGCCGCAGTTACAAGTGTTCTGATAGTAAAAGTTTGTAAAAGGATATGAAGAACCTGAATTTGATATGGTAATCAAAGATAAAATTACAGTCCACCAATCCAAATGATCATGCACTTTTTGAACTGCTGATCATACTGGAATCATATTTACGGTTTCTCGCAAAGACTCATTATGTTATGTTAAAATATATGTATAAAATAAATAAATGGGTTTGCATTTCGGAATCATCACTACCAATTTCTGTGCACACCATCTTTATAAATTCCCCCCTTTCTTATAATAAAAAAACATTTATATATAAAAAAAATACTAAATATTAAATCTACATATAGTAAAAATTATTTAAAAAAATAGTTTTTTTTTATAAAGATGATAAAAAACGAATAAAATATTTTTTTTCAAGTTTATTTATACAAATAATAAAAATGAAAAAAAAATTGAACATATTAACACATAAAAAAAATGAAAAAAATAATATGTTTTTGTAAAATTTATATAGCTAATAAAAAATTAAAACAATATATATAATTTTTGGTCCAAAAAAAATATATTTATAGAGATAATTAAAAAATGTTGTATCAAATATATTTATATACATGATGAAAAGAATCAAATAAGTATTCGTACAAATATGTTGGATCTCTGTAGAACTGACTGATTTACTGCTGAGAACATTCTTCAATAGCCTATGTTTTTCTTGCCTTTTTTTAAAGCTGTTAACTATGTTTTGTGATTATGAATTTTGTTTTAGCCTCATTTATGCCTGAGGAAGGGACCTAGCAACTTGGTCTTGAAAGCCTGCAACCAATCTCTCAGTTAGCCAATAAATGGTATCATTTTAACTACGTGTTTAATAAAATAAAAAATATATATATACATAATTTTTGGTGCAATAAATATGTTTATAGAAATAAAAAAAATATTTTTGTCAAATATATTCATATAGATGATGAAAGAAAAAAAAAGTCACATAAATATATGTACATAAAATAAAAATATATATTTTTGGTCAACTATATATGGATTATTCAAAATGAAAAAAAAATATATTTTTTTGTCAAATACATTTATATAGACAATTAAAAAAAAAAATATATATATATATATAATTTTTGGTGCAATAAATATATTTATAGAAAAAAAATATATATTTTTGTCAAATATATTTATATAGATGATGAAAGAAAAAAAAGTCACATAAATATTTGTACATAAAATAAAAATATATATTTTTGGTCAGCTATATATGGATTATTCAAAATAAAAAAAAAAATATATTTTTTCGTCAAATACATTTATATAGCCAATAATAATAATAATAATAAAAAAATATATATATATATAATTTTTGGTGCAATAAATATGTTTTTAGAAATAAAAAAAAATATTTTTGTCAAATATATTCATATAGATGATGTAAGAAAAAAAAAAGTCACATAAATATATGTACATAAAATAATATATATAATATTATGTATACAAATTAAAAATAAATATTTTTGGTCAACTATATATGGATTATTCAAACTGAAAAAAAAAAAATTCTGGATAATAAATAAAAATATTTGTCACAATATTATTTATTTATTAATAATTTGTCACAATATTATAATTTTTCTAAATATTTGTCACAATATTAATTTATTTATTAATAATTTGTCACAATATTATTATTTTTCAAATTATTTGTCACAATATTATATTTATATTATAAAGAATAGCGGCCCTAAACCGAAGTGTTTGCTCCTCACACAGGGCTTCCCGTCAGGAAGGTGCCACAGGCGGTGCGCGCTCCCGCCGGCTCACAAGGCGCGCGCACACCTCCTCCCTCCCTCCCTTAGTGTGTCGCCGCTCGCGCGCGGGGGCTGCTGGGAACGCTGGCCGCCTTGGTAATGTCCGCCATGTTTGCCATGGCGCAGGGAGCGGATCGAGCCATCCAGAGCCGGAGCTAGGCCGGACAGTCCGCCGCTCCATGAGCCCGCGGGGGATCCAGCGAGCCCCTGCTGCCGGTGGGATCTAGTTGTTATTGTAGCGGGTGGGGCCGCCGGGGGGCGGCGGGATCCTGTCAGACCATGAGTAAACTCTCATTCCGGGCGCGGGCGCTGGACGCCGCCAAACCGCTCCCCATCTACCGCGGGCACGACATGCCCGACCTCAACGACTGCGTCTCCATCAACCGGGCCGTGCCGCAGATGCCGACCGGGATGGAGAAGGAGGAGGAATCGGTAGGTTCTAATATTATTATTATTATTTAATCCTTTGTTATCTCCCTCCACCGCCACCTTCCTCCATTGTAAATAAGCGGTTGGGATTCACTAAGCTGTTTACGCCGGACGGGTGGCGTAAGGCTCAGTATGTGTTGCTTGGTTACGTCAGCGGAGCCTGGCGTAGGGCTTGGGGCAGGCGTAGTTGGCGGGAGCCGCCATGTTGTTGCGCACGGCCGCGACGTCAGAGTGGGCTGGGAGACTGTGCGTAGGCGTAGAGCGAGCTGTGAATAGGAAACGAGCGTATCGCTGCGCTGTGCAGCCGGCTGTTGGGTTTGTTATTGCTGGGGATGAGTAGAGTGAGTGTGACTGCCTGGCTCTCTGCTGCAGGCATGTGATGGATAATACGGCCATGTCTTTATTACTAATTCAACTTGTCTGTTTCGTCAGGCACTCGCCTAGGTACTACCTGGTGTACAGAGCTTGCACTCTAATCCTTCATTGTTTTCATTCATGCTAGGTACTAGCTAGATTGCAGAGCTTGCACTCTAAAAGTTCTTTGCTCTCCTTCCGTTCAGACAGGTCTTAATTCTCCTTCATGCTGTGTACTAACTTGCCTACAGAGCTTACACTCTAATAGTTCCCCGTTCTACTTTAATTCATACTTTGTACTAACTGGCCCTCAGAGCTTGCACTCTAATAGTTCTCTCAGTTCTACTTTAATTCATACTATGTACTAACTGGCCCTCAGAGCTTGCACTCTAATAGTTCCCCGTTCTACTTGAATTCATACTATGTACTAACTGGGCCTCAGAGCTTGCACTCTAATAGTTCCCCGTTCTACTTGAATTCATACTATGTACTAACTGGCCCTCAGAGCTTGCACTCTAATAGTTCCCCGTTCTACTTTAATTCATACTATGTACTAACTGGCCCTCAGAGCTTGCACTCTAATAGTTCCCCGTTCTACTTTAATTCATGCTATGTACTAACTTGCCTGCGGAGCTTGCACTCTAATAGTTCTACGTTCTACTTTAATTCATGCTATGTACTAACTCGCCTGCAGAGCTTGCCCTCCAATAGTTTTTAATTCTACTTTAATTCATGCTGTGTACTAACTGGCCTTCAGAGCTTGCACTCTAAACGTTCTTCGCTCTCCTTGCATTCATGCTCTGTTCAGACAGGTTTTAATGCTCCTTCATGCTGTGTACTAACTCGCCTGCAGAGCTTACACTCTAATAGTTCCCCGTTCTACTTTAATTCATACTATGTACTAATTGGCCCTCAGAGCTTGCACTCTAATAGTTCTACGTTCTTCTTTAATTCATGCTTTGTACTAACTCGCCTGCAGAGCTTGCCCTCCAATAGTTTTTAATTCTACTTTAATTCATGCTAGGTACTAGCTGGATTGCAGAGCTTGCACTCTAAACGTTCTTCGCTCTCCTTGCATTCATGCTCTGTTCAGAAAGGTCTTAAGAACTTGTACTCTAATAGGTCCAGACAACTTTAATTCAGCCTATACATTAACTGGCCTTCAAATCTTGCACTCTAATAGTTGCTGGTTCATCCTTTCCTCCATGCTGTGTACTAACTCACCTACAAAGCTTGCACTATAATAGTTCTCTCAGTTCTACTTTAATTCATGCTATGTACTAACTGGCCCTCAGAGCTTGCACTCTATTAGTTCTACGTTGTCCTTGCATTCATGGTCTGTTCAGACAGATCTTAAGAACTTGTACTCTAATAATTCCAGACTACTTTAATTCAGGCTATACATTAACTGGCCTTCAGAGCTTGCACTCTAATAGTTCTACTTTAATTCATGCTACTAACTCTCCTGCAGAGCTTGCACTATAATAGTTCTCTCAGTTCTATTTTAATTCATGCTATATACTAACTGGCCTTCAGAACTCTAATAGTTCTTAGTTCTCCTTTATGTTTTGTACTAGGTGTCCCTCAGGGCTTGCACTTTAATCTTTGTTGTTTTTCATGCTAACTACTAACTGGTCTTTAGAGCTAGCACTTTAATTGTTCCCTGTTCTCCTTCATGCAAAGTGCTAACTGAACTTCAGAGCGTGCTCTCTAATAGTTCTGTTCTTTCATGTTTGCTGTGTTCTGGTTTGTCCGCAGAGCTGGCACTCCAATCATTTCTATCAGTCTCCTCCATGCTGTTTTACCAAAGAGTCATGAAACCTCACATTAGTAGTTATCCTCAGACAGTAACGTTATGAGGATGTTACTAGGGTACCACTGTCTAGCTGTGTACAGTATTGATGGAAACCACTGCACTGGATCTTATTGCAGTAGACAAGGCATCAATCCATGTGATTTCAGCTGCTGCAGAACACCTTGGACTGCAAATGTCACTTCTATCTCTTGTTCCCTAAACTACTTCCTTTTAAGAGAGAGACCTGATATAGGAGTGTGTATTGTAATCTAGTGATTTGATGTAGGAGAGATGTTTCTACGAGAGTCTGATAGAGAGGTGCATATCTTCTGATAGTATCGTGCAGTGACCGCTACTATACTGCACCCCAGCTGCTGTGCACAGGCTTCCTGACTGACTGAACTGTATTCCACACGTGCTAATGATTTCTATCACAGGATGCATCATGCACATGTCATGTTCCCAGTGTGGATGGTGCTGCCATGTGGGAGATCATCACAGTGTTTATAATATCATTTCCTTTTCCTGTGTGTATTGCATGCTCTTGTTTTAATGCAGTCAGTTTGGGCTGACTGAGAATAATGTGAAATAAAGTTCACAGCTGCAGAGTTTAGTTGTCATGGCTCTGAAATGGTGACATTGAATCTTATACACTGTGCACGGATTGTATGTGGCGTGTGATGTGCTGGGTATTGATACAATGTGCACGGATTGTATGTGGCGTGTGATGTGCTGGGTATTGACACACTGTGCACGGATTGTATTTGGCGTGTGATGTGCTGGGTATTGATACACTGTGCATGGATTGTATTTGGCGTGTGATGTGCTGGGTATTGATACACTGTGCACGGATTGTATTTGGCTCGTGATGTGCTTGGTATTGATACACTGTGCACGGATTGTATTTGGCTCGTGATGTGCTTGGTATTGATACACTGTGCACGGATTGTATTTGGCTCGTGATGTGCTTGGTATTGATACACTGTGCACGGATTGTATGTGGCGTGTGATGTGCTGAGTATTGACACACTGTGCATGGATTGTATGTGGCGTGTGATGTGGTGGGTATTAATACACTGCACGGATTGTATTTGGCGTGTGATGTGCTGGGTATTGATACACTGTGCACGGATTGTATTTGGCGTGTGATGTGCTGGGTATTGATACACTGTGCACAGATTGTATTTGGCGTGTGATGTGCTGGGTATTGATACACTGTACATGGATTGTATTTGGCGTGTGATGTGCTGGGTATTGATACACTGTACATGGATTGTATTTGGCGTGTGATGTGCTGGGTATTGATACACTGTACATGGATTGTATTTGGCGTGTGATGTGCTGGGTATTGATACACTGTGCATGGATTGTATTTGGCTCGTGATGTGCTGGGTATTGATACACACTGTGCATGGATTGTATTTGGCGTGTCATGTGCTGGGTATTGATACACACTGCACGGATTGTATTTGGCGTGTCGTGCTGGGTGTTGATACACTGCACGGATTGTATGTGGCGTGTCGTGCTGGGTGTTGATACACTGCACGGATTGTATGTGGCTTGTCGTGCTGGGTATAGATACACTGTGCACGGATTGTATTTGGCGTGTGATGTGCTGGGTATTGATACACTGTGCACAGATTGTATTTGGCGTGTGATGTGCTGGGTATTGATACACTGTGCATGGATTGTATGTGGCGTGTGATGTGCTGGGTATTGATACACTGTGCATGGATTGTATGTGGCGTGTGATGTGCTGGGTATTGATACACTGTGCATTGATTGTATGTGGCGTGTGATGTGCTGGGTATTGATACACTGTGCATGGATTGTATTTGGTGTGTGATGCGCTGGGTATTAATACACTGCACGGATTGTATTTGGCGTGTGATGCGCTGGGTATGAATACACTGCACGGATTGTATTTGGCGTGTGATGTGCTGGGTATTAATACACTGCACGGATTGTATTTGGCGTGTGATGTGCTTAGTATTAATACACTGCACGGATTGTATTTGGCGTGTGATGTGCTTAGTATTAATACACTGCACGGATTGTATTTGGCGTGTGATGTGCTGGTTATTAATACACTGCACGGATTGTATTTGGCGTGTGATGTGCTGGGTATTAATACACTGCACGGATTGTATGTGGCGTGTTATGTGGTGGGTATTAATACACTGTGCACGGATTGGATTGTATTTGGCTCGTGATGTGCTGGGTATTGATACACTTTGCACGGATTTTATGAGGCGTGTGATGTGCTGGGTAGTGATACACTTTGCACGGATTTTATGAGGCGTGTGATGTGCTGGGTAGTGATACACTTTGCACGGATTTTATGAGGCGTGTGATGTGCTGGGTATTGATACACTGTGCATGGATTGTATTTGGCGTGTGATGTGCTGGGTATTGATACACTGTGCATGGATTGTATTTGGCGTGTGATGTGCTGGGTATTGATACACTGTGCATGGATTGTATTTGGCGTGTGATGTGCTGGGTATTGATACACACTGACGGATTGTATTTGGCTTGTGATGTGCTGGGTATTGATACACTGTGCATGGATTGTATTTGGCGTGTGATGTGCTGGGTATTGATACACTGTGCATGGATTGTATTTGGCTCGTAATGTGGTGGGTATTGATACACTGTGCATGGATTGTATTTGGCTCGTAATGTGCTGGGTATTGATACACTGTGCATGGATTGTATTTGGCTCGTAATGTGCTGGGTATTGATACACTGTGCATGGATTGTATTTGGCGTGTGATGTGCTGGGTATTGACACACTGTGCATGGATTGGATTTGGCGTGTGATGTGCTGGGTATTGACACACTGTGCATGAATTGGATTTGGCGTGTGATGTGCTGGGTATTGACACACTGTGCGGATTGGATTGGATTTGGTGTGTGATGTGCTCGGTATTGATACACTGTGCACGGATTGGATTTGGTGTGTGATGTGCTGGGTATTGATACACACTGCACGGATTGTATTTGGCGTGTGATCTGCTGGGTATTGATACACTGTGCACGGATTGTATGTGGCGTGTGATGTGCTGGGTATTGACACACTGTGCATGGATTGTATTTGGCTCGTGATGTGCTGGGTATTGACACACTGTTCATGGATAGTATTTGGCTCGTGATGTGCTGGGTATTGATACACACTGTGCACGGATTGTATTTGGCGTGTGATGTGCTGGGTATTGATACACTGTGCATGGATTGTATTTGGCTTGTCATGTGCTGGGTATTGATACACTGTACATGGATTGTATTTGGCTCGTGATGTGCTGGGTATTGATACACTGTGCATGGATTGTATTTGGCGTGTGATGTGCTGGGTATTGATACACACTGCACGGATTGTATTTGGCATGTGATGTGCAGGGTATTGATACACTGTGCATGGATTGTATTTGGCTCGTGATGTGCTGGCTATTGATACACTGTGCATGGATTGTATTTGGCGTGTGATGTGCTGGGTATTGATACACACTGCACGGATTGGATTTGGCATGTGATGTGCAGGGTATTGATACACTGTGCATGGATTGTATTTGGCGTGCGATGTGCTGGGTATTGATACACACTACACGGATTGTATTTGGCGTGTGATGTGCTGGGTATTGATACACACTGCACGGATTGTATTTGGCGTGCGATGTGCTGGGTATTGATACACACTGCACGGATTGTATTTGGCGTGCGATGTGCTGGGTATTGATACACACTGCACGGATTGTATTTGGCGTGTGATGTGCAGGCTATTGATTCACTGTGCACGGATTGGATTTGGCGTGTGATGTGCTGGGTATTGATACACTGTGCATGGATTGTATTTGGCATGCAATGTGCTGGGTGTTGATACACAATGCACGGATTGTATTTGGCATGTGATGTGCAGGGTATTGATACACTGTGCATGGATTGTATTTGGCTCGTGATGTGCTGGGTATTGATACACTGTGCATGGATTGTATTTGGCGTGTGATGTGCTGGGTATTGATACACACTACACGGATTGTATTTGGCTTGTGATGTGCTGGGTATTGATACACACTGCACGGATTGTATTTGGCGTGCGATGTGCTGGGTATTGATACACACTGCACGGATTGTATTTGGCGTGCGATGTGCTGGGTATTGATACACACTGCACGGATTGTATTTGGCGTGTGATGTGCAGGCTATTGATTCACTGTGCACGGATTGGATTTGGCGTGTGATGTGCTGGGTATTGATACACTGTGCATGGATTGTATTTGGCATGCAATGTGCTGGGTGTTGATACACAATGCACGGATTGGATTTGGCGTGTGATGTGCTGGGTATTGATACACTGTGCACGGATTGGATTTGGCCTGTGATGTGCTCTCGAGCCACGCCTCCCACTTTTTATCTCTGCATTGATTGGCTGTAGTGAGCAGTCTCCTTCTTTCCCCTGGCATGTATTTGTAACGCTAGTTACTAACTTGTGAGGACTGCATGTCCCATGTTGCTCAGTCAGCTATGTACTTCACAACCACTTAAGACTCTTACGTTGGCTGGCTGAGTGTTATGGGAAATGGAGTATACAACGGCTGGCATTCTAAAGGTTGGAAGTTACTGCTCGGAGACTGTGCTGTATGCCTCAGACCCTGCTAGACTGTGAAGATGATAGGCCTTGCTATATTGTTTTTAACCCTTTTGTTACCTTGGGGGATTGTAGTTAATGCATGTGTGGGATGACCGCTTTGGATGTTCATTTGATGCTGCCAGAATTTGAGCACGCTTGCTGTTTCCATGGATTTGATATGAATTTTCATTTAGCGCAGCCTTCCATGTATTCTAGATTTCCAAGAAATAATGACGAAGAGCTTTTTTAATGGGGTTTGGATGGATAACTTTCCAATCACTGTATGAATGGTTTACATCTGAATGCACCGAAGATTCCCCACGCTGATGACCAGTTCATTATTATGTGCTATAGCTAATGTGGGATTTATAATGGGGATAGTTTGTATGTAGACTGTTTATTGTAAGCGCATTGCATTAATATGGAGTGTTACATGTTCTGGCTGAAAGCCGGGGGAGTGTTTCTTTTTGGTAAAGTGTATTTTACCAGTGTCATTTTATATGCCTCTACTTTTATTAGTTAAAAGTAACTGAGCGTCTGAGTAAGATCACTAATGCTGCACTTTTCGTTAGTATTTACACTATATTAAGTCGTTGGTGTGAGCTTCAGAGTATAATCACTAATGCTGCACTTTTCGTTAGTATTTGACACTATATTAAGTCGTTGGTGTGAGCTTCAGAGTATAATCACTAATGCTGCACTTTTCGTTAGTATTTGACACTATATTAAGTCGTTGGTGTGAGCTTCAGAGTATAATCACTAATGCTGCACTTTTCGTTAGTATTTGACACTATATTAAGTCGTTGGTGTGAGCTTCAGAGTATAATCACTAATGCTGCACTTTTCGTTAGTATTTGACACTATATTAAGTCGTTGGTGTGAGCTTCAGAGTATAATCACTAATGCTGCACTTTTCGTTAGTATTTGACACTATATTAAGTCGTTGGTGTGAGCTACAGAGTATAATCACTAATGCTGCACTTTTCGTTAGTATTTGACACTATATTAAGTTGTTGGTGTGAGCTTCAGAGTATAATCACTAATGCTGCACTTTTCGTTAGTATTTGACACTATATTAAGTCGTTGGTGTGAGCTTCAGAGTATAATCACTAATGCTGCACTTTTCGTTAGTATTTGACACTATATTAAGTCGTTGGTGTGAGCTTCAGAGTATAATCACTAATGCTGCACTTTTCATTTGTATTTGACACTCTATTATATGTACAGGTAGGAATGAAAGCAATGCAAGTTTTATGTAGTATCTCTATTTTATCCTCTAAACTTGTGGATGTGTTTCTGGTCTTTATCTTTTTCTTTTTAATTATTTTTATTTGTATTATTGTTTTTGTGTTATGGTACAATTTGCTTATTTACAGATGTATTTCTGCTTCTTGCACCAGAACATAATCTGTTTATTTCTCTTGTACTGAAATAAATTGTTCTGATCAAGTATTGTAAACAATGTTATTCCAGCTCTTGTGCACTTCAGGGTCTCAAATCCTCAGTGACCGTATTGTACACACAAGTCAGACAAGTTTTATCTCTCGTTTATGCTGAAATGTATTGTTAGTGTTTTGTTTTTTTTTGCACTTTATGGTTTAAAGCAATATTAGAATTTTGGCATGGATTACCGAGCATGTCATAATAACCTAGAGGTGCACTTGCAATGGCCTGGTCATTTCCCAAGTATATTAAATGCCATACACTGGAAAAAAAAGATTTGTTTATATTTTTAATTTTGGATTAACTGTGTTCATAGCAATACATCAATCGTATGTTCACTACGCTAGCATTTCACATGTTATACAATGCTGTAACACTATAGAAATATAAATGTAATGTGTAATCAGATCAATGTAACAGGGACTGGTCTGTCGCACGATACTCATTTATTCACTATAATTCACACACTTGTGCTGAATTTGTTTTATAATATTGAAACGTTAGTTCAAAATTCACTGTGTTTTATATCTTTGCAACTTTATGCTACAATAACCATTAAACTTTCAAACTTTATTTTATTGTATCAATTATCCTGCTTAAAACAATATCAAACAATGACGGTATCAGCCAAACACAGTATAGTTCTACAATAAAACAAATTTGCAGTGTGGCAGCAGTTTCTAAGTTGTGTTTTTTGGGTCTTGAATTACTGGAGTAGGACATTTTTAGGAGCGTTCATTAGTAATGACTTCGTGCTCTTTTATATATTGGTAAACGTGGCTGTTACACCATTGTATTTGGCACAGAATGGTGCCCAATTTGTGGACAACATATTAAAGTAAACTTCATTGTGCCTGAGAATACACTGTGAAATCTAGAAAGGTAATAAGTTCTTGATATTATTTTATTTTTTTATGTTTTGACCCTATTGGGTTCAACACAGACAGACCTCAGGTGAACTAGTGTTTCTAGGGGTCCAAGTTAGTTAACTCGTCATAAGAGCCGCACCATTAGCGACCTTATGACGAGTTAACTCGTCATGCAGTCTAGCCGGCGGTGCGCTCCGTGGGCACCGCCAGCTAGTCTGCAACGGGTCCAGGACTAAGCCTCGCACCCGAGGCAAAGCTCCTGGACCCCATCGGTGCATTTCCGGGCATGTGATCGCGGTGATTGAGTGATCACCGCGATAACATGCAAATTAGATGCAAAGTCAGTGTGTTCACACACTGCCTCTAATTCACTCTCTGTGCTTCACATTCTTATAGTGACAGAGAGAGACCTGTAAGTAAAAATAAATTAATAACATACAGAGGTTAAAAAATAAAAAATAAAAATTAACCCTTTCATTGCTGATCACAGTTTTTAACTGTGATCAGTTTCCTTCCACTTTATGGCCCTCCTTTAGTTTTTTTTTTTAACAGAATTTTTTATTTTTAAAGTTTTTTTTTAATAAATAAAGGTAATTTTAATATATTAATTTAATAAAATTTAACCCCTGCATGCCTGTTGCATGATTTTTACTGATCTGACATCGCACTCTTCAGAGTTTTTTTCTTTCTTTTTTGTTATGGGGGGTTTGGGAACCAATATTTTTCTTTTTTATTAGTTAGTTAATTAGGGGGGATAAGTGGGTTAGTGTTGCACTAGTTGTATAGCTTATTATTGGGAAAATAATGGGGAAAAACTTATTTTTCCTCAAAAATTTCCTCTTTTATATGTATTTTTTAATACTAAAATGTAAATCATTTTTATGTATAGGGTATCAAAAGAAAGCTGTAACTGTCCTTTAAAAAACAACATATAACTTGTATGGGTACGTTAAATGAGAGAGAGGAAAATTATGTTTCAAAAACCGCGTATTAAAAATTGAAAAACGCTCTGGTCCTTGGCCCAGAAAAATCCCTGGTCCTTAAAGGGTTAATAAAGTATTGTTATGTGCAATCATTGTTTGTAAATATTCATTGTAATTCCCCCATTTGATTTTAGATTTTTGGTGTAGCACTGTTTCCAAGGTCCACGAAACACAGTAATGTATGCATAGTAGGATTCATAGTGCGGAATCTCATTGAATCCATGTGTTTGTTTTATGGTTATTTTTCGGTAGTCCGTTTAAATGTGTTCCTTAGTACGTGACACAATTTAGAGTTTTGCTTTATTTTCCTTGGCTGTAGCCCTGGCTTTTTCCTTCAAAAATTGTGATCAGACACAGGTTTACTTTCCATTAATGCAGCAAATCCATTATTCTCTTCTCCGTGATCTAAAAGCAATTTGTTTGGAATAGTGACAAACAAAACGAAGGAACAAAAATTAACCTTCAACACCTAAGTGGTTCTTTCTCCCAAAGGAAAGATAAAATAGACGTAAAAAAAATATTGTGTTGGCACTCCAAAAGATTAAAGAAATGGAACTCTTTCATATCCAAAAAATGTGCTTTTTAATCAAATATTAAATTCATTTCAAACTTGCGCTTTTTTAATTAAATACATATAAAACCTGCGCTTACATAAAGCATGATATTTTTGGAGCTTCTTCAAGGGTCTCTGTAGAATATATCCTCAGTGTTTAGATGTCTTACTTATTGAATGTGTTGGCGTTTACATTCTGAGATCTCTGCAGTATAATTGATGCCATGTTTAGTTCTGTATTTTTATGACTTACAGTGCTTTGAGGAGATGGATTTATAAAGCAATCCATCTACAGTTATCAATGAATTTAAAAAATAAACTGAAATCCAACACCTCTGAACCTTTCATTTATTGAAAAAAACAATGTTAAAGGTGTCAAGCTATAACTGCCTGTTACCTTATTTCAATCTAAGATAGTAACTGACTGACCGATATATACATAATGCATTAACAGGCTGTGAAAGTGGGTGAAGAGAGAGGATTGATTTTGACAAAAAAGCAATACATTGTAAGATTGTGCTAAACTCCCCTGGCAGATGCCAGCCCCCTTATTAAATGCACATTACATAGAAAATAATTACTTTGTTAAACTTTACAAACAAGCTCAACAGGGCAATAGATTGATAGTCTTGTGGATGATAAAAAAAAAAAACTATTACTACTTTCATTGATAAGACATTTTACACCCTCCTTCATTGCCCAAATAATCCAAACCACCAACGGTTTGCTTTTTTCAGTCCATTTGGACATGACGAATGTCCACTCTGCTCGTATCTCCCAGGGGGGCACAGTGTTGAGGTATAGATGGATATATAGAGATAGAGATAATATAGTGTTATATAAGTTCGCTCAGATTCGTAATAACTGACACACAATGCTTTCCGCATGCAAAGAGAATAATTGATACCAATTGCATTAAAATATATGGTGTGATAAAGTGTAACCTTTGTGTGAGGTAGTTGAATAGAGAGGACTTACTAGCACATGCTATTTCTAATTATTGTTTGTGATTAATCTAAACCTCTTTTGGTACAGTCCATATTGTACTGTTTTAAAGGGCAGATTTTATATGAAGATTTTGCCAAGAACTGAGGGGTTTTTGGAGACCAGATGAACTCATTTTCTCCTGCCTATTTCAGTAATTGAATGCACTCTTTGGCAAGGGTGAGCGTTTGTGATTATGGATCTGTTGTTCTAGGACCTTGTCTTTCAGACTAGCCCCCCCTGTTACTGCATCATTTATAACTGGAATCCCCAGTGAATGGACAGTCTTCTTGATTGTCATTAAAGCGTTATACTTTTACCATAGGTTTTGATTTGTGGCTCCTTGCTTCAGTCACTTACTTATTTTGTACCTGATTTCACAATAATATGTTTTAATGAGCACTGGGAAATCCTCCTTGTTCCATGCATGTGTGTTCTTCCCCCTGGTTCCGTGTGTGCGTATGTTCTTCCTCCTGGTTCCGTGTGTGCGTGTGTTCTTCCTCCTGGTTCCGTGCATGTGTGTGTGTGTTCTTCCTCCTGGTTCCGTGCGTGTGTGTGTGTGTTCTTCCTCCTGGTTCCGTGCATGTGTGTGTGTGTGTGTGTGTGTGTTCTTCCTCCTGGTTCCGTGCATGTGTGTGTGTTTTCTTCCTCCTGGTTCTGTGCGTGCGTGCGTGTGTGTGTTCTTCCTCCAGGTTCTGTGCGTGCGTGTGTGTGTTCTTCCTCCTGGTTCCGTGTGTGTGTGTGTTCTTCCTCCTGGTTCCCTGCATGTGCGTGTGTGTGTTCTTCCCCCTGGTTCTGTGCGTGCGTGTGTTCTTCCTTCTGGTTCCGTGCATGTGTGTGTGTTTTCTTCCTCCTGGTTCTGTGCGTGCGTGTGTGTGTGTTTTCTTCCTCCTGGTTCTGTGCGTGCGTGTGTGTGTGTTTTCTTCCTCCTGGTTCTGTGCGTGCGTGTGTGTGTTTTCTTCCTCCTGGTTCTGTGCGTGCGTGCGTGTGTGTGTGTTTTCTTCCTCCTGGTTCTGTGCGTGCGTGTGTGTGTTCTTCCTCCTGGTTCTGTGCATGCGTGTGTTCTTCCTCCTGGTTCCGTGCATGTGTGTGTGTTTTCTTCCTCCCGGTTCTGTGCGTTCGTGTGTGTGTTCTTCCCCCTGGTTCTGTGCGTTCGTGTGTGTGTTCTTCCCCCTGGTTCTGTGCGTTCGTGTGTGTGTTCTTCCCCCTGGTTCTGTGCGTGCATGTGTTCTTCCTCCTGGTTCTGTGCGTGCGTGTGTGTTCTTCCCCCTGGTTCTGTACGTGCGTGCGTGTGTGTGTTCTTCCCCCTGGTTCTGTGTGTGTGTGTTCTTCCCCCTGGTTCTGTGCGTGTGTGTGTTCTTCCCCCCTGGTTCTGTGCGTGTGTGTGTTCTTCCCCCCTGGTTCTGTGCGTGTGTGTGTTCTTCCCCCTGGTTCTGTGCGATTGTGTGTTCTTCCCCCTGGTTCTGTGCGTGCGTGTGTGTGTTCTTCCTCCTGGTTCTGTGTGTGCATGTGTGTGTTCTTCCTCCTGGTTCTGTGTGTGCGTGTGTGTGTTCTTCCTCCTGGTTCTGTGCATGCGTGTGTTCTTCCTCCTGGTTCCGTGCATGTGTGTGTGTTTTCTTCCTCCCGGTTCTGTGCGTTCGTGTGTGTGTTCTTCCCCCTGGTTCTGTGCGTTCGTGTGTGTGTTCTTCCCCCTGGTTCTGTGCGTGCATGTGTTCTTCCTCCTGGTTCTGTGCGTGCGTGTGTGTTCTTCCCCCTGGTTCTGTGTGTGTGTGTTCTTCCCCCTGGTTCTGTGTGTGTGTGTTCTTCCCCCTGGTTCTGTGCGTGTGTGTGTTCTTCCCCCCTGGTTCTGTGCGTGTGTGTGTTCTTCCCCCCTGGTTCTGTGCGTGTGTGTGTTCTTCCCCCTGGTTCTGTGCGTGTGTGTGTTCTTCCCCCTGGTTCTGTCCGTGTGTGTGTTCTTCCCCCTGGTTCTGTGCGTGTGTGTGTTCTTCCTCCTGGTTCTGTGTGTGCGTGTGTGTGTTCTTCCTCCTGGTTCTGTGCGTGCGTGTGTGTGTTCTTCCCCCTGGTTCTGTGCGTGCGTGTGTGTGTTCTTCCCCCTGGTTCTGTGTGTGTGTGTTCTTCCCCCTGGTTCTGTGCGTGTGTGTGTTCTTCCCCCCTGGTTCTGTGCGTGTGTGTGTTCTTCCCCCTGGTTCTGTGCGTGTGTGTGTTCTTCCCCCTGGTTCTGTGCGTGTGTGTGTTCTTCCCCCTGGTTCTGTGCGTGCGTGTGTGTGTTCTTCCTCCTGGTTCTGTGTGTGCGTGTGTGTGTTCTTCCTCCTGGTTCTGTGCGTGCGTGTGTGTGTTCTTCCCCCTGGTTCTGTGCGTGCGTGTGTGTGTTCTTCCCCCTGGTTCTGTGCGTGCGTGTGTGTGTTCTTCCCCCTGGTTCTGTGCGTGCGTGTGTGTGTTCTTCCCCCTGGTTCTGTGCGTGCGTGTGTGTGTTCTTCCCCCTGGTTCTGTGCGTGCGTGTGTGTGTTCTTCCCCCTGGTTCTGTGCGTGCGTGTGTGTGTTCTTCCCCCTGGTTCTGTGCGTGCGTGTGTGTGTTCTTCCCCCTGGTTCTGTGCGTGCGTGTGTGTGTTCTTCCCCCTGGTTCTGTGCGTGCGTGCGTGTGTGTGTTCTTCCCCCTGGTTCTGTGCGTGCGTGTGTGTGTGTGTTCTTCCCCCTGGTTCTGTGCGTGCGTGTGTGTGTGTGTTCTTCCCCCTGGTTCTGTGCGTGCGTGTGTGTGTGTGTTCTTCCCCCTGGTTCTGTGCGTGCGTGTGTGTTCTTCCCCCTGGTTCTGTGCGTGCGTGTGTGTGTGTGTTCTTCCCCCTGGTTCTGTGCGTGCGTGTGTGTGTGTGTTCTTCCCCCTGGTTCTGTGCGTGCGTGTGTGTTCTTCCCCCTGGTTCTGTGCGTGCGTGTGTGTGTGTGTTCTTCCCCCTGGTTCTGTGCGTGCGTGTGTGTTCTTCCCCCTGGTTCTGTGCGTGCGTGTGTGTGTGTGTTCTTCCCCCTGGTTCTGTGCGTGCGTGTGTGTTCTTCCCCCTGGTTCTGTGCGTGCGTGTGTGTGTTCTTCCCCCTGGTTCTGTGCGTGCGTGTGTGTGTGTGTTCTTCCCCCTGGTTCTGTGCGTGCGTGTGTGTGTGTTCTTCCCCCTGGTTCTGTGCGTGCGTGTGTGTGTGTGTTCTTCCCCCTGGTTCTGTGCGTGCGTGTGTGTGTGTGTTCTTCCCCCTGGTTCTGTGCGTGCGTGTGTGTGTGTGTTCTTCCCCCTGGTTCTGTGCGTGCGTGTGTGTGTTCTTCCCCCTGGTTCTGTGCGTGCGTGCGTGCGTGTGTGTGTTCTTCCCCCTGGTTCTGTGCGTGCGTGCGTGTGTGTGTTCTTCCCCCTGGTTCTGTGCGTGCGTGTGCGTGTGTGTTCTTCCCCCTGGTTCTGTGCGTGCGTGCGTGCGTGTGTTCTTCCCCCTGGTTCTGTGCGTGCGTGCGTGCGTGTGTGTGTTCTTCCCCCTGGTTCTGTGCGTGCGTGCGTGCGTGTGTTCTTCCCCCTGGTTCTGTGCGTGCGTGCGTGTGTGTGTTCTTCCCCCTGGTTCTGTGCGTGCGTGCGTGTGTGTGTTCTTCCCCCTGGTTCTGTGCGTGCGTGCGTGTGTGTGTTCTTCCCCCTGGTTCTGTGCGTGCGTGCGTGCGTGTGTGTGTTCTTCCCCCTGGTTCCGTGCGTGCGTGTGTGTGTTCTTCCCCCTGGTTCCGTGCATGAATGAAGGGACGTGCTTGGTGGATATTGGGTTTACATACAGAGTTGTCCCCGTTGAATACATTAAATCTTTAAAGATGTCACTTTGTATTATCCATGGCCAGCTGAGCTCTTCTAGCAGGAGAAACTCGCCAGGTTTGTCCCTGAACAATGTATAGTTATATAGTGAGAGGTTTGTGCCTGTACAGTGTATAGTTATAGAGTGAGAGGTTTGGCCCTGTACAATGTATAGTTATACAGTGAGAGGTTTGGCCCTGTGCAGTGTATAGTTATATAGTGAGAGGTTTGGCCCTGTACAATGTATAGTTATACAGTGAGAGGTTTGGCCCTGTACAATGTATAGTTATACAGTGAGAGGTGTGTGCCTGTACAGTGTATAGTTATATAGTGAGAGGTTTGGCCCTGTACAGTGTATAGTTATACAGTGAGAGGTTTGGCCCTGTACAGTGTATAGTTATATAGTGAGAGGTTTGGCCCTGTGCAGTGTATAGTTATATAGTGAGAGGTTTGGCCCTGTACAATGTATAGTTATACAGTGAGAGGTTTGTGCCTGTACAGTGTATAGTTATATAGTGAGAGGTTTGGCCCTGTACAGTGTATAGTTGTATAGTGAGAGGTTTGTCCATGTATAGTTATATAGTGAGAGGTTTGTGCCTGTACAGTGTATAGTTATACAGTGAGAAGTTTGGCCCTGTGCAGTGTATAGTTATATAGTGAGAGGTTTGGCCCTGTACAATGTATAGTTATACAGTGAGAGGTGTGTGCCTGTACAGTGTATAGTTATATAGTGAGAGGTTTGGCCCTGTACAGTGTAGGGATCGACCGATTATCGGTTTAACCGATATTATCGGCCGATATTCACAGTTTCCTAAATTATCGGTATCGGCATCTAACTTTACCGATAATGCCGATATTTGAATGAAGCAGTTTTCGCGATCAACGATCGCGAAAACCGCTTTAACAGTGCTGGTCTATTGCCTCGACATCGAGGCAATAGCCAGCACTGATATTTCTATTTTGGGACCCCCACGATCGCCCCACGGAGCGATCGTGGGGAGCCATATTGACGGAGCATGCTGCTCCGTCAATATGGCTAAGTCCTCTGCCGGTCTGAGCTTCGGAAGTGAAAGTAACTTCACTTCCGTCGCTCTGAATATGCTACTTGACTACCCCTAGTGGTGGTTTAGTAGCATTGCAATGGAAAATAATTAAAATACATATTTAATTAAATAAAAATAGGTTATTTAGCTATATTAGCCTATAGGGTTAAAATTAAATATTTTTTAGCATAAGGGATAGGGTTAAAATTAAATTAAAGTTAAAAAATATTAAGGGATATAATAAGGATTAGAGTTGGGGTTAAATTTAGTGTTAGGGTTAAATTTTGGGTTCGGGTTGGGGTCAAAAGATCAATATAGGAAAAAACAAAAAAACACTATTTTTGGTTTTTGCCCCATAACTCGCAAAAAAATACCGAAAAATATGGAAACATGCATATTTTTGAACTCGGGACAACATTTAGAAACTATTTAGCCGGGGTCTTTTTTAATGATTTTATTTGTGTAAATTATATTTTAGGTCAAAGTTAGAAAAAGTGGTTTTTTTTTAATTTTTCATCATATTTTATGATTTTTTTGTAGTAAATTATAAGATATGATGAACATAATGGTATCTAATGAAAGCCCTTCTTATGACGATAAAAACAACATATAATTTGTGTGGGTACTGTATGTGAGAAAGCAAAAAATTACAGCTAAACACAAACACCCTAGAAATGTCAAAACAGCTATTGTCACCAAGGGAAAGTCAAAGTGAAAATGTCTTGTCACTAAGGGGTTAATTAAGCTGTTTTGATGCCTTGCTTATATTTACTGTAGTGTCCCTTTGATATAATTGCCTATGTCATTGCTGCTCATTTTACTAAGATTTAATCTAAGTATGGACTATGTGCAATTGAACATTGTTGTTCTTGTTACCTTTTGACTGATATTTATTTAAAAAAAAAAAAAAAAGTGGTCCAATTTGTTGTATTTGACCATATCACCATTGTTTTGCTGCATTATTTATTTTTATTTAGCAATGAAAAAGATTTACAAAAAAAAGCTAAACGTTAACAATAAACATGTTCATTTAACAGCAGATTTGTGTAGAAATTGTTTTTTTTCCCAAAAAATTAAAATGCACAAAATATCGGTATAAGTTATCGGCTATCGGCCTGAAAGTTCACAGGTTATCGGTATCGGTATCGGCTCTAAAAAATCAATATCGGTCGATCCCTAGTACAGTGTATAGTTATACAGTGAGAGGTTTGGCCCTGTACAGTGTATAGTTATACAGTGAGAAGTTTGGCCCTGTGCAGTGTATAGTTATATAGTGAGAGGTTTGGCCCTGTACAATGTATAGTTATACAGTGAGAGGTTTGTGCCTGTACAGTGTATAGTTATATAGTGAGAGGTTTGGCCCTGTACAGTGTATAGTTGTATAGTGAGAGGTTTGTCCATGTATAGTTATATAGTGAGAGGTTTGTGCCTGTACAGTGTATAGTTATACAGTGAGAAGTTTGGCCCTGTGCAGTGTATAGTTATATAGTGAGAGGTTTGTGCCTGTACAATGTATAGTTATACAGTGAGAGGTTTGTGCCTGTACAGTGTATAGTTATATAGTGAGAGGTTTGGCCCTGTACAGTGTATAGTTAATCCATCTTACAGCAATTCTTCTGCCCCTCACCTTTAGTGAATAGCTACATTTCAACGCTATCTTGTCTCAAGCTAAACTGGGTGATATCACTTTAAATCCACTCTTTCTGCTTTAGCATTCGGCTTTGCTAGGACCAAAGATGTGTCTGCAGTCTCACCCAAGTGAGTTAGTGAATCGCTGTGTCTAGGTGACTGGATCATTCTGAGGTTAATCTGGAGTCGGCTGCAGTAATTCATTCATTTCTGTCAAATCGCCTAAAATACCAGGCAGGTTAATATTTGATGACATTTTCTACCGTGGTCAGAATGTGCGAGAAATTCCATGTTATTGTCTAATGTATCCTGAAATATTAACCAAATATCCAACCTCGGGTGATCCCTGCAGCCATGGCAACATTTTAATAATGTTGTGTAAGTTTATGAATGTGGAAGGGCTGATTATAGAATAAGTTGTGCTGTTTTATATGTAAGATGCTTTATAGTCTTTAGACATTGATGTCTGAGTAAAAGTGGACTTTACAATGAATCGTTATTATTTATAATAATGAATGAAAAAACTACTACGTGTTGTATGTTTAAAGGGACTATCATCTAGACTTTGTTTTTACTGTGAATGTTGAGACTTAAAACTCCACAGACACATTTGAAACATATTTTTCTCCTAATTTTATGCAATTACTGCCAATTTCACTAAAACAATATATCATTTGCAATTTTAAAAAAAGTGAATTTTTTTCCCTCCGTTCGCAGTAAAAACATTGCTTAGGTGATAGGGGGCCTTTCAATTTAGTTTATATGATCTGTATAGCAAGTAGAAAGTTGCATGTGCATGCAGGGAGAGATGGACACTGGTCTAGATCATGTTTATGTCTTTTATAGTCATTTTACCGCACTGGGAATTGTAATAGCAAGCATGGCAGTTCACGAGCTCCATTTAAAGCAACTTGTTTACTATTTAAAAATAAAGCTCATGACCAACGCTAATTTGTCTCCACCTGAAGTGTTTTTGCCACTTAAAGGAGCAGTAATGTTTATTTATTAGGATCAGAGATTTGAGCTCCACACATTTGCTCTTGTCATGGCAACTACAGATAGATACATAGATACCAACACTGCTCATCAATCTAGCGGATTTTACTTATAACAACATAGAAAAATATTTTAAAAAAAAAAAGAAAACAATTGTTAATCTGCCTTTCTTAAAACACGTGTCCAAGTTTTGATAACGGCCTTAGAGCAGACCTGGACACTCCCACTCTTGTAGATTGGCATGGGTGTCCGCAAAGGGAGGGGCTGGATCCACTTAACATTTTCCTGGAGCTGAACCGAATTGGTGCACTTTGAAAAGTTACAGGTCCAAGAACCCGATCATCGATAATCGTTGGCATTGGATTTTTGGATAACTATGTCTTGATATCTAACCTCTCTGCTTGTTTATCCATGATGAGTTTGATAAATACAGTCACTAATTAATGCACGCACCACAAAATAATCAACCACATCCTTAGCCTGGTACCACCTCCCTCATCCCCTGAAGCCTCCAGTGCCATCCAGCAGACGCAGGTCATTTATTCCACTTAACATTTTGCCCAATAATTTCCCTTTATTCTTAAAGCAAACATTGAGCTTAATTCTGCAATGGGAATTATATTTCCCATTTAATGGAGCCTAGAGCAGTGATACTTCATAACCTCTACTTTGTCTGAAATCCATGTGATGAAGACTGAGCTTTACAAGTCTGGATTTATACCCAATGTGATTCCTGGTCATATGTTACATGTGCTTCTCCGGGCAATCAATGAATGTTGCTCCCAGTATTTACAAAGCATGGCCTATATGTAAAATGGCATCAATATGGTGGTCTTTCTGTCTCTGGGGGCTAATCACTAAAAGGGGAGATGAACATTTATCTGTACATTGTGCAGGGACAGCTTTGCTGATTTTTACTTAGTGGGGTACACTGACTAGGTTTGTCCCTGCACAATGTGTAGTTACTCTCCTTTTAGTGAATAGTCAGAGCCTAGACAGTACATTTCACTGATGACGTCTCTGAAGTAGTCATTGTTTCTAAGCATCCCTGAATAACCCCCTCAAGCTGTAACAGTATTCAGTAAATCCCTTTATTTCTCCTGGACTGTGTGCTTGTTGGAGCAGGAACTCGACACCTTTTCAGCGTGTAAATCGTGGTTACTGTTTGCATGCTTTATTGCACTTTATTGTATTTGTTTTCACTGGTTTGCTAGGAGTGAGACACTAGCTGTGCACAAGTGCTAGCTTAGTCCAGGGCTTGACAAATTTATTTTGATTTTAGGAGCCAGACATTTTTTTTAGGAGCCAGACAATCACGCAAACATAAACACAATTCATAAACACACACGCCTACTTCACATATATACAAACACACATACTTTACATATACACATATATACAAACACCTCACACACACACATATATACACAAACACCTCACACACACATATATACACAAACACCTCACACACACATATATACACAAACACCTCACACACACATATATACACAAACACCTCACACACACATATATACACAAACACCTCACACACACATATATTCACAAACACCTCACACACACATATATTCACAAACACCTCACACACACATATATTCACAAACACCTCACACACACATATATACAAACAACTCACACACACATATATACAAACACCTCACACACACATATATACAAACACACATACTTTACATATACACATATATACAAACACCTCACACACATATATACAAACACACATACTTTACATATACACATATATACAAACACCTCACATACACACATATATACAAACACCTCACATACACACATATATACAAACACCTCACACACACATATATACAAACACCTCACACACACATATATACAAACACCTCACACACACATATATACAAACACCTCACACACACATATATACAAACACCTCACACACACATATATACAAACACCTCACACACACATATATACAAACACCTCACACACACATATATACAAACACCTCACACACACATATATACAAACACCTCACACACACATATATACAAACACCTCACACACACATATATACAAACACCTCACACACACATATATACAAACACCTCACACACACATATATACAAACACCTCACACACACATATATACAAACACCTCACACACACATATATACAAACACCTCACACACACATATATACAAACACCTCACACACACATATATACAAACACCTCACACACACATATATACAAACACACATACAAACACCTCACACACTTTACATATACACATATATACAAACACCTCACACACACATATATACAAACACACACACTTTACATATACACATATATACAAACACCTCACACACACATATATACAAACACACATACTTTACATATACACATATATACAAACACCTCACACACCCATATATACAAACACCTCACACACCTATATATATATAAACACCTCACACACCTATATATATATAAACACCTCACACACCTATATATATATATAAACACCTCACACACCCATATATATATATAAACACCTCACACACCCATATATATATATAAACACCTCACACACCCATATATATATATAAACACCTCACACACACCTACTTTACAATACATACAAACACACACCCACCTAACACAGTCTTTTCTTGGGGGTTTCTTCTTGATGTGTCCCCCTCCCTGCTGCTTTACCTCACTGCAGGGGAGGGGGACATTCACGCTGCAGCTTAACTCCGTTGGTCGGCGTGCTGAGTGCCAGGATGTCACGTGACGACACCCGGCACTCAGACACGCGTTGCGCGAGGGGGCGGAGCTTGCAGTCTGTGCCATCGGCCATCGGCACAGACTTTACCCCCTCGCGCTGCGGAAAAATCGGATGGCAGCGGCAAGGGGACCAGGAGGCTGACAGCACCCAGGCGCCAGGTCTAATTTCCTGGTCGCCATGGCGACCTGGCGCCTGGGGTTTGTCGAGCCCTGGCTTAGTCCATCACAGTTATTGGCGCAGTATACTGTATTGTTTGTTTGCATGCTTTGTTTATGGAGCTTTGGTTCAGATCAGTGATTTGTAGTCGGTAACCTTGAAGCTGAGGTCTACTTTCTACAGCAATAAACTAGTTAAAGCTGCATAATATTTGTAGGAAGCATCAAAGCCATATATTGGCACCAGACATCTTTCATTTTTAATAGTGTGTAGCCATATAACAAGTGTAAAGCTGTGTTCTGCTGTTTCCAAGCAATCTGTATATTGCCTATCCGGTGGCATACAGTCAATACAAGACTGTCATCTGGGGATCAATTGAGTCCTTGCATTCCCCTGATGTGTGTTTGAAATTCATTAGCAGTCTGGAGAGGTTTGGGGGAGGGTAATCCTTCCCCTCTTCTAGAACAGAGAAACCAGCAATGGTTACTGGAACACCATCAAACTGTAGGGATATCTGCAGATATAAACTGCAAACGTCTCTTTGTGAGAGCTCTACAAGTAGTGTAAGCGTTTGTATGAATGATGCATGATTCCATAGGCCAAATCGGAGCGCAAGGTGCAGCCAACCTGATTTAACTTACCAATGTTCCTTAATGTGACATTGCACATCCGCCTTTCTGATACCTGAGCACCACTGCCTTATTGGGTTCAGTATATCCATATTCTCCTTTCATAATGTACAACCAAATAATATTGCAAGGTATCACACACCCTTTGTAAACTGGTGCAAAATGTGACACAGGGCTTGACACATTTCTGTAGACTTTAGGAGCCGGATAAACCAATGTAGGAGCCAGTCTGGTTATACTTAGGAGGCAGGGAAATGCTCCTTCCATAGAGTTATGTGTAAAACAATCAGTTATGAGGCAGCAGTAGGGATTTTAGGAAACCTGGTTCCTCAGATTCAAGCCCTGGTTCCTCAGATTCAAGCAATCCCTGCAATCCTTTGCAATGCATTAGCCACCCCTCTGGCATTGCATGGATTACATTTCCAAGCCCTCAATGTGTGTGTTTTTTTCTTTTCCTGGTATCATGAAAGACTGCCTCTCATAGCGTTGCACAGATCACTTCTTTAGTGGCTTCTTGCTTGGATCAAGAGCACACAATGTGCACACTCACTATGCATGGTGTATTGCTCAAAGCACCCTCTATACGAACAGCACAACAGCCTGTGAGGCCAACAAGGTAACGGATTAGGGAACAACTGCACTAGTTGGCGATTTTTCTGCAGCAATGGAAGCAAATGTATAAAAAAGAGAAATGTTTTAAATGTGGATTCTCCAGCATTTCACATTAAAAAAAGATTACTTTATTTGCATATCAAGCCACGGATGATGTGAATTTGAATTAATTTGCATGCTTCATCTGGTATTTTTTTTTATCTACTTTAATTCATCTGCATTAGCTTGACACATGATTGATAACACATTTATTGCCTCCCCAGGCCTAATATTTGTAGACTTTAGGAGACAGAAAGGACAATTTAGGAGCTAGCTGTAGTGATTTTAGGAGCTGTGGCTCCTGGGATCAAGTGATGTAATATTAAAGGCCACACAGAGCTTCACCAGGTATTAATCTAGAACTTCAAACACTGTTCTATACAAAGTGCTAATTTTATTGATTGCTCTGTAAACAAAATGTATGCATTTACTTTCTCAAACTTGAGCTTATTTTCAAATGGTTTCTTTAAATTAAAGGTCAGCTTGTGGTGGCGCATGCTGCATAGTGGGTTTTTGGTTTTATTTGAATGTCCCAATGTGCATAATTTAGCTACACATGTCTATTCACTTAAAAAATGCATTATTTAATTTAAGATTTTACTTTGATTCCCATTATTTTATGGAGGGCAACGTGCGGTGGTTAACTTGTTAGATGGAGCACACGCCGATATCTCTGAATATTGACTCTATCAGTGCGTGCGCCTTTGTAAAAAAGCTGACACCCGACCAATATCATGAGGCTGTGACACAAAGGCGCTATCGGGATGTCACGGTGTTCAGTGCGCTGTCACAGCCAATGGGAAAAAAAATCGGCGCCTGGTTGATGTAGGTCTCCTGCACTGCAATCGCCATTATACATAATTAACAAAAACTACAGACGCTCTGCAGTGCGGGATATTCATACCCCCGTGTGTTTTGTGAAATGTCACGTGTTATTTTTCAATGTGTAACGTGTCTACACCCAGCTAGTGTGCATGATTGTTCCACGCAGTCCCATAAATGTATATATTCTGTGAGTGAGCGTGTCTAATCCAGTCCGTGGCACTTTTAGTTAGGTTACTGTAGTGGAGAGGCCACGTTTAATCCTGTTGACTGTCTGTGTGATAACTTCAGAGATGTGCCTGGAAGCTGTCTCCTAAATACTCTCCCCCCTCCCTCCTCTCTCCCACGCTCGCTCGCTCTTATTCTGTCGCTCTGTATATGCTTGTGTGTCTTGTGTTTTCTTGTTCTCATCAAACTGTTTCACTTTCTCTTGCGTAACATTTTAAGTAAAATACATTTGCTGTTTTTAATTCTTTGCTGCACTTTGTATAGGAAGAACAGGCAGAGGTGTGTGTGTGTGTGTATATGTGTATATATATATATATATATATATATATATAGGTATAATAGAATGTTATCAAGTGTTTTTACCAGGATATAAAATACATTAATGCAGGGCTCGACAAACCCCAGGCGCCAGGTCGCCATGGCGACCAGGAAATGAGACCTGGCGCCTGGGTGAAGTTACCTTCCCTGTCCCCTTGCCGCTGCCATCCGATGTTTTTTTCTATTTTTGTAGTGCGAGGGGGTAAAGTCTGTGCGTATAGCACAGACTGCAAGCTCCGCCCCCTCGCGCAACGCGTGTCTGAGTGCCGTGTGTCGTCACGTGACATCCTGGCACTCAGCAGGCCGATGAATGAGGACATGCTGCAGCACGGATGTCCCCCTCCCCTGCAATGAGGTAAAGCAGCAGGGAGGGGGGACACATCAAGAAAAGACTGTGTGAGGTGGGTGTGTGTTTGTATATATGTGTATATGTAAAGTAGGTGTGTGTGAGGTGTTTGGATATATGTGTATATGTAAAGTAGGTGTGTGTGAGGTGTTTGGATATATGGGTATATGTAAAGTAGGTGTGTGAGATGTGTGTATATGTAAAGTAGATGTGTGTGAGGTGTTTGGATATATGTGTATATGTAAAGTAGGTGTGTGTGTGTATATATGTGAAGAAGCCGTGTGTGTTTATGAATTGCGTGTATGCTTGCGTGATTGTCTGGCTCCTAAATTTTTTGGCTGGCTCCTAAAATCTAATTAGATTTGTCAAGCCCTGCATTAATGGCAGCTGTGAACTAATAATGATTTGTGTTTAATTGAAAGACTGTATAGAAAGTACCTTATTGATTATCTCTGGTTAGATGTACATGTGTGTCCTAGTACTGCTTCATGCATGTGATATCCTGCATGTACAACTGTACTTTTACCATTTTAAATTGCACGCTTAAATACTATGCATAAAATGTGAATATTTGTGGTTGCAAATATATGGTGCACTTAAATGAAATAAGAATAAAGAGCTGGCTGTAATGGCTTCAGGCTTCTCATCCTGCAGAGACTGGTAGCCAGACTCCCCTCCTCTACATGAAGCCAACAGTTTGCTGTTTGGATACTGTGGAAGCAGAAGCTGTGGCCAGATATTAAACATTATTTAAGATTCTGACTTGTAGTCTAATGTGATGGAGCTCCCGTGAGACCTGTTAATTTATAGCTTATTTTCCCACTTCTCTTTCCAAAATGATGAAAGGACTGAACTCCATGACTTTACCCTTAAGTAACCTTTGGTTCAGTTTTCCCTGCAGGAAAACACAGCTTTCATTCTTGTTCTCTATAGGTTATTTACCATTGATACTACTTCAGTCTGTTATAGATAAAATATTCAGGAATATATTATTATTATTAACCGTTTTGTTTTGATACTGGTTGATTTTTTTTTGCCTACATCCCCTTTTTGTTGCTCTCCTTCTAAGGAAGGTTGGAAAGCTTTAGATGGGATTAAAATGTAATCTCATTTGCATTTTTTAATAGATCTTAACGTAACTGGTCAGATGTCATTGTTTGTTTTGCTTGTTTCAGTCCTTATGTCGGTTTGCAGCCACAGCTTTACTCAAGTGATTCATGATGCATGTATGTTAGTATGTGCTTGAGATGATTGCTTTTTGTAATACTACCATTTTATTAGATGTAGAGTTTCAGGTTCACTTGTATTAAGTATTCCTGTAATTTAAGTACATGTGCAAACTGTATTTAACTTTGACGTCCCCAATGTTTGTTACTTCATACCAGCCTTTCCATTTAAAGGGACTGTTATCAACATTATTGAAAAATAAACAGTCCCTTTGCTGTAATACTTGTATACATATATATAGCTAATACAGTGCAAAGTAGAAGAGCCATACATGCATCATGTCATGCAGATATGGTGGGCACTATTAGGGTGTTAGTTTTACCTCTGTTGCATACAGTGTATGTTACTAGCACAATGAGGAACCATTCATGAGACTTGATGTGACTCATGTCAGAAGCTAGTGAAGATGCTGAGTGTTGACTTGTGGATGCTTTTGCACTACACGCCATGTCTCGTCGAGCTTCATACGTCATGTAGGCGCTTGAAGCCATTTCTCTAGTTTGTGGGCTGGTTCACATACAATCCTCCTGAACACACTGGGGGCATGGAGTCCAAAGTTTACATATCCTGCCGCACATTGCTATTGGCTGCGGGTATGCTAGTTTATGACGTTATATATATCTATATCTCTCTCTAAATATATATATCTCTATAAATCTATATCTCTCTCTATATATAGCTTTGTATGAAATAGCTCTATTACAGTATGTGCATCACTGTATAGACAAGGCAGCGGTACCTTTTAATCTGTTTGACCGAATCCTTTTAATTAATAATTAAAATCAATTCAGTTGCATTTTATTAAGCACTGGAAATCCATGTTACACTGCATACAGACACTTAATATTGGGAGTTTTACATAATTAAAAAAAGGATACACTGCAATGTGGTCACCCTAGTCATACTCTGCCTTTTTTGCTCCATGTTCAGTAATCATTTGATTTCTGTCCGTGCAGTCTACATTCATTGATAACATACTTGGCAGATAAAAATCCAGCTGCTGATCTCCTATACTACTCTGTCTGTTTGATACCCTTTATCCTCAAAACTTGTGACTCCTAATGTGCTCTCAATCCAATGCATCAGTGACTGTGCCCTTACAGGCTCTCAATCCAATGCATCGGTGACTGTGCCCTTACAGGCTCTCAATCCAATGCATCGGTGACTGTGCCCTTACAGGCTCTCAATCCAATGCATCGGTGACTGTGCCCTTATAGGCTCTCAATCCAATGCATCGGTGACTGTGCCCTTATAGGCTCTCATTCCAATGCATCGGTGACTGTGCCCTTATAGGCTCTCAATCCAATGCATCGGTGACTGTGCCCTTACTGGCTCTCAATCCAATGCATCGGTGACTGTGCCCTTACAGGCTCTCAATCCAATGAATCAGTGACTGTGCCCTTACTGGCTCTCAATCCATTGCATCGGTGACTGTGCCCTTACTGGCTCTCAATCCATTGCATCGGTGACTGTGCCCTTACAGGCTCTCAATCCAATGCATCGGTGATTGTGCCCGCACAGGCTTTCAATCCAATGAATCAGTGACTGTGCCCTTACTGGCTCTCAATCCATTGCATCGGTGACTGTGCCCTTACAGGCTCTCAATCCAATGCATCGGTGATTGTGCCCGCACAGGCTTTCAATCCAATGAATCAGTGACTGTGCCCTTACTGGCTCTCAATCCATTGCATCGGTGACTGTGCCCTTACTGGCTCTCAATCCATTGCATCGGTGACTGTGCCCTTACAGGCTCTCAATCCAATGCATCGGTGATTGTGCCCGCACAGGCTTTCAATCCAATGAATCAGTGACTGTGCCCTTACTGGCTCTCAATCCATTGCATCGGTGACTGTGCCCTTACAGGCTCTCAATCCAATGCATCGGTGATTGTGCCCGCACAGGCTTTCAATCCAATGAATCAGTGACTGTGCCCTTACTGGCTCTCAATCCATTCCATCGGTGACTGTGCCATTACATGTACAGGCTCTCAATCCAATGCATCGGTGATTGTGCCCTTACAGGCTCTCAATCCAATGCATCGGTGACTGTGCCCTTACAGGCTCTCATTCCAATGCATCAGTGACTGTGCCCTTACAGGCTCTCAATCCAATGAATCAGTGACTGTGCCCTTACAGTCTCTCAATCTAATGCATCGGTGACTGTGCCCTTACAGGTTCTCAATCCAATGCATTGGTCACTGTGCTCTTACATGCACAGGCTCTCAATCCAATGAATCAGTGACTGTGCCCTTACAGGCTCTCAATCCAATGCATCGGTGACTGTGCACTTACAGGCTCTCAATCCAATGAATCAGTGACTGTGCCCTTACAGGCTCTCAATCCAATGCATCGGTGACTGTGCCCTTACAGGTTCTCAATCAAATGCATTGGTCACTATGCTCTAATAATGCACAGGCTCTCAATCCAATGAATCAGTGACTGTGCCCTTACAGGCTCTCAATCCAATGCATCGGTGACTGTGCACTTACAGGCTCTCAATCCAATGAATCAGTGACTGTGCCCTTACAGGCTCTCAATCCAATGAATCAGTGACTGTGCCCTTACAGGCTCTCAATCCAATGCATCGGTGACTGTGCCCTTACACGCTCTCAATCCAATGCATCGGTGATTGTGCCCGCACAGGCTTTCAATCCAATGAATCAGTGACTGTGCCCTTACTGGCTCTCAATCCATTGCATCGGTGACTGTGCCCTTACTGTCTCTCATTCCAATGCATCGGTGACTGTGCCCTTACACGCTCTCAATCCAATGCATCGGTGATTGTGCCCGCACAGGCTCTCAATCAAATGCATTGGTCACTGTGCCCTTACATGTACAGGCTCTCAATCTAATGCATCGGTGACTGTGCCCTTACAGGCTCTCAATCTAATGCATCTGTGACTGTGCCCTTACAGGTTCTCAATCAAATGCATTGGTCACTGTGCTCTTACATGCACAGGATCTCAATCCAATGAATCAGTGACTGTGCCCTTACAGGCTCTCAATCCAATGCATCGGTGACTGTGCACTTACAGGCTCTCAATCCAATGCATCGGTGACTGTGCCCTTACAGGCTCTCAATCCAATGAATCAGTGACTGTGCCCTTACAGGCTCTCAATCCAAAACATCGGTGACTGTGCCCTTACAGGTTCTCAATCAAATGCATTGGTCACTATGCTCTAATAATGCACAGGTTCTCAATCCAATGAATCAGTGACTGTGCCCTTACTGGCTCTCAATCCAATGCATCGGTGACTGTGCCCTTACAGGTTCTCAATCCAATGAATCAGTGACTGTGCCCTTACAGGCTCTCAATCCAATGCGTCGGTGACTGTGCCCTTACAGGCTCTCATTCCAATGCATCAGTGACTGTGCCCTTACAGGCTCTCAATCCAATGAATCAGTGACTGTGCCCTTACAGGCTCTCAATCTAATGCATCGGTGACTGTGCCCTTACAGGTTCTCAATCCAATGCATTGGTCACTATGCTCTAATAATGCACAGGCTCTCAATCCAATGAATCAGTGACTGTGCCCTTACAGGCTCTCAATCCAATGCATCGGTAACTGTGCACTTACAGGCTCTCAATCCAATGAATCAGTGACTGTGCCCTTACAGGCTCTCAATCCAATGAATCAGTGACTGTGCCCTTACAGGCTCTCAATCCAATGCATCGGTGACTGTGCACTTACAGGCTCTCAATCCAATGCATCGGTTCCTGTGCCCTTACAGGCTCTCAATCAAATGCATTGGTCACTGTGCTCTTACATGTACAGGCTCTCAATCCAATGCATCGGTGACTGTGCCCTTACAGGCTCTCAATCCAATGCATCGGTAACTGTGCCCTTACAGGCTCTCAATCCAATGCATCGGTAACTGTGCCCTTACAGGCTCTCAATCCAATGCATCGGTAACTGTGCCCTTACAGGCTCTCAATCCAATGCATCGGTAACTGTGCCCTTACAGGCTCTCAATCCAATGCATCGGTAACTGTGCCCTTACAGGCTCTCAATCCAATGCATCGGTAACTGTGCCCTTACAGGCTCTCAATCCAATGCATCGGTGACTGTGCCCTTACAGGCTCTCAATCCAATGCATCGGTGACTGTGCCCTTACAGGTTCTCAATCAAATGCATTGGTCACTGTGCTCTTACATGCACAGGATCTCAATCCAATGAATCAGTGACTGTGCCCTTACAGGCTCTCAATCCAATGCATCGGTGACTGTGCACTTACAGGCTCTCAATCCAATGCATCGGTGACTGTGCCCTTACAGGCTCTCAATCCAATGAATCAGTGACTGTGCCCTTACAGGCTCTCAATCCAAAACATCGGTGACTGTGCCCTTACAGGTTCTCAATCAAATGCATTGGTCACTATGCTCTAATAATGCACAGGTTCTCAATCCAATGAATCAGTGACTGTGCCCTTACTGGCTCTCAATCCAATGCATCGGTGACTGTGCCCTTACAGGATCTCAATCCAATGAATCAGTGACTGTGCCCTTACAGGCTCTCAATCCAATGCATCGGTGACTGTGCACTTACAGGCTCTCAATCCAATGCATCGGTGACTGTGCCCTTACAGGCTCTCAATCCAATGAATCAGTGACTGTGCCCTTACAGGCTCTCAATCCAAAACATCGGTGACTGTGCCCTTACAGGTTCTCAATCAAATGCATTGGTCACTATGCTCTAATAATGCACAGGTTCTCAATCCAATGAATCAGTGACTGTGCCCTTACTGGCTCTCAATCCAATGCATCGGTGACTGTGCCCTTACAGGTTCTCAATCCAATGAATCAGTGACTGTGCCCTTACAGGCTCTCAATCCAATGCTTCGGTAACTGTGCCCTTACAGGCTCTCAATCCAATGCATCGGTAACTGTGCCCTTACAGGCTCTCAATCCAATGCATCGGTAACTGTGCCCTTACAGGCTCTCAATCCAATGCATCGGTAACTGTGCCCTTACATGTACGCGGCCATTTAAAATTTCTGCAACATTGCAGCTTTCCTGGAAGCCTCACGAGCCTGTGGCATGATTTTTTTTGTACAGTACACCAGGGCTTGACAAACCCCAGGCGCCAGGTCGCCATTGCGACCTGGAAATTAGACCTGGCGCCTGGGTGCTGTCAGCCTCATGGTCCCCTTGTCGCTGCCATCCGATTTTTCCGCAGCGCGAGGGGGTAAAGTCTGTGCCGATGACACAGACGGCAAGCTCCGCCCCCTCGCGCAACGCGTGTCTGAGTGCCGGATGTTGTCACATGACATCCTGGCACTCAGCACGCCGACCAACGGAGTGCAGCTGCAGCATGAATGTCCCCCTCCCCTGCAGTGAGGTAAAGCAGCAGGGAGGGGGACACATCAAGAAAAAACTGTGTGAGGTGGGTGTGTGTTTGTATGTATTGTAAAGTAGGTGTGTGTGAGGGGTTTGTATATATGGGTATATGTAAAGTAGGTGTGTGTGAGGGGTTTGTATATATGGGTATATGTAAAGTAGGTGTGTGTGAGGTGTTTGTATATATGTGTATATGTAAAGTAGGTGTGTGTGAGGTGTTTGTATATATGTGTATATGTAAAGTAGGTGTGTGTGAGGGGTTTGTATATATGGGTATATGTAAAGTAGGTGTGTGTGAGGGGTTTGTATATATGGGTATATGTAAAGTAGGTGTGTGTGAGGGGTTTGTATATATGGGTATATGTAAAGTAGGTGTGTGTGAGGTGTTTGTATATATGTGTATATGTAAAGTAGGTGTGTGTGAGGTGTTTGTATATATGTGTATATGTAAAGTAGGTGTGTGTGAGGGGTTTGTATATATGGGTATATGTAAAGTAGGTGTGTGTGAGGGGTTTGTATATATGGGTATATGTAAAGTAGGTGTGTGTGAGGGGTTTGTATATATGGGTATATGTAAAGTAGGTGTGTGTGAGGTGTTTGTATATATGTGTATATGTAAAGTAGGTGTGTGTGAGGTGTTTGTATATATGTGTATATGTAAAGTAGGTGTGTGTGAGGTGTTTGTATATATGTGTATATGTAAAGTAGGTGTGTGTGAGGGGTTTGTATATATGGGTATATGTAAAGTAGGTGTGTGTGAGGGGTTTGTATATATGGGTATATGTAAAGTAGGTGTGTGTGAGGGGTTTGTATATATGGGTATATGTAAAGTAGGTGTGTGTGAGGTGTTTGTATATATGTGTATATGTAAAGTAGGTGTGTGTGAGGTGTTTGTATATATGTGTATATGTAAAGTAGGTGTGTGTGAGGTGTTTGTATATATGTGTATATGTAAAGTAGGTGTGTGTGAGGTGTTTGTATATATGGGTATATGTAAAGTAGGTGTGTGTGAGGTGTTTGTATATATGGGTATATGTAAAGTAGGTGTGTGTGAGGTGTTTGTATATATGGGTATATGTAAAGTAGGTGTGTGTGAGGTGTTTGTATATATGGGTATATGTAAAGTAGGTGTGCGTGAGGTGTTTGTATATATGTGTATATGTAAAGTAGGTGTGTGTGAGGTGTTTGTATATATGGGTATATGTAAAGTAGGTGTGTGTGTGTGTGTGTGGTGTTTGTATATGTGTATATGTAAAGTAGGTGTGTGTGAGGTGTTTGTATATATGGGTATATGTAAAGTAGGTGTGTGTGTGTCTGTGTATATATGTGTATATGTAAAGTAGGTGTGTGTGTGAGGTGTGTCTGTGTATATGTGTATATGTAAAGTTTGTGTGTGTCTGTATATATGTAAAGTAGGTGTGTGGGAGGTGTTTGGATATATGTGTATATGTAAAGTAGGTGTGTGAGAGGTGTTTGGATATATGTGTATATGTAAAGTAGTTGTGTGAGAGGTGTTTGGATATATGTGTATATGTAAAGTAGGTGTGTTTGTATATATGTGAAGTAGGCGTGTGTGTTTATGAATTGGGTTTTTGTTTGCGTGATTGTCTTGCTCCTAAAAAAAAATTCTGGCTCCTAAAATCAAATTAAATTTGTCAAGCCCTGCAGTACACAAAGGGTTAGTCAAAAAAAAGGCTGAAAAGAAACCCCTATTTGTTTCCTTAAAAGAACAATATGTGATATGTGGGGATTCATTTAAGAAACAAGCCTGCACTTTTATATAAGCGCACACATAGCTAAAGTAGTAAAATGACTCTAGTCCCAAACAAACATCAACAAACATTATCCTGATGGGGTTAAATAAACTCAAAAACTTTCACACTGTTTCTTCCCCTTCAGTCAGACTGG
>CM069864.1:7957669-8245169 GCA_036172795.1 Pelodytes ibericus | reverse complement strand
CCAAAGTTTGACGAAACCAATGCTGGAGGTCTAATCCATGCCAAATCCTATACCACTAGGGTACTTCATTTACAAGGAAAATATGGAGCAAGCGCTGGACAGCCGATAAAAATGTCTTCCGATTGTCAGCGTATCGTTTGCTCATTTCTGCTAAATACTGCAGCACCAGCCAGATATATATATATATATATATATATATATATATATATATATATATATATATATATATATATATACACACACACACACGTTATCCAAAGAAGGTGCACTCAGCTATTGGGAAGCAAATGTATTCAGCTCATGCCCGGGTGCAGTGTGGCTCCAAGTATATACCAGTCCAAAAAAACAGAAAAAAATACATGCACTCACGGGTCTTTTCAATTGAGGAAATAGTGGTCTTTATAGTCGATAACCAAGTAGTAGTATTTCAAATACATAATGACATGTGGTCGACGTTTCGGTCCGAATCTCGGACCTTTATCAAGAGTAGTCTTTATCCAGATTGCTCTGTTAACCTTTTGATTGCTGAGCTAAACATGGCCGGACACCTTAACTCAATGTTGTCCAAATCACAGAGCTCTTCACAACAATTAAAAAAAAAAAAAAACTGTTTGATATTGTGTTTTTTGAGGTGCATCGATCGGCTCGCTGTGAGGCTTAGGGTGATTAGCACAGTTCTCTCCAGTGGAACTTGCTTGAAACAGAAGATAGACGTTTGTATCATAGATTTTATTTTCACTTTGTTTCTGAGGATACAATGGGGGTTATGTGTAAAGATGGCGCACACGTCCGCTAGGCCACAAAGGCACTTCTGGGCTGTGACTGCGCTCAGTGCTTCAAAGTGTCAGATTATTGCTCCTGCACTGCAAACTGACGGCCACTATTCTTCTATTTTCACTACATAATAAATCTAATCTTTCAAGGCTATTGCTACCTAGGTCATTGTAGCATATTTTATGTAGAAAATAAGATGAAGAATAAACTCTAGTCTTATCGTTTGAGAAGTTGCAGTCAGTATAGCAGTGCAAGTTTATTTCCCGGAATGTAGCTGCATTAGGTTTATCACCTGGAAAGATGAATCCGTGTTTCTCCTTCCCTGTGCCGTGCTTCTCTTTCCCTGTGCCGTGCTTCTCTTTCCCTGTGCCGTGTTTCTCCTAGCCCTGTGCCGTGTTTCTCCTAGCCCTGTGCCGTGTTTCTCCTAGCCCTGTGCCGTGTTTCTCCTAGCCCTGTGCCGTGTTTCTCCTAGCCCTGTGCCGTGCTTCTCCTAGCCCTGTGCCGTGCTTCTCTTTCCCTGTGCCGTGCTTCTCTTTCCCTGTGCCGTGCTTCTCTTTCCCTGTGCCGTGCTTCTCTTTCCCTGTGCCGTGCTTCTCTTTCCCTGTGCCGTGCTTCTCTTTCCCTGTGCCGTGCTTCTCTTTCCCTGTGCCGTGCTTCTCTTTCCCTGTGCCGTGCTTCTCTTTCCCTGTGCCGTGCTTCTCTTTCCCTGTGCCGTGCTTCTCTTTCCCTGTGCCGTGCTTCTCTTTCCCTGTGCCGTGCTTCTCTTTCCCTGTGCCGTGCTTCTCTTTCCCTGTGCCGTGTTTCTCTTTCCCTGTGCCGTGTTTCTCTTTCCCGGTGCCGTGTTTCTCTTTCCCTGTGCCGTGTTTCTCTTTCCCGGTGCCGTGTTTCTCTTTCCCTGTGCCGTGTTTCTCTTTTCCCTGTGCCGTGTTTCTCCTTTCCCGTGCCGTGTTTCTCCTTTCCCGTGCCGTGTTTCTCCTTCCCCGTGCCGTGTTTCTCTTTCCCCGTGCCGTGTTTCTCCTTCCCCGTGCCGTGTTTCTCTTTCCCCGTGCCGTGTTTCTCTTTCCCCGTGCCGTGTTTCTCTTTCCCCGTGCCGTGTTTCTCTTTCCCCGTGCCGTGTTTCTCTTTCCCCGTGCCGTGTTTCTCCTTCCCGTGCCGTGTTTCTCCTTCCCGTGCCGTGTTTCTCCTTCCCGTGCCGTGTTTCTCCTTTCCCGTGCCGTGTTTCTCCTTTCCCGTGCCGTGTTTCTCCTTTCCCGTGCCGTGTTTCTCCTTTCCCGTGCCGTGTTTCTGATTTAAGTGGCTTTTTTCCAGACGCTTGCTTTGATCTGTAAGAACGATGTAATGATGGATTTGCTTGCAGCACTGCCGTGCTCATAGCCATTTGCAGTGTCTGTGTGTTTTCCAATGCAGCACCTAAGCCTGTCCATTTCTATTTGTAGGAACATCACTTACAGCGAGCCATCTCCGCGCAGCAAGTTTTTAGAGAAAAGAAAGAAAGCATGGTTATTCCGGTTCCCGAGGCGGAGAGCAACGTACTCTACTACAGTCGTCTGTATAAAGGAGAATTTAAACAGCCCAAGCAGTTCATTCATATTCAGCGTAAGTTCATGTATTTCTTGAAACAAGTGAAAGCTTTGGTGTCAGTATTCCAGATCACATACAAGGCCGCGTCTGGAGGAACCACCTGCCCTCTCACACAGGAACACAGTGCCCCTCTGAATATTAAATACATCCCACGGAATCCACGTTACCAAGCCTCACACAGTGCCCCTCTGAATATTAAATACATCCCACGGAATCCACGTTACCAAGCCTCACACAGTGCCCCTCTGACTATTAAATACATTCCACGGAAGCCACTTATTACCAAGTCTCACACAGTGCCCCTCTGACTATTAAATACATCCCACGGAATCCACGTTACCAAGCCTCACACAGTGCCCCTCTGAATATTAAATACATCCCACGGAATCCACGTTACCAAGCCTCACACAGTGCCCCTCTGACTATTAAATACATCCCACGGAATCCACATTACCAAGCCTCACACAGTGCCCCTCTGACTATTAAATACATCCCACGGAATCCACGTTACCAAGCCTCACACAGTGCCCCTCTGACTATTAAATACATCCCACGGAATCCACGTTACCAAGCCTCACACAGTGCCCCTCTGACTATTAAATACATCCCACGGAATCCACGTTACCAAGCCTCACACAGTGCCCCTCTGACTATTAAATACATCCCACGGAATCCACGTTACCAAGCCTCACACAGTGCACCTCTGACTATTAAATACATCCCACGGAATCCACGTTACCAAGCCTCACACAGTGCCCCTCTGACTATTAAATACATCCCACGGAATCCACGTTACCAAGCCTCACACAGTGCCCCTCTGACTATTAAATACATCCCACGGAATCCACGTTACCAAGCCTCACACAGTGCCCCTCTGACTATTAAATACATCCCACGGAAGCCACGTTACCAAGTCTCACACAGTGCCCCTCTGACTATTAAATACATCCCACGGAAGCCACTTATTACCAAGTCTCACACAGTGCCCCTCTGAATATTAAATACATCCCACGGAAGCCACTTATTACCAAGTCTCACACAGTGCCCCTCTGAATATTAAATACATCCCACTGAATCCACGTTACCAAGCCTCACACAGTGCCCCTCTGACTATTAAATACATCCCACGGAAGCCACTTATTACCAAGTCTCACACAGTGCCCCTCTGACTATTAAATACATCCCACGGAAGCCACTTATTACCAAGTCTCACACAGTGCCCCTCTGAATATTAAATACATCCCACGGAAGCCACATATTACCAAGTATCCTCATTTATAATACCCCTATAAGCATTTTATGCATGAAAGATGGAATTGCAAAATTACTTTTGAAGTATAGCTTAACAGGAGACTTTGTCCTTCTTGGCTGCTTTGGACTTAAAGGGACACTACCACTTACATAAGATGTAACTAGATAACCTGGTCATTTAAAACAAGCACATATATAAATCATATGCCACTTTTTTTTTTTTTTTTAATGATTGAATTAATTGCATAAAAAAGGAAAAATAAAATGTTTATCTCCTGGCTCCATTTTGTGAATATTTCCCATGATGCAACATTGTCCAAACTCTTCCAGCCAGTCCCACTTTACAACTGTGGTAAGATACACCCCTGCTCTCTTACTGGCTCATTTGTATCATAATGGGTAGGAATAGGTGGCTGTATACAACTTATTTTTATTTGCCTTACACAAATAGAGGAGATTAATCTGATCAAACAGGATCATAACTCAGCCCCCTTGTGATGTAATAGTTACATTACCCTCCCATTCAATGCAAGTCTATGATCAGAATTCTGACTTATAGACTGCATTCTGTGTCCCCCAAAGTGAGATACTAGTACTGTAAAGTCACTGGGGGGGGGGGACAAAATATTTCACAAAATGGCGGCGCCCAGTCACACTTGTTTAGTTACATATTTTATTAAATACAGTCACATAAAAACAAAAGACCTTTTTTGGTGGGAGTGCCCCTTTACGTTTGCAATTACCTCTTTCCGGAATAAAACCCTAAATCTTCAGCACAGGAAAATGAAACTGTTAGGAAGTGACGAACCTTTACCAATATAAATATATTTTTGCTTTGCTATTTTTTAATGTTGTCAGCAGTATTTATAGAAAATCTTGTGCATTTCCTACCCTTTAATGAAAACTTCATGCTAGTGGAGCCTGATTATATTCCTTGGCCGTCTTCTAAAAACAATTCCTGACATAAAGGGATTTTCTATGAAGCTCTTCCTCCATTCAATCCGTCGGAATATTCCTTTAATTTTCATAATGATTGATACACACGCAAGTTCTCCCCAGATGTGAATAACTCATTAAAGCATTGTTTCTTCTCTTCTACCAGTCATGGTATCACACTATAGATATTTGCTCTGTACATTTGTGCTAGCAGATGTATATCTATGTCTATAGCAGGTCTTGACAAAAGCCAGGGAGCCTTGGCTCCTAACATTCTGACACCAACCTTTTTTTTTAATACATTGTATTAGCAAAACTGCAAACAGATGCCTAAATTAAAAGAAATCTGTGTTTTAAATGTGTCTGCGCAGTCTCCAGCTTATGACGTCACCTCTGGCACGGTATGCAAATGAACTGGTTTTCATTGAGCAATGTGTAATTTGCATACCGTGCCACCGGTGATGTCATAAGACGGAGACAACCAGACACATTTAAAACACATTTTTCTCTGAATTTGGACATGTTCTTGCAGTTTTGCTAATACAATGTATACATGATGTATAGATCAATATGAATAATCTGTTGTGTTCAGGTGATACCGTCCCTTTAATCCGACCACTTGGCATTTCTTGGAGTGTATTAAGGTCTTCACCTGTGTGAATCTTATGGCTGTCGATGCTCGATTTAAGATTGGGGGAAGACACACTGGTGATAAACTGTGCTTTACCTTTTTAGCTTTTAATCTGGACAATGAGCAGCCAGATTATGATATGGACTCTGAAGACGAGACCTTGCTTAGCAGACTAAACCGGAAAATGGAAATTAAGCCACTGCAATTTGAAATTATGATTGACAGGCTGGAGAAAGCAAGCTCTAATCAGGTAATGAACTGTCTGTAAGCTAGGGTGCTGGACATTAAATGGCTCTCTGTGAGAAGTTTTACATTCATATGGATAAAGCAACATTGAGGGGTTAAAATGCATTATTTGTTTCCTCATTAACCCATCGCAGTTAGTATGGGATAATCTGGACATTAATCCTATAAATTAATAGTTGAGGATTTGCACATTTTATCATTTACTCCTCTATTCCCTTCTTTAAACTTCTTGCATTTGGTTTTTCCAGCTTGTTACTCTTCAGGAAGCAAAGCTGCTGCTAAACGAAGATGATTATCTTATCAAATCTGTATATGACTACTGGGTAAGGAAGCGTAAAAACTGCAGGGGTCCTTCGCTCATCCCTCTAATCAAGCAGGAGAAGAGAGACGGCTCCACCAACAGCGACCCGTACGTCGCCTTCCGGAGGAGAACCGAGAAAATGCAAACGAGAAAGGTAATACAGCTAAATGGTATAACCCATCGGCGAACGCGGCCAAGGCAAAATCATCATGCCATGCTTACACAGGGAAGGAGTGGGATAGATATAAGGCTATCCTAGATATAAAGCCAGGGACTAATGAAAGTATTACTTTACTGAGAGGGTAGTGGATGTATGGAATAGTCTTCCAGTAGAAGTGGTAGAGGTTAATACAGTGAAGGAGTTTAAGCATGTGTGGGATAGACATAAGGTTATCCTAGATATAAGATAAGGTCAGGGACTAATGAAAGTATTACTTTACTGAGAGGGTAGTGGATGCATGGAATAGTCCTCCAGTAGAAGTGGTAGAGGTTAATACAGTGAGGGAGTTTAATCCTGCATGGGATAGGTATAAGGCTATCCTAGATATAAGATAAGGCCAGGGACTAATGAAAGTATTACATTACTGAGAGGGTAGTGTATGTATGGAATAGTCTTCCAGTAGAAGTGGTAGAGGTTAATACAGTGAAGGAGTTTAAGCATGCATGGGATAGGTATAAGGCTATCCTAGATATAAGATAAGGCCAGGGACTAATGAAAGTATTACATTACTGAGAGGGTAGTGTATGTATGGAATAGTCTTCCAGTAGAAGTGGTAGAGGTTAATACAGTGAAGGAGTTTAAGCATGCATGGGGTAGGTATAAGGCTATCCTAGATATAAGATAAGGCCAGGGACTAATGAAAGTATTACTTTACTGAGCGGGTAGTGGATACATGGAATAGTCTTCCAGTAGAAGTGGTAGAGGTTAATACAGTGAAGGAGTTTAGGCATGCATGGGATAGGTATGAGGCTACCCTAGATATAAGATAAGGCCAGGGACTAATGAAAGTATTACTTTACTGAGAGGGTAGTGGATGTATGGAATAGTCTTCCAGTAGAAGTGGTAGAGGTTAATACAGTGAAGGAGTTTAAGCATGCATGGGATAGGTATAAGGCTATCCTAGATATAAGATAAGGTCAGGGACTAATGAAAGTATTACATTACTGAGAGGGTAGTGGATACATGGAATAGTCTTCCAGTAGAAGTACTAGAGGTTAATACAGTGAAGGAGTTTAAGCATGCGTGGGATAGGTATAAGGCTATCCTAGATATAAGATAAGGCCAGGGACTAATGAAAGCATTACATTACTAAGAGGGTAGTGGATGCATGGAATAGTCTTCCAGTAGAAGTGGTAGAGGTTAATACAGTGAAGGAGTTTAAGCATGCGTGGGATAGGTATAAGGCTATCCTAGATATAAGATAAGGCCAGGGATTAATGAAAGTATTACATTAGTGATAGGGTAGTGGATGTATGGAATAGTCTTCCAGTAGAAGTGGTAGAGGTTAATACAGTGATTAATAGTAATAAAAGGTATTTAGAAAACTGGGCAGACTAGATGGAAGAATTCTTATCTGCCAGTGACGCATTATGTTTCTTACTTCTACAAGGTGAAGGTCTGTGACACAGCGAATATGCATGTTAAATCATGTAGCACTGGGTCTGAGGGAGGTATATTGTTATATTAAAGGAACTCTGTCAACCTATACATATAGAATCTATATGGAATTTAAATTCTTAGAATAAGAGAAATATACGTTTTAAATGTCTGTGGTGTCTCCCAGTTATGACATCACCTTGGGCTTGAGATGCAAATCACACATTTCCCATTGAAGATTAGTTAATTTACATATCAACCCACAGATGATGTCATAAGCTGGAGACAATACAGATGCATTTATACATATTTCTCGTATGTTATGCCTTTCCTTGTATAGATCACTTGTCATGTTTTATTTTCTACAGTCACATTATAAGCAGGGCTTAGGTTGACAGTCTTTTTAAACATGAGCTCACCGTCAGGATCTGTAGGAGTCACCCCAGCTCCCTAACATCAGCTAACACCCCGTCACCATAGACAGGTGCACGGAGTACATCCATTTCATCACAAAGGAGCAAGATAAGATCATGTTAGTTTTATCTGGCAAGTTAAGATAGAATGGGAGCTACATATTAAACCCCTGGTCTCTGTACTCATGGCTCCCAGTAACATTGACACAGTATGTGCAACTAGTGCAGGCAGAACATCCTACTAATATGAGATCATACATTATTATTTTTAAGTGAATTGTTGATTCCGTCTGTGAGTGTCAGACATTTGCAAGATGTTAATGTGGAATTTTGAATCTACTACAGAATCGTAAGAACGATGAAGCCTCGTATGAGAAGATGTTAAAACTAAGAAGGGAGTTTAGCCGAGCCATAACCATCCTGGAAATGATCAAACGAAGAGAGAAAACCAAGCGGGAGTTATTACATCTAACTCTGGAAGTGGTGGAAAAAAGGTAAAACATGACATTATTCTGCGCTTGCTGCTCATTGGACAGGCGTGTTTGTGCTATAACATGTCATGTCTCTCTTTACACCAAAAGGTATAATTTGGGTGACTTTGGAGGCGAAATCTTGAATGAGATTAAGATTCCAAAAGTTGAAAAGGAAATCCACACCATTCCTGCACCTCTTCACAATGGCAACCATCACAAAGTACTGGAATGCAAGCCTAAGGTACAGTATATACCCCCGGCTGATGATTTAAATGTTGTGTGTGTGATTATATATATAGTGTGTATATGTGTGGGTATATATATATATTGTATTAATTATGTGTGTGTGTATATATATTATATAAATAGAAAAAAAACTTTCTTTTTGTAATTTGTAACCTTTTTAATGTGCACTGTGTGTGTGGTGTGTGTGTGGATGGTGTGGGTGTGTATGGTGTGGGTGTGTGTGTGTGTTTTTGGGGAAAGACTTCGGTGGAAAAGTCAGTGTCCGTAGGATGAGAATAAAATGTAATTTTTAGTGGTAGACCGCCATCATGCTTCACTAGGAAATATACAGTCTTATCTGGTCTCCTTTATTTTTATATAAATGTCTTGTTCCCCCGTCGTGATCATATATGTTACAAGTGTCTTGACGCAAGCGACCACTTCCCACTGACTGAAAGGAAGCGTTAGATGTAAACCCATCTGTATACACCTCGGTTTACATCAGAGGGGGGAAATGAATGTAACTGTAAAAATAACTTGCTTTAACTGAGGCAGTTCAAATCAGGTAATTGTTTAGATTATTATCAAAGTCTCTCCTAAACCGCTACAAACCTAGCAAAGCACACACTTGTGCTCTATTGTTCCCAAAACAAAGAGAAAGAAATCATTGGATGTTTGTTTGAATGTAGAGAGTGTAACATTTTTTCCTTTCTTTTACTATTCCCATTTGTAGAATATTCACCATCCCTCAGTTAAAGAAGAAGTTTTAGAAGTCGGCCGTCTAAAAACCAAAAAGTTTCCAAAGAAGCCAAAAGCAGACACCCTTATCACCCCTCAGCCCAAACTGGCCACCGAGCCATTGGCAGAAATCGGCAAGAGTGACATTAAACAATACGACTTCCAGAGCTCTGATGACGAGGAATTTCCACAGGTATGTAACATACGTGTAATGAAACATGTAACCCTTCCTCCAAAAGAATGAACATTCATAGCACATTTCAAACCCCAATTTCCTTCCAAAGGTACCATCCCCCGTCTCTGAGGTGGAAGACGACAGTGATCCCGATGGACCCTATGCTTTTAGAAGAAAAGCTGGATGCCAGTATTACGCTGTAAGACTTGCTTCTTTATTTTGTTTTCTCTTGTGTTGTGTGTAGTTTAAAAATAAATAAAACTGAGCCGTAGAAACTAGATAAAATATGTATATTGAAACATATTTAAAAAAAATGTCGCCTAATACATGATTGTACAAGTAAATATAAAGTTGTATTATGGAAATAAAGCATAGACTATAAAAAGAAAAGAATATATAAATATAATGCACCCCACATAAATTTATACTCATAAGAATGGAAAAGTTAAGCATAAAGTGCACTGTTACCGTCTGATGTACTTAATCGTCAGCAAAAGGTCTGTCACGTTAGACAAAATACATAAGTAGCTTGAATTAAAGGTAAATTCACCCGTAGAATGTGTGGGCCTTGTCAGGGAGGCAGGCCTTTCCTTGTTTAATGAAGAATAAAAGCACTTCAGACAACAAGATTCCTGCAAGTAATGCATATTTCCCTGCTTCACCCCTCACCTTGGACGGTTATTATGCTAGCCTTGCTTTCCAAACTATTACATTTGCCTGACACAAGCCCTCCAATTTGTGTTATCGTGCAGGAGGATGCGATGGCGACATTACATTTTCTTCTTATTTTGTAATAAATGGTTAAGCGATGTCAGACTGTTGTATTCAAAAGCTTTTGTACTTTCCTGTGTCTACAGCCACATTTGGACCAAAACAGCGAACCTGTAGAAAATCCAGAATTGTCTGCATTAGCTAGACTTCGGTATAGGCACTGCCTTACTACTCTAACAGTCCCGAGGCGGTGCATAGGTTTTGCAAGGAGGCGACTAGGCCGAGGTGGAAGGTAAGTTCAAACCGGTTTTCTTTTTTTGTTCGTATATTTTCTTGTTTCCCGCCACCACAACTGAATTTATTTTTCTTCTCTTTTGTGCAACGCATTTGTTAGGGTCATAATGGACAGACTATCCACGGACTACGACCCTGTACTAAAGCAGATTGATCCTGAAACGTTGTCTAGTTGTTCGAGCTCTTCCCACATTGCACAGCCCCCTCCCGATCACTCATGGACCAATGCTTCCGATAGACTTTGTGAAAACAGACTTTCTCTTTCCGAGATACTAAGCAATATTCGATCGCGTCGACTGCAGTGTTTTCAGCCAAGACCGCTACGTTCTCAAGACAGCAATGGTGAAGAATGTACCTCAAAGATGGGAAACGCTGTGAATATTAAGAGAATTTCTGCAGCTTTATTGAACACCAGCAAGAATGGCTTAACAGGTGACGTTCTCTTCCTCCCCTTTGGATTGGTCTGCTTGACGAATGTTGTCGCTAATTGTTTGTATAAAACCTCAGTATTCACATTTTTATCCTTAACTCTTTGGAAACTTACAACTGTGCCCATGTAAGAGGAATGACCTTTATTCATGACTTTCAAACTTGAGGCCAAAGTAGTAGAGTACATTTTTTTTTCTCTGCTACTTTGGCCTTAAAGGACAACTAAATGTTTTTTTTTTTTGGAGGGGTTTTAACCCTTGCTTCCTCAAGAACATGTCCTCCGTTTCCCAAGTAAACCCGTCATATCTTAATAGATACACACAGGTTTACGCTTGGTGGTGTCTCAGTGTGCTCACAGCCACTCAGAGTGGGAGTTTGTCCTACTCAATTTGATCGGGGTCTGCAGAGTGTATGACCTCACCCCTATACTTCAAGTGTATGACATCCCCTCTATACTACTGGTGGATGACATCCCCTCTATACTACTGGTGGATGACATCCCCTCTATACTACTGGTGGATGACATCCCCTCTATACCACTAACTAGTGGATGAAATCGCCTCTATACCACTGACTAGTGGATGAAATCACCGCTATACTACTAACTAGTGGATGACATCCCCTCTATACTACTAACTAGTGGATGACATCCCCTCTATACTACTAACTGGTGGATGACATCTCTATACTACTAACTAGTGGATGACATCCCCTCTATACTACTAACTGGTGGATGACATCCCCTCTATACTACTAACTGGTGGATGACACCTCCTCTATACTACTAACTAGTGGAGGACATCCCCTCTATACTACTAACTGGTGGAGGACATCCCCTCTATACTACTAACTGGTGGAGGACATCCCCTCTATAGTACTAACTGGTGGATGACATCGCCTCTATAGTACTAACTGGTGGATGACATCGCCTCTATAGTACTAACTGGTGGATGACATCACTGCTGGGCTTATTAAATGCTTCCCGATGAATTCAGTTATGTAGGTTACTATACTATTCTGACAGTGCCAGTGTTGGAAGAAGTTTGGCTTTTTAATTCTCGTCCCTCAGCATTTAATCTTTCCGGCAATGTACTGTCACGGTCTGAATACACGAAACCAGAAGTGGAAATGTATTATATCTGCTGAAATTACAGAACCTTCCAAAATGTGAACACGCCATATGGCCCTTTTTTGCTCATTTCATACACATTTTGGCTTTTTTTTTTTGTTTTTTTACGTCATTATTTTCTCAGCGGCGTTCGTGTGATAAAGTGATGACTTTTCCATTTTCAGTTGTTTCCACAGAGCTGGTCAGAGGTAGAAAAAAAAGCCATTTCTTTATCTATTATTTAATTTAGAAAGACGGACACATATTTTTTATCATTTCCAGGCAGTTGTGTGATACTCATATAACTATCCAAATACCCATAATACAAGCAACACAGTGAAATCACTGGAACATGCTTCTTCTAGCATCTGGCTGTTTTGAGGCACTTTGGGTGATGCGCGCTGTGGGTGATGCGCGCTGTGGGTGATGCGCGCTGTGGGTGATGCGCGCTGTGGGTGATGCGCGCTGTGGGTGATGCGCGCTGTGGGTGATGCGCGCTGTGGGTGATGCGCGCTGTGGGTGATGCGCGCTGTGGGTGATGTACTTATGTGATAACTCAATCAAACACTAAATAATAAAGAGAGGCCCTTTGGGCCGTTAGTTGCTATTACAGATAAAATGATTGGATCATTTGTTTCTGTATTATATGCACACTGGTTTCTCATCATTCGACTGCACTAAAAACCTTACATATAATGTAGTCAATATGCCCTGTAATAAACCGTACCTCATTCTGCATTTCTTTCACACAAATCATTTTACCCAAGTATATTTTTAATCTCATCTTAACCCTTTCAGTGCTAGAGCTATGCTGGTATTAAACAGTTCTTTTTTTTTTTGTTGTAGTCACAGGGGGCATCACAGAACAACAGTTCCAGACGCATCAACAGCAGTTGGTTCAGATGCAAAGACAGCAACTGGCTCAACTGCAGCAGAAACAGCAAGGCCCCCCACTGCCCCATCCCAAAGCACAGGCAAGTCTGTCCCACTGTCTGATTACTGTCTACTTGTCTGGGGGATTCTGCACTCTATACTTTTCCAGTTATCAACAGCTAAACCTTTTTAAGTAGATTTTTTTTTTTTTTAAGATTTAGATTGTAGCACAGATTCAATTATTGTATGTTTATTTTCTACGTTACATGAACTTGCAAATTTAAGTTCTTCTTATCTCTCTCTTCAGTGGATTTAAAGCCATCAGTCTCCGATCAAGGAGTTTTTTTTCCTGATTAGTCGTTTTGTCTTTTCTTAGCCATATGAAAGTCAGTTTAAGTGTTTTATAATAAGCAGCACATTCAACAAGTGCCAATATTATAAAATATAACATCTATATTACCCAGAAATCTATTTCACAATAACATAATCCAAAAGCAAACAATGACAGCAGGACGTGCCATATGTAGACTGTAGGAGTCAGACAGGCTAATTCAGCAGCCAGGGAAATGGAACTTCCATAGAGTTTAATGGAAGAGCTAGGAGCCAGGGAAATGGAACTTCCATAGAGTTTAATGGAAGAGTTAGGAGCCAGGGAAATGGAACTTCCATAGAGTTTAATGGAAGAGTTAGGAGCCAGGGAAATGGACATTCCGTAGAGTTTAATGGAAGAGTTAGGAGCCAGGGAAATGGAACTTCCATAGAGTTTAATGGAAGAGCTAGGAGCCAGGGAAATGGAACTTCCATAGAGTTTAATGGAAGAGTTAGGAGCCAGGGAAATGGAACTTCCATAGAGTTTAATGGAAGAGTTAGGAGCCAGGGAAATGGACATTCCGTAGAGTTTAATGGAAGAGTTAGGAGCCAGGGAAATGGAACTTCCATAGAGTTTAATGGAAGAGTTAGGAGCCAGGGAAATGGAACTTCCATAGAGTTTAATGGAAGAGTTAGGAGCCAGGGCTCCCAGAATTTGTCGAGCCCATAGCATTGCTTTACTAGTCCGCTGGAGATCCTAGTAGACGGTACATCTCAGTAAGCGTTAATGTTGTCCTGGGATTTTCTAATGTGCATTTTGTTCTATTAAATGACCTTGTTTTCTTAATGACCTTCCTCCAGTGCTCAGGCACCTCTGACTGCATGTCCAAGACCCTCGACTCGGCAAGTGCCCATTTTGCTGCATCTGCTGTGGTCAATTCCCCAACTCCCAGCCGAAGTGAAGGAACAAAGGATCAAACCGTTGGCCACGGCAACCTGAATGGTATTTTACAACCTTCAGGTAAGAGTGCACAGTAAACGCCAAGCCCAGTATGTGTGTACTTCAGTGGGATTAATAGTATGTAAGAGCTACTTGGATGCCGTTATTAGGTGTTAGAGGTTTTTTTTATAAGCAGGCCATGATTGAGTGTGTTTTGTGTATATTCTCCAAACCTTCATTAAAATACTTGTACCTTTTCATTAGGTAGATGTTTAACAATTAACTGACACCTGCCAACTTTCCCGAGTTTGCGTCCGGGACTAAAAGGACTACAATGGAGCAGTCACGAGATGTTCCATGGCCCTGGGGGGTTGAGCTCCAGCTTCCTTGGTACAGATGCCAGGTGTCTGGAGCTCAATTCTCTTGTTTTAGTCTCTTAGGCACACACAGCTTAAACCAATGCTGCCTGTGCACAGTGACTGGACATAGCCAGTATTACTGCTGGCCTATTCGGGACTGGTGGGGACTATGGGAACTCCCTTCAAAATGCAAAACCCCTATCTTTAGTATAATTCAGTTTATGAAAGAAAAGTATTCTAAGAAATGCTACAAGACATCTGGGAAAATGAAAGTGTGAGATTGGTTAAAGCATATTGTTTAATCTGATCATATTTAACCAAACATTGCAATAAACATCCTACATTCCATTACATAGGCAGGTATAGACTGGTTTAGCTTCATTGTATAATTGGGAGAAATGAAATCTAGTATTGTTCCCAGCCCAATTAAGTCAAACTTTCACACAGACCTGTTTGAGCAGTACCCTTCTCACTTTGTCTTCCTCTCTGGATAAACTCGTTCTCAATATCGTTATCATTTGTACTTGTTAGTGGGCCAAAATGTATTTAATTTCTAACCAGTTAGTGGATAATGCATCAGCTGTAGAACCCGGCAGGGTCGTCTCAACACGTCGTCCCTCCGAGGTCAATAAAATTAGTACCATTAAATGTGGTTAGTAAAAATAACACCCCCAGAGAATACCCGAGTGCACCCGTCCTGGTTAAACACAGTGTTATAATACATTCGCCCACATTGCTGCAAGTCTAAGCATCAACTTTAAACTCTGTTTTGGGGAGTGAAAAAAGGGATTAATTCTGAAAATAATCATTATTTGTTTTGTTCTGTCTTAATAGTAGGTAACCTGTTTTATGTGTTAAGTTGACATTTTTTCTTTTTCCGTCCCCCTCCCCCCCCAGGGACCGCTAAAACTCTGTACTCCACAAATATGGCTTTATCATCCAGCCCAGGGATTTCTACCGTACAGCTTGTAAGGACAGTTGGCTCCACCACTAACCACTTAATACCAACCTTGTGCACCAGTAACTCTCAGACCCTTCCCATGAGTAATTCTTGCTTGGCCAACACCGTTCACCTCAACAATGTCAGTGTTGTTTCACCTGTCAATGTGCACATCAATACAAGGACTTCTGCACCATCGCCAACAGCCTTAAAACTTGCCACAGTTGCTGCCAGCATGGACAGAGTGCCAAAGGTTACTCCGAGCAGTGCCATCAGCAGCATAGCAAGGTGTGTATCTTAGTGTGATTGCCATGTCGTTACTTTCATCTTATCCTTCCCATTTCATCGTCATTTCGAGCCAGCCACGTCATCTGACAAGTTGAGCTGAGCCTTTACGGGATCCTTCTCTAGAAACGGTCTGAGTCTTTCTGGACTGAACATCTTCAGCTTGGTGTCCATGGTGGCATCTTGGCACAAATTGTATTCTGTGGCTTCTGCACCAGCGTTTCATTCTGAATAAAGATTGTGTCTTACCTAGACGTCTTTATACATTTAGGTTTCCAGGAAGACGACAGGTTAAGCCAATTAAGACCCCCTTGTTTTATCTGCTTCTTTATATATACATCCTATGCGTATTGGTTTACAAATGGAATTATTTTTGGGGGATATACCGCAGGATTTTGGAGTACTATTTCCGACAATGCATTGTATTTTTTTTTTCTTTTTCTTTTTTTTTTTTGTTACGGCGTATTTGTAAATAAAAATCATGACAACATTTTACATACTATTTATTTCGTTCTAACCATTGTACATGAAATTTCCAATTTTTTACTTTTTTTTAATTTTTTTTTTTAAGGCTGTTTGCTTTATTTAGATGAATTATAATTACTTGAAACCAATGAGGCAATGACCATTTGCAGTCATTTTAATTCTCTACCTGACGTAATACAGGGCAGTATCTTGGAAATTGGGTAACGCAAGTAAAATTACGGACCTAATTTTGAAATCTGGAAAAAAAAAAAAAAAAAATCCCCAGTGGCACAAAAATTTTTTTTTAAAACAAATGACTTTTTTTATAATTTTTTTTTTTTTTTAGTTTAATCATGAAGCTAGCCTTTTTTCCAATTGGCTTCACATTTTTTGAATTTTTGTAACTGGGTTTATAGGAGAAAGTTCACTATATTTGTGAATGAACTACTTGTATAGATTTAATGGGTTTGATTGCAGGCAGGTTGAACTATGTTACAAAAAATGATCCAAACATGTGAAACATAATCCAAATGTTAACACCGCATTTAGACTGGTTCTATGCTCGAAAGGTTACTGAAGAGAATGTAAAGTTGCTGTTTTATTTGTAACATGTCCGTTAAACACATGTATGCATTCTCTATGTTTATGCTTTGGCGCTTTTTATACTATAATTGTTGTACTTTGTGTTGTCATTGCAATAAAATGGCTAACACAACAGATATTGCCTGCATATTTTTTTTTTATATATATATATAGCCTCTTACGTCAATTTGCTTCATACAAAAACCTAGTTTCTCCTGACCTGGGTAACCTCAGGATTTTAAGTGCATAAATACACCTATAGGCTACAAAATGATTTAAAATGTCCGGTTTGCACTTTTGACCATTTTTGTTTGCCATTTTCTTGTAAAATATTAATTTGAGAGGAGGAACAAGTGCGTGTTTTTTGTGTCTGTTTTATTTCTAATAAAACATGCAATTATACAAATGTCTACCCGTAAACCTCTTATACAGAAAACATTGTCCCATATGTTTTTGGGGGATTTTTACAAGCTTTCTTCTCTTTATTTTATTATAGGTTTTTATGCATATCGTAAGATTGCAAGTGCAGACATTTCTTGTCCATTATTTTTTGTTTTTTTGTCTGCCTTTTATAATTTAACAAAAAAAAAAAAAAAAAAAGACACTGGGATTTATTTTAAATTTATATTACACCTTAACTTCCAACAATGTGAACATGTGGTAAAATGTATCCAGCGGATGTGTATACTATCAAAGAATGGATTTATATCTACCAATATATCATTCATGTTTTTTTTTTTTTTTTTAAATATAGTAGTTGTGTTTTTTGGTTTTCACTTTTTGTTTTGTTTTTCTGCACGTCACTGTTAAATAATTCACTGTTTATTTAGGATAGATATGTTTGATCTGGAAGGATAAAAAAAAAAAAAAACTGATTTCATGAAACACTGCACTAATCTATTCCTGTTTTATTTGTTTACAGAGAAAATCATGAACCAGAAAGGTTGGGTTTAAATGGAATTGCAGACACAACAGTGGCTATGGAAGTTACATAACCTTTTAAACAGTGGACTTTTAAACTCACGATATTTTAGGCATTTCTTTCCCAACTAAATGCAAATTACCAGTGCACTGCGCTGTGCAGTGCGCTATCACGGACCTACATGGACTATCCGTATATCGGACGTTGAAGCGATATACCATGTACATTTTGTAAAATTGGATAAAATCACTACCTTGTAAAATAGTTTATTTGTATCATCAATATTATTTGTTACTTGAATAGGAGATATTCATTATCATCATGCTTTTGCACTTGAATTTGCAAACTGAATGGATATTAAAAAAACAAAAACAAATCTTTAATGGGATCATGAGCATGAAATGGGATCCTGCATCACTTGTTTAAGTATTTATTTTGCCATGTTTACATTTTGTATATTGTACAAATAAATCCAACTTTGTGTCTAAGGAAAAACATAACAAAAAAGCTAAGATTCATAGCTAGGAAAATTAAATTCTTGTCATTTTTTTTCTAAAAAAAAAAAAAAAAATGTAAACTTTTCACTCGGTTCATTTTTGTTTCACAACTTGACTCTCTGGACCTTTTTTTTTTGGTAACTCCTAGTGGCATTTCACTGTCAAATATGAAGTTCAAGGAAAATAGTGTTTTCTATTACTGTGCAAAGGGGCAAGGGATGGATCGATTACATACAGAATTTAATGTAGTCACTCACTTTTTTCCATATATTTTGAATGTATATTTCTATTTATAATACCAGTTTCTAAGAGTTAATTACACAAAGTTTATGGAACAAAAATAATAATTATGAGTCTAGGGCATAAAATTGCGTAGACATGATTTTTTTGTTTTTCGTCTACCATTTTACATTTTATCAGAAAATTGCATATTTTATCCAGCTTCAAAAATTTAACACCCAAAGTAAAGATTATTTTACCATTTATGTATTGCATTATATACCATTGCAATAATTATTGGATGTTTTAAATATTGAGCCATCCCTGGTGGAGGGGAGGGGGGGGGGGGAGGGAAAGGGGGATGTGGCACGATTTGTCTTATCAATTCGAGAGTTTTCCTGGCGCTACAAGGCAAGTAACGGATTGGAAATAGTCTGACTGTAATGGTTGGACACCTAGTGTTTAGTGATTTATATATTTTATTTTTATTTTTTTAATTTTGTTTTCTATTTTTTTTTTTATACTGTTCTTGTAAATTAGGTATATGTAGTGCTGTTTATCAGAATGTTTGTTTATGCACTAGTTCAGACAACTTTCCCTGTTACTTGTTCTTGATAAGTGAAAACTGCAGGGGAATAAAATACATATCAAACATTAGTGCGCAAATGTGTTTTTTGCACAGTGTGCAGTTTGTGATTTAAAACTACTATTTATCTGGCAGATAAAGTCCAGCAAATAATAAATGGATCTAAGACGCAACCAAATGAATTCTAAGATCTAATGTATTTTTTTTATATATATATTTTTTTTCTCCTTGGTTTTTAGATTTCATTTCGGTAGCCACCATCACACATATTGAGCAGCATTAACCTCGACAATAGACTACAGAGTTTTTATAATGGGTCTTATAAAAAGTATAGTAAAAAAGTACTGACCTTGTGTATTTTATATTTGGGAACAACTTGGGACCTGTATGTTGCTTGTTTTGATGTACCATCTATAAGATACACGATGACCCATTGGACAACCCAGGAGCTCGTTGGGGGGGGGGGGGGGGGGGAGTTAGGGATGGAAGGGGTGGTCTATATTTTAGATGTACGTTGGATTTCCCAGTAATAGGTTTGATCGGTGCAATCCAAGGTCCAAGCACGGCATGTTTCTTTTGTTGCAGTACTTGCCTCTAAATTCAGACATAACTCTATATTTTTCTTAGTTAAGATTAGATTTTTTTTTTTCTGCAGCATTAATGTAATTTTAAGGTGCAGTATATTTTTCATCCACTTATAATAGTTTGTGTGGATTTTACATTACATGTAAATGTAATGTTTGGTTATATAAAGCTAGCAATTTATGCAGCTTGGTACCAAATGTAAGAGTGTTACAAACTGAAACGTAGATAAAGGACAAGTGTAGCAAAAATTGTAGTTCTGTATAATTGAAAGCTTGGATCAATTGTATGGATTTTAAATAGAATTGCTTTAATGAAAGAAATCAAATCGAGTAGATTATTGAACCATCTTTGCTCCATATAGCTCTACCAGGAGGCAGACATTTTGTTTAGAATCTTTGGTCAGATCTTTGTTCATAGGAACCAAGGTGAGTGAAGATCTGACCCAAGATTCTAACCAACATGTCTGCCTCCTGAGAGAACTATATGGAGTAAAGATTCTAACCAACATGTCTGCCTCCTGAGAGAACGATATGGAGTAAAGATTCTACCCAACATGTCTGCCCCCTGAGAGAATGATGTGGAGTAAAGATTCTAAACAAGATGTCTGCCCCCTGAGAGAACGATGTGGAGTAAAGATTCTAAACAAGATGTCTGCCCCCTGAGAGAACGATGTGGAGTAAAGATTCTAAACAAGATGTCTGCCTCCTGAGAGAACGATGTGGAGTAAAGAAGGCTTAATAAGGTACTTCATTTGTATTCTTTCATAAAATAATTTCTTTATAAATCATCTACACGTGATACAATATTTCAATTAAACATAAGTACATTATTTGCCACAGTTTGAAGGAAGACTAGCTAGAAAGCATGACACATGGTCTGGATATGTATAACCCTGAAAGAGACTGTTACGGACATCCATAGAATATGTATACAATATACACTGTATGGAGATATTGGGACACCTGACCATTCCAGCCACGGGTACTTTTATGACATTGCATTCTAAATACATAGCCATTAATATGTAGTTGGTCTCCCCCTTTGCAGCTATAACATCTTCCACTCTTCTAGGAAGGCTTTCCACAAGATTTTGGAGAGTTTCTGTGGGAAAGTAGATCATTTGTGAGCTCAGGCACTGATGTTGGATGAGAAGGCCTGGTTCTCACAATCTCCATTCCAGGTTATCCCAAAGGGGTTTGATTGGGTAGAGGTCAGGTCTCTGCAGGCCAGCCAAGTTCTTCCACTCCAACCATATCTTTATGGACATTAATTTAGCAAACTGTTCCCCCAAAGTTACAAGTGTAGCATTATCCAAGATGTCTTAGTCTGCAGAAGCATTAAGATTTCCCTTCCCTGGAAGTAAGGGAAGCTCAGCTTTATACCATTATCCCTCGACCACCCAACTTTATAGTACCAGAAAGGCGGAGACAAAGGTATGTGAAGAAATGATGCTACTGCCCAATTCATCAGTAGTAAATGCTTTTTAATGTCGATATGGCACACCATTTTCAGTGCAAATCCAGATGAAAGAAACGCCTAAGCTGAAATAGTCCATCTTGCCGAAGCAGGGCATTTTGCGTTCCAATGCAGGCGTGACTTAACGTGGTCTCCGCTTCATCGCTGAGTTGCTGCTCATCCTAAACGCTTCCTCTTTCCAATAATACAGAGTACAGGTGACCGTGGATGAAATTTCATGAACTGACTTATTGTAAAGGAGGCAGGATCCTACCACAGTGCCACGCCATCCTACCACAGTGCCACGCTTGAATTCACTGAGCTCGTCAGATCGACCCATTATTTTCAAAATAGTTTGTAAATACAGACTGCATGGCTAGGGGCTTCATTTTCAATTGGTCGGATTGAAACCTCAGAATTCAGTAAGTGGTGCCACAATAATTTTGTATATATATATATATATATATATTTAAAAATAACACGTCTCTGACAAGGTGTTAAATGCTATTTAATAAAGAGATTTTATGTAACACTAGAAGGCTTGATGAGGTGAGTTGGAAGGTGATGAGAACTTCCTCTCACCAGTTTAGCTATACATTGTGCAGGGTCTTAGTGGGGGAGACTTGGCAGGTTTGTCCCTGCTCCATGTATAATAATATTGGTGAGAAGAAATGTTCTTTTAGTGAAGATCCTCCGATGCACAAATCAGACGCACAGACAACTTGTTTTTGCTAAAATTCAGTATGTTCCTTGTTTTTGGAGCTGTAATTCAGGTGTTGCTTGTAGCTGTGCAGTACACATACAACATTTAAACTTAATGCAGTTTGTAATTATTGTCTGAATAAACTGTACCTTTAATATGCAAAAGTTCCAGTTTATTCTCCTGTTACCCTCTCAACAAAAAGAAATACCCCTGGATTTGAAGTTTCCTAGATACCTGCCCTCTACAGTGGCTAAACTCTCCAACAGTGCACAAACAACAAGATCTGGGTATCTGAGGAATACAATGAATTGCTTGGTTAAATAAGGTATATGATGTGTTTTATATACTCGTTGTATAATGACCGCCAGGATGGGGTCAAGCCCCTTTTATGATGTCATGTTGACATCACTGGATCATGAGATGTGTTGGAGCACAGAGTAGATTTCCAGTCCAATATCCCACCACACAAAAATACAAAACAACATTAAAATGTAGACAGTGCCCCCATCGACAAACTTACTACAAATAGGAAACTTATAAATAGTATACATTGCGTTACTCTTAAAACTGCATTATTTGAAGGACACAAACTGGCCTGAAGCCAAGGATTAGGTGTTTCCATTATTTTGTCCCTCCCATTAAGATGCTGGTAGGCAGATAATTAAGGTGACCTTGGAAAGAGCATGAGAGATTATACATACAACGGGGGAGAGGTATAAAATGGGCAGGTGCAGAAATAATGGCGTCTAATACCCAGGTTCTAATACCCAATCTATTTATAATTAATAATGAATTTTGACACAGACTCATGAATTCTGGATAAGACATTGCGATTGGCTAAATATTAATGCGCAAACTGTGCGTGTGTTCTTAAAGGTGCAGTTCCCATTCGTTTCTGTAAGCTGTACATGTGTTTAATATACCGTATGTGAAATACATGTACGTTATAGTTTCACTGGGGAGAGTTTTTGTGGGAATATTCAATCGATTCATCCAGTAGAGCATTTGTAAGGTCAGGCACTGTTGTCGGATGAGATGGCCTGGCTCCCAAGGTGCTTAATGGGGTTGAGATCAGGGCTCTATGCGGGCCAGTCAAGATTTTCCACACCAAACTGATCCAACCATGTCTTTATGTGCCTTGATTTGTGCACCGGGACCCAGTCATGCTGGAATAGAAAAGGTTGGAAGTGTGGCATTTTCCAAAATGTCTTGATATGCTGAAGCATTAAGATTTCCCTTCACTGGAAGAAAGGAGCCTAGCCCAACCACTGAAAAACAGGGCTTGCCACCACAGATGTAGCTGCAGGAAAAGAGGATGATGTTTAGGACATTGCAATACAAAATGTAGGCAGCACATTCTCTTACAGTTCACCTGCATGGTCATCTGAATCCTGAACTATATCACATTGACATTCCTAATACTAATGAACACCTTATAACAATTTAATGTTGTCTATGCAGCTATCATACCTATTTACAGAATCAGATAGCGGTTACATATAACAAGCCGATGCTGAACTTATTACTAGAGTTGAGCGGACACCTGGATGTTCGGGTTCGGCCGAACTTCGCAAAAAAGTCCGGGTTCGGGCTCGAACTTGACCCCGAACCCCATTGAAATCAATGGGGACCCGAACTTTTGGCCACTAAAATGCCTCTAAAAAAGTCCTGGAAAGGGCTAGAGGGCTGCAAAAGGAAGTAAAATGGGGGTAAGAGTAGGACAAGTGCCCTGCAAACAAATATGGATAGGGAAATAACTTCAAATAACATAAAATACATACAAATTAAAAACACAGCTGAGCCATAAAATAGCACTAGATGGAATCTTTGATTTTAGTTTTGGAAGAACATAAATCTAAATCTAAAGCATGGCTGCCAGGAGGATCAACAGAATTATCCATTTGAGAGAGGGCTAGAGTGCAGGGTATTCTCTTTCAGTTTATACTAAGTGACCCATAGGTTGAGGAGGCGGTGACCATGGCGGTGTAGGTGGAAGCGGCGCTGGAGTAGGAGGAGGAGGTAGCCAGAATTTTTCAAAGTGCGCTGTAAGCACAGTATTGGACTGTTCTATTTGACTCTCAGATATGAAGTGCACCGCAAGACGCAAATGTACTATTTACCACCCAAAACTATTAGAATTTTTCAAAGTGCGCTGTAAGTACAGTATTTGACGGTTCTATTTGACTCTCAGATGTAATACATGTAATGCTATTGCTATTCTATAAACCGAAATAGAGTCCCCATTCATACGAATAGGTCAGTTGAATGTCCGTGTTCGGGTCCGGGGTCCAAAAACCGTAATGTTCGGTACGAACCCGAACAGTGTAGTTCGGGTTCGCTCAACACTACTTATTACACATCACGAATTAAGTCATATCTGTTACACATTTTTCTACTATAGGTAATATGCACATGTATGTTTGTCTTACCATAGACCAGTGAAGAGGTAGTGGTACCAACCCTACCAAGACCTGAGCTGTCTGACCTGGTGAAGCTCGAGGAGGAGCTGACAGATCTTGTGTGTCAAACCATTCCTGAACCATTCTTTCTTTGTGGCAGGGCTCATTATTTTGCTTAACACCTTTGCGACAAAGGACGTGCCCAGCACGTCCTGGGAGAAACTCCCTTAACGACAAAGGACGTGCCAGGCAACGTCGCGAAAACCGCTTTAACGGTGCTGGTCTATTGCCTCGATGTCGAGGCACTAGCCAGCACCGAAATTTCTATTTTGGGGCACCCACGATCGCCCCACGGAGCGATCGTGGGGAGCCATATTGACGGAGCATGCTGCTCCGTCAATATGGCTAAGCCCTCTGCCGGTCTGAGCTTCGGAAGTGAAAGTAACTTCACTTCCGTCGCTCTGAATATGCTACTTGACTGCCCCTAGTGGTAGTTAAGTAGCATTGCAATGGAAAATATTTAAAATACATATTTAATGAATTAAAAACAGGTTATATAGGTGATACAGTCACAGTATAAGCAGTGTTTAGGTGATCCAGTCACAGTATAAGGAATGTGTAGGTGATCCAGTCACAGTATAAGGAATGTGTAGGTGATACAGTCACAGTATAAGGAATGTGTAGGTGATACAGTCACAGTATAAGCAGTGTTTAGGTGATACAGTCACAGTATAAGCAGTGTTTGGGTGATACAGTCACAGTATAAGCAGTGTTTGGATGAGACAGTCACAGTATAAGCAGTGTTTGGATGAGACAGTCACAGTATAAGCAGTGTTTGGATGAGACAGTCACAGTATAAGCAGTGTTTGGGTGATACAGTCACAGTCTAAGCAGAGTTTGGGTGATACAGTCACAGTATAAGCGGTGTTTGGGTGATACAGTCACAGTATATGCGGTGTTTGGGTGATACAGTCACAGTATATGCGGTGTTTAGGTGATACAGTCACAGTATGAGCAGTGTTTAGATGATCCAGTCACAGTGTAAGCAGTGTTTAGGTGATACAGTCACAGTATAAGCAGTGTTTAGAAGATACAGTCACAGTATATGCGGTGTTTAGGTGATACAGTCACAGTATGAGCAGTGTTTAGATGATCCAGTCACAGTATAAGCAGTGTTTAGGTGATACAGTCACAGTATAAGAAGTGTTTAAGTGATACAGTCACAGTATAAGCAGTGTTTAGGTGATACAGTCCCAGGATGTGCATGTTTTCAGATTGGTGAATGCTTACAAGGGGCTAAAGCTTGAGACACATCAAACCTTGAGGACTACATGACCCATGAAGCTCAGCCAGGGGCACAATGCTAGTGCACAGTGGCTAGGATGCAAAAAAAAAAAAAAGGAGTTAACCCTCCCTGGTTCAGCCTGGGAACTACAATTCCCAGAAAGCCTTGCAGTGCTGGCTGGACCAGGGAGGGGCTGAGTGATGCAGTAAATTGACAAAGCCCTGGAGCTGGGAGAAGGTTGTCTGGTGCTGATGCAGGATGGCTGAGCTTGCAGAGAGCTGTGAGCAGTACATGGGGTGACTGGATCCCTGGGTGTGAGATGATCTACTGAGGCTGGAGATCTGCTGCATTGGATGGATATTGATGCATGAGATTGGAAACCTTACTTTGCTGTTTACTTCACACCCCCCACCAGAAACATGGCAGACCCCGCTGAATGCAGCATCAAAGTGATGTGCAGGTTCAGGCCCCTGAATGGAGCAGAGATCCAGAGAGGAGACAAATTCATCCCTGTCTTTAAAGGTGATGACACCACAGTGATTGGGGTGAGTTATTCCCACTTGTTTTCCCTGCAGTGGGGGGTACAGGCTGCACCTGGGGAGGGATCATTTTTGCAGCCTTTGCATTCCTTGGGCTTGAAGGGGATCTGCCCTGTGGCTCATCTGAGTGGGGGAAGCCCCCCCCCCCCCCCCCCTGCACTGTGCTGGATTATAAAATGCTCTTATAATGTGCAGGTCCAGGGGGCAGAGATCTATGTATGAATTGTGCAAATCACTAGGATCTGATGCAGGTTAAATTTTGCATCACAATCAGGCCCTCTTCCTAGCATCTGAGGGGGGCCTGTCTGCTGAGCCTAATTCCCATGTTAACCCTTTGGTTGCCGGGCATATTGCACTGAAAGGGTGGCTAGCTTTTATTTGTATGCTGTTTGACTCTGGATTTGATCTTGCAAGCCACAATCTAACATAATGTGACATATGTGTAAAAGATTCTATTCCTGCAAATCCCAAGTCCCCCCCCCCCCCCCCCCTGCTCCTTGTAATGTCATTGTGCAGCTCTAATGAGGCACAAGTACTGGAGATGGTGGCTACCTCTGGAGATATCCTGCTGCTCAGAGACAGACTGAGGATGCTCTGCAGACAATAAAGACACAATATAATCTGTTTCCTAGTAATGAACCTGTTTATTCCCCCCAGTAAATGGTTACTTAATCTGGATCTTATGTCTCATGGGGTTAGAGTGATGGATGCCCCCACTTTCTCCAGGAAAGGGTTAACATGCTAGCAATACATTTTTATTACCACCTTTGTGGCTTTCTGGAAAATCCAGGATCTGTATCACACACTCCTGTACTGTCCTCTGGCACTCAAAGGGTTACAAGAGCATCTGATCAAAGATCTGATTTGGTGCAAGTCTTGGGGAAGCTTTAATTCTATCTGGTGCTCAATCGATCCAGGTTTTCCCTAGATCCGCTCTTTCGCTAGGGACAGCGATATTCATGAAAGAGAGGATTGCAGGGAATTGAGAAGGGAATTTCAAACTTAAGGCCAAAGTAGTCGAGTTGGGAACATATTCTCTCATGCAGCTGCACTGGATTCGTGCATCATACAGATGCACATTCCACCTTTGCATGGGTGCACCTTGTATGCCGGTGTCTGACCAGCCAGTGCTGTGCATGGCTCAATCTGGGTTCTGGCTGATTCGGTGCTGGTGCAACCTCCTCCTCAGCATTGATCACCATGACGTCACTGAGTTGCTGCACATGTGCACTCTGCTTTCTGCAGAGGACCAGCTGATTGACATCCCCATGGTTCCCCGAGCAACAGGGAGAGCCTATGCTGGGAGGGGGAGCCATGTGGCGTGGAACTTGCCTCCCAGAAGGGGTGAGGGGCGCTGGTTAATTGCAAAAGAAAATCTGGTATTCTAACAAAAATAATAAAATAATGCAGATGAACCAAAAAATAAATATTCCATTAATTCAGCATCCAGCATCCAGCATCATTTTACAACTCATTTTACATGACTAAGTATATGATTTATATTAAAATACAAATTAGAAGGGAGCACACTACATAAAAGCACAGTGTGGGCAGCATTTTATAGACCGCTCACATCAGAATATATTTAATAGTCAACATCTGATGCTGCATAGCGCTTAACATGCATCTGACCAACAACAGAGCGGCACAGATTAGCCAATATTAGTATATAGCTAGCCAGTACAAAATAACCTCTATCAGTATATAGCATGGGTGTCATTCTCCAGATATTGATGGCTGAGATATCCCATAATATCCTGTCAGCTTAAATGCAGACATGGGAATATGCAGAGCTCTAAGACTGCTACAGTTTGACACTCCTGATGTATAGATAGCCTGACTAAGATGATGCTACTGTAGAGCGCCTATGAATGTGTGTGTGTGTGTGTGTGTGTGTGTGTGTGTATGTGTATATATAAATATTTTAGCCAGACAAACTATATGCTGATGGAAACCATTATGTAGTTTGGTTAGCCAGACATAAGCTGGTAGAGCATTGTTCCTGTCGCCATATAGTTAGCCAGCTGGTGATGGTGATACAGCATAGCTCCTATCTGAATATAGTTGGTCAGAAAGACAATGATACAATATAGCTCAACATAGTTATTCATGAACTCGTGATGCTCAGTCAATCTAATGTCTTCTATCATGCTTGCTGAGCATCGGAAGAAATGGATCAAACCAAAATACCGAATACGACATTTCCTATAACTCTCAGCCAGACCTCATTTCCCAAGACCCTTCAATTGATGTGTATTGATTGGGGGGCAGGGGTTTGAGTTCACCCTGGGGGAGCCTATATTAAGTCCTGTGTGTGTCACAGTGCTAAACCAGTCCCCTTTATCACCCTGTGTGTGTCACAGTGCTAAACCAGTCCCCTTTATCACCCTGTGTGTGTCACAGTGCTAAACCAGTCCCCTTTATCACCCTGTGTGTGTCACAGTGCTAAACCAGTCCCCTTTATCATCCTGTGTGTGTCACAGTGCTAAACCAGTCCCCTTTATCACCCTGTGTGTGTCACAGTGCTAAACCAGTCCCCTTTATCACCCTGTGTGTGTCACAGTGCTAAACCAGTCCCCTTTATCATCCTGTGTGTGTCACAGTGCTAAACCAGTCCCCTTTATCACCCTGTGTGTGTCACAGTGCTAAACCAGTCCTCTTTATCATCCTGTGTGTGTCACAGTGCTAAACCAGTCCCCTTTATCATCCTGTGTGTGTCACAGTGCTGAACCAGTCCTCTTTATCATCCTGTGTGTGTCACAGTGCTGAACCAGTCCTCTTTATCATCCTGTGTGTGTCACAGTGCTAAACCAGTCCTCTTTATCATCCTGTGTGTGTCACAGTGCTAAACCAGTCCCCTTTATCATCCTGTGTGTGTCACAGTGCTAAACCAGTCCTCTTTATCATCCTGTGTGTGTCACAGTGCTAAACCAGTCCCCTTTATCATCCTGTGTGTGTCACAGTTCTAAACCAGTCCCCTTTATCATCCTGTGTGTGTCACAGTGCTGAACCAGTCCTCTTTATCATCCTGTGTGTGTCACAGTGCTAAACCAGTCCTCTTTATCATCCTGTGTGTGTCACAGTGCTAAACCAGTCCCCTTTATCATCCTTTGTGTGTCACAGTGCTGAACCAGTCCTCTTTATCATCCTGTGTGTGTCACAGTGCTGAACCAGTCCTCTTTATCACCCTGTGTGTGTCACAGTGCTGAACCAGTCCTCTTTATCACCCTGTGTGTGTCACAGTGCTAAACCAGTCCCCTTTATCATCCTGTGTGTGTCACAGTGCTAAACCAGTCCTCTTTATTACCCTGTGTGTGTCAGTGCTGAACCAGTCCCCTTTATTATCCTGTGTGTGTCAGTGCTGGACCAGTCCCCTTTATTATCTTGTATTACACCAGGGAAGACCTTAGGATTCCGACTTGTGTGGTTTGGACAAAATACAACAGATGGATATAATTCACTATATGGACAAACTTATTGAGACACCTGACCATAATACACACAGGGTCTTTTATGGCATTGCATTCTATATACATAGACATAAATATGTAGTTGGTTCCCCCCTCTGCAGCTATGAGAGCTTACACTCTCCTGGGAAGGTTTTCCACAAGATTTTGGAGAGTTTCTTTGGGATTTTTTGCCCATTCTTCCAGTTGTGGGGCCAGACATGTTGGATGAGAAGGCCTGGCTCACAGTCTCCGTTCCAGTTTATCCCAAAGGTTGAGGTCAGGATGGGGTTGAGGTCAGGATGGGGTTGAGGTCAGGATGGGGTTGAGGTCAGGATGGGGTTGAGGTCAGGGCTTTGTGTGGCCAGTCATGTTCTTCTACACCAAACTCTTCCAACCATGTCTTTATGTGCCTTGATTTGTGCAGCGAGCACAGTCATGCTGGAATGGAAAATAGATTTCCCCAAATTGTTCCAACAAAGTTGGAAGCATAGCAAACCCAAACCCAACCCTTGAAACACAGCCCCCCTCCACCAAACTTTACAGTTGTCACAATTCAGTCAGGCAGGTAACGTTCTTCTGGCATTCGACAAACCCAGACTCACCGAACAGACTGCTAAACAGTGAATCGTGATTAGTCACTCCACAGAACATGTTTCCACTACTCCAGAGTCCAGTGGTGGCGGCATGCTTTACACCACTCGATCCGATGCTTGGCATTGTACTTGGTGATATGAGGCTTGCATGCAGCTGCTCCAGAGTCCAGTGGCGGCATGCTTTACACCACTCGATCCAATGCTTGGCATTGTACTTGGTGATATGAGGCTTGCATGCAGCTGCTCCAGAGTCCAGTGGTGGCATGCTTTACACCACTCGATCCAACGCTTGGCATTGTACTTGGTGATGTGAGGCTTGCATGCAGCTGCTCCAGAGTCCAGTGGCGGCATGCTTTACACCACTCGATCCGATGCTTGGCATTGTACTTGGTGATGTGAGGCTTGCATGTAGCTGCTCCAGAGTCCAGTGGTGGCGTGCTTTACACCACTCGATCTAACGCTTGGCATTGTACTTGGTGATGTGAGGCTTGCATGCAGCTGCTCCAGAGTCCAGTGGCGGCATGCTTTACACCACTCGATCTAACGCTTGGCATTGTACTTGGTGATGTGAGGCTTGCATGCAGCTGCTCTAGAGTCCAGTGGCGGCGTGCTTTACCCCACTCTATCCGATGCTTGGCATTGTACTTGGTGATGTGAGGCTTGCATGCAGCTGCTCTAGAGTCCAGTGGCGGCATGCTTTACACCACTCGATCCGATGCTTGGCATTGTACTTGGTGATGTGAGGCTTGCATGCAGCTGGTCCAGAGTCCAGTGGCGGCGTGCTTTACATCACTCGATCCGATGCTTGGCATTGTACTTGGTGATGCGAGGCTTGCATGCAGCTGCTCCAGAGTCCAGTGGTGGCATGCTTTACACCACTCGATCCGATGCTTGGCATTGTACTTGGTGATGTGAGGCTTGCATGCAGCTGTTCCAGAGTCCAGTGGCGGTGTGCTTTACACCACTCGAACCGACGCTTGGCATTGTACTTGGTGATGTGAGGCTTTCATACAGCTGCTCCAGAGTCCAGTGGTGGCATGCTTTACACCACTCGATCCGATGTTTGGCATTGTACTTGGTGAAGTGAGGCTTGCATGCAGCTGCTCCAGAGTCCAGCGGTGGCATGCTTTACACCACTCGATCCGACGCTTGGCATTGTACTTGGTAATGTGAGGCTTGCATGCAGCTGGTCCAGAGTCCAGTGGTGGCATGCTTTACACCACTCGATCCGACGCTTGGCATTGTACTTGGTGATGTGAGGCTTGCATGCAGCTGCTCCAGAGTCCAGTGGTGGCATGCTTTACACCACTCGATCCGATGCTTGGCATTGTACTTGGTGATGTGAGGCTTGCATGCAGCTGCTCCAGAGTCCAGTGGCGGCATGCTTTACACCACTCGATCCAACGTGTGGCATTGTACTTGGTGATGTGAGGCTTGCATGCAGCTGCTCCAGAGTCCAGTGGTGGCATGCTTTACACCACTGGATCCGATGCTTGGCATTGTACTTGGTGATGTGAGGCTTGCATGCAGCTGCTCCAGAGTCCAGTGGCGGCATGCTTTACACCACTCGATCCAACGTGTGGCATTGTACTTGGTGATGTGAGGCTTGCATGCAGCTGCTCCAGAGTCCAGTGGTGGCATGCTTTACACCACTGGATCCGATGCTTGGCATTGTACTTGGTGATGTGAGGCTTGCATGCAGCTGCTCCAGAGTCCAGCGGTGGCATGCTTTACACCACTCGATCCGACGCTTGGCATTGTACTTGGTAATGTGAGGCTTGCATGCAGCTGGTCCAGAGTCCAGTGGTGGCATGCTTTACACCACTCGATCCGACGCTTGGCATTGTACTTGGTGATGTGAGGCTTGCATGCAGCTGCTCCAGAGTCCAGTGGTGGCATGCTTTACACCACTCGATCCGATGCTTGGCATTGTACTTGGTGATGTGAGGCTTGCATGCAGCTGCTCCAGAGTCCAGTGGCGGCGTGCTTTACACCACTCGATCCGATGCTTGGCATTGTACTTGGTGATGTGAGGCTTGCATGCAGCTGCTCCAGAGTCCAGTGGCGGCATGCTTTACACCACTCGATCCAACGTGTGGCATTGTACTTGGTGATGTGAGGCTTGCATGCAGCTGCTCCAGAGTCCAGTGGTGGCATGCTTTACACCACTGGATCCGATGCTTGGCATTGTACTTGGTGATGTGAGGCTTGCATGCAGCTGCTCCAGAGGCCAGCGGTGGCATGCTTTACACCACTCGATCCGACGCTTGGCATTGTACTTGGTAATGTGAGGCTTGCATGCAGCTGGTCCAGAGTCCAGTGGTGGCATGCTTTACACCACTCGATCCGACGCTTGGCATTGTACTTGGTGATGTGAGGCTTGCATGCAGCTGCTCCAGAGTTCAGTGGTGGCATGCTTTACACCACTCGATCCGATGCTTGGCATTGTACTTGGTGATGTGAGGCTTGCATGCAGCTGCTCCAGAGTCCAGTGGCGGCGTGCTTTACACCACTCGATCCGATGCTTGGCATTGTACTTGGTGATGTGAGGCTTGCATGCAGCTGCTCCAGAGTCCAGTGGCGGGGTGCTTTACACCACTCGATCCGATGCTTGGTATTGTACTTGGTGATGTGAGGCTTGCATGCAGCTGCTCCAGAGTCCAGTGGTGGCATGCTTTACACCACTCGATCCAACGTGTGGCATTGTACTTGGTGATGTGAGGCTTGCATGCAGCTGCTCCAGAGTCCAGTGGTGGCGGCATGCTTTACACCACTCGATCCGATGCTTGGCATTGTACTTGGTGATGTGAGGCTCGCATGCAGCTGCTCCAGAGTCCAGTGGCGGCATGCTTTACACCACTCGATCCAACGTGTGGCATTGTACTTGGTGATGTGAGGCTTGCATGCAGCTGCTCCAGAGTCCAGTGGTGGCATGCTTTACACCACTCGATCCGACGCTTGGCATTGTACTTGGTGATGTGAGGCTTGCATGCAGCTGCTCCAGAGTCCAGTGGTGGCATGCTTTACACCACTCGATCCGACGCTTGGCATTGTACTTGGTGATGTGAGGCTTGCATGCAGCTGCTCCAGAGTCCAGTGGTGGCATGCTTTACACCACTCGATCCGATGCTTAGCATTGTACTTGGTGATGTGAGGCTTGCATGCAGCTGCTCCAGGGTCCAGTGGTGGCATGCTTTACACCACTCGATCCGATGCTTAGCATTGTACTTGGTGATGTGAGGCTTGCATGCAGCTGCTCCAGAGTCCAGTGGTGGCGTGCTTTACACCACTCGATCCTATGCTTACCATTGTACTTGGTGATGTGAGGCTTGCATGCAGCTGCTCCAGAGTCCAGTGGTGGCATGCTTTACACCACTCGATCCGACGCTTGGCATTGTACTTGGTGATGTGAGGCTTGCATGCAGCTGCTCCAGAGTCCAGTGGTGGCGTGCTTTACACCACCCGATCCGATGCTTGGCATTGTACTTGGTGATGTGAGGCTTGCATGCAGCTGCTCCAGAGTCCAGTGACGGCATGCTTTACACCACTCGATCCGACGCTTGGCATTGTACTTAGTGATGTGAGGCTTGCATGCAGCTGCTCCAGAGTCCAGTGGTGGCATGCTTTACACCACTCGATCCGACGCTTGGCATTGTACTTAGTGATGTGAGGCTTGCATGCAGCTGCTCCAGAGTCCAGTGGTGGCATGCTTTACACCACTCGATCCGACGCTTGGCATTGTACTTAGTGATGTGAGGCTTGCATGCAGCTGCTCCAGAGTCCAGTGGTGGCATGCTTTACACCACTCGATCCGACGCTTGGCATTGTACTTGGTGATGTGAGGCTTGCATGCAGCTGCTCCAGAGTCCAGTGGTGGCATGCTTTACACCACCCGATACCATGCTTGGCATTGTACTTGGTGATGTGAGGCTTGCATGCAGCTGCTCCAGAGTCCAGTGGTGGCATGCTTTACACCACTCGATCCGACGCTTGGCATTGTACTTGGTGATGTGAGGCTTGCATGCAGCTGCTCCAGAGTCCAGTGGCGGCATGCTTTACACCACTCGATCCGACGCTTGGCATTGTACTTGTTGATGTGAGGCTTACATGCATCTGCTCCAGAGTCCGGTGGCGGCATGCTTTACACCACTCGATCCGATGCTTGGCATTGTACTTGGGGATGTGGGGCTTACATGTAGCTGCTCCAGAGTCCAGTGGTGGCATGCTTTACACCACTCGATCCGACGCTTGGCATTGTACTTGGTGATGTGAGGCTTACATGCAGCTGCTCCAGAGTCCAGTGGTGGCATGCTTTACACCACTCGATCCGATGCTTGGCATTGTACTTGGTGATGTGAGGTTTGCATGCAGCTGCTCCAGAGTCCAGTGGGGGCATGCTTTACACCACTCGATCCGACACTTGGCATTGTACTTGGTGATGTGAGACTTGCATGCAGCTGCTCCAGAGTCCAGTGGCGGCATGCTTTACACCACTCGATCCGATGCTTGGCATTGTACTTGGTGATGTGAGGCTTGCATGTAGCTGCTCCAGAGTCCAGTGGCGGCATGCTTTACACCACTCGATCCGACGCTTGGCATTGTACTTGGTGATGTGAGGCTTGCATGTAGCTGCTCCAGAGTCCAGTGGTGGCATGCTTTACACCACTCAATCCGATGCTTGGCATTGTACTTGGTGATGTGAGGCTTGCATGCCGCTGCCCCAGAGTCCAGTGGTGGCATGCTTTACACCACTCGATCGCTTGGCATTGTACTTGGTGATGTGAGGCTTGCATGCAGCTGCTCCAGAGTCCAGTGGCGGCATGCTTTACACCACTCGATCCGATGCTTGGCATTGTACTTGGTGATGTGGGGCTTGCATGCAGCTGCTCCAGAGTCCAGTGGGGGCATGCTTTACACCACTCGATCCGATGCTTGGCATTGTACTTGGTGATGTGAGGCTTGCATGCAGCTGCTCCAGAGTCCAGTGGCGGCATGCTTTACACCACTCGATCCGATGCTTGGCATTGTACTTGGTGATGTGAGGCTTGCATGCAGCTGCTCCAGAGTCCAGTGGCGGCATGCTTTACACCACTCGATCCGATGCTTGGCATTGTACTTGGTGATGTGGGGCTTGCATGCAGCTGCTCCAGAGTCCAGTGGGGGCATGCTTTACACCACTCGATCCGATGCTTGGCATTGTACTTGGTGATGTGAGGCTTGCATGCAGCTGCTCCAGAGTCCAGTGGCGGCATGCTTTACACCACTCGATCCGATGCTTGGCATTGTACTTGGTGATGTGAGGCTTGCATGCAGCTGCTCCAGAGTCCAGTGGTGGCATGCTTTACACCACTCGATCCGACGCTTGGCATTGTACTTGGTGATGTGAGACTTGCATGCAGCTGCTCCAGAGTCCAGTGGCGGCATGCTTTACACCACTCGATCCGATGCTTGGCATTGTACTTGGTGATGTGAGGCTTGCATGCAGCTGCTCCAGAGTCCAGTGGCGGCATGCTTTACACCACTCGATCCGATGCTTGGCATTGTACTTGGTGATGTGGGGCTTGCATGCAGCTGCTCCAGAGTCCAGTGGTGGCATGCTTTACACCACTCGATCCGATGCTTGGCATTGTACTTGGTGATGTGGGGCTTGCATGCAGCTGCTCCAGAGTCCAGTGGTGGCATGCTTTACATCACTCGATCCAACGCTTGGCATTGTACTTGGTGATGTGAGGCTTGCATGCAGCTGCTCCAGAGTCCAGTGGCGGCATGCTTTACACCACTCGATCCGATGCTTGGCATTGTACTTGGTGATGTGAGGCTTGCATGCAGCTGCTCCAGAGTCCAGTGGTGGCATGCTTTACACCACTCGATCTAACGCTTGGCATTGTACTTGGTGATGTGAGGCTTGCATGCAGCTGCTCCAGAGTCCAGTGGTGGCATGCTTTACACCACTCGATCCGATGCTTGGCATTGTACTTGGTGATGTGAGGCCTGCATGCAGCTGCTCCAGAGTCCAGTGGTGGCATGCTTTACACCACTCGATCCGATGCTTGGCATTGTACTTGGGGATGTGGGGCTTGCATGCAGCTGCTCCAGAGTCCAGTGGTGGCATGCTTTACACCACGCGATCCGATGCTTGGCATTGTACTTGGTGATGTGAGGCTTGCATGCAGCTGCTCCAGAGTCCAGTGGCGGCATGCTTTACACCACACGATCCGATGCTTGGCATTGTACTTGGTGATGTGAGGCTTGCATGCAGCTGCTCCAGAGTCCAGTGGTGGCATGCTTTACACCACTCGATCCGACGCTTGGCATTGTACTTGGGGATGTGAGGCTTGCATGCAGCTGCTCCAGAGTCCAGTGGTGGCATGCTTTACACCACTCGATCCGATGCTTGGCATTGTACTTGGGGATGTGGGGCTTGCATGCAGCCCATTTCATGAAGCTCCCGCCGCACAGTTTTTGTGCTGATATTAATGCCAGTGGAAGTTAGGATGCCGTGGCACTGTGATAGTCCAATCACAGTGCCACAGCAACCTATCACAGTGTCTCAAATGTTTGTAAATGCAGACTGCATGGCTCAATCATTAAGTGTTGTGTCCCAGTACTTTTGTCCATATAGTATAGAAACACTAAAATACACACAGGGTTACACCAAAATACAGAAGGGAATTCTATATTGGAAGTTTTGATATGATGTGATAAAGTACTACTTCTCTGAGAGCGTAGTGGATGCATGGAGTTTTATACATTGTATTGGCAGAATTGTCAGTGCGTACATTAATACACTTTATTATTATGATTATTATTTTATTATATACTTTCACAGTACAAATAGTCACTTGAAGCATGGATAGAATAAATTCATTGTGAACATGATACAAGGATAAAAAAAAAAACCCATAGAGACCTAAGTAAATCAGAGCATAGTGTACCCTGGTTATGTGACTGTCTGAGATTGATGGGGCTTGACCCTGCGCTCATTTCCTGCCTGGAGCTGATTTGTCAGAGGGCGTGTTATTACAGGGGCAGTCTGGTCCCTAAACAACCCCTTATCAGCGATGGAATGAGCGTTTAATCCCTAATGGGGGGGGGGATCCATTTTTAAATCATTAAATTGTCAGCATTTTGCTCCTGATTTATGGGTTTGGGGAAAGTGGTGACTCTGGGTTTGAATATGGGGTAGGCGAGAGGAAATGCGTCTCATTGAATCTAAAATACCAGATTAATCCCTTCTCCTTCTCGATGGAGATTAAAGGGCCTCGGTCACCTTAACACTGTTTATTCTGTGAATGCTGAGAATACACAAAGGATGAAAAATCATCTGGACGTTGGGGGTTATAGATAAAGATGTCGCGCGCACACCCGATGGCGCTAAATAGTAGGACAAAGGCGCGTCCGGGTTGTGACTGCGCCCCGTGCAGAGAGAGAGACCCTCGTTTTTGAAGGGGATCAACAGAGGGGACCTTAGACCCACTGTATGCACGCGCCAGGCTTTACTTCAGAGACGGGGACGACGTAAGGAAGCAAAGGGTTAAAGTTCTCCTTTTAGGTTTGTCAATTCCTTGCACTTGCCTCTTTCATGAATAAAGCTCTATACATTATCCTATACATTATCCTATACATTATCCTATACATTATCCTATACATCCTGTATTGTGTGTTACCGTGCTTTGTAACTAAGCATTCTCTCTGCAGTCCTGTGGATATTTTTCCGTTGTGTTGGTTTATGTGTGAGCTCATTATAACACAATGGGAATAGTCTGGCTCCGAGCGCACTGTGTGCAGTTAAAGGGACAGATACCCTCTCTCCAGCCCTAACACGCCAAAGCCCAGGAGCATTTAGCCAATAATGTTCTGATAGGCACCGGTGAGATATAGTCTGTGACGTTCCATCAAATCGTTTGTGACTTTTCCGTCTGGAGTAAAATTTACACCCATCCTGGACCTCTGCTTGGTGCTCCCCCCCCACGTCCCCCCCAGAGTCTGAAAAGCTAAAATTCTTGGCTGTTTTGTTTTCAGACCTGCTTTATTTATTTGGATGCAGGGAGCAAGCAAGCTTGGCTACTTTGGCCTTTCGTATGAAATTCCCTGCAGTTCTCTCTTTCCAATAAGTGTTGAATCGGACATTTAAAAGCTGGGCGGAAAAAAAAATTCTCCACCTTTTTTTATTTTTAATAAATGTGTATTATTATTATTTTTTTGCAGCTCTCTTTTCCATCCATCAGATGAAATAATCAGTTGAATGTCAGCCATTTAGTTCACTGTCTAGTGAATATTCCTCACTGTGATCATTTAATCACAATTTGTAGGTAATAATCTTGCTTTTTAAAGGTCTTACAGGATTGGGCACCATTTGTTGGTAGCTGAGAGGAGGTTCTAAGACGTTAGTTTTTATCTTCTTTATAACATTCTGTTTTATCATTGGATTATTTTTATTGTTTTTTGATACATGTTTTGTTTTGCAGCAATCCAAGCCCTATGTGTTTGACAAGGTATTTCCTCCAAATTCATCCCAGGAACATGTTTACAATGCGTGTGCCAAGCAAATTGTCAAAGGTAAGTCTGGTTAAATTACCTCTGTATGTTCTGTACACATGTTTCTGTGTCTCTCGTTCGCTCTCTCTCTCTCTCGTTCGCTCGCTCTCTCGTTCGCTCGCTCGCTCTCTCTCTCGTTCGCTCGCTATCTCTCTCGTTTGCTCGCTATCTCTCTCGTTTGCTCGCTATCTCTCTCGTTTGCTCGCTATCTCTCTCGTTCGTTCGCTATCTCTCTCGTTCGCTCTCTCTCTTGTTCCCTCGTGCTCTCTTGCTCGCTTACTCTCTTGCTCGCTTGCTCTCTTTCTCTTGTTCGCTCTCTTTCTCTTGTTCGCTCTCTCTCTTGTTCGCTCGCTGTGTCTCTCTCTTGTTCGCTCGCTGTGTCTCTCTCTTGTTCGCTCGCTGTGTCTCTCTCTTGTTCGCTCGCTGTGTCTCTCTCTTGTTCCCTCGTGCTCTCTTGCTCGCTTACTCTCTTGCTCGCTTGCTCTCTTTCTCTTGTTCGCTCTCTCTCTTGTTCGCTCGCTGTGTCTCTCTCTTGTTCGCTCGCTGTGTCTCTCTCTTGTTCGCTCGCTGTGTCTCTCTCTTGTTCGCTCGCTGTGTCTCTCTCTTGTTCGCTCGCTGTGTCTCTCTCTTGTTCGCTCGCTGTTACTCTTGCCTGCTCGCTGTTACTCTTGCCTGCTCACTGTGTCTCTCTCGCTCGCTGTGTCTCTCTCTTGTTCGCTCGCTGTGTCTCTCTCTTGTTCGCTCCCTGTGTCTCTCTTGTTCGCTCCCTGTGTCTCTCTTGTTCGCTCCCTGTGTCTCTCTTGTTCGCTCGCTGTGTCTCTCTTGTTCGCTCGCTGTGTCTCTCTTGTTCGCTCGCTGTGTCTCTCTTGTTCGCTCGCTGTGTCTCTCTCTTGTTCGCTCGCTGTGTCTCTCTCTTGTTCGCTCGCTGTGTCTCTCTCTTGTTCTCTCGCTGTGTCTCTCTTGTTCGCTCGCTGTGTCTCTCTCTCTTGTTCGCTCGCTGTGTCTCTCTCTCTTGTTCGCTCGCTGTGTCTCTCTCTCTTGTTCGCTCGCTGTCACTCTTGCCTGCTTGCTGTGTCTCTCTCTCGCTCGCTCGCTGTGTCTCTCTCTCGCTCGCTCGCTGTGTCTTTCTCGCTTGCTCGCTGTGTCTCTCTCGCTCCAAATCCTGGAAGGTCACTCTCTGCAGGTCAATGACTAGTCATGAATAGAATACTTTCTTATCTTATGGGTGATGCAAAACAAATAAAATTGTTTTCATTCTTTTATCTTGTGTCTCGCTAGCTGCTGTAGATTTCATTATCTATGATACTTGGCCATCCCAGATATTCTTCCTCCTGGAATGTATTTATAAATAAAAAAGGACAACCCCCAAAAAAGTAATCTTGTTAAACACATCCCCATCACGTCATTCGTCACACAGGCCATTAAACCCTTCCTTATGTGTATAGTAGATACATATACATCACTATCTGCGCTTCATACCTGATACATGACAATTTCATATAATTTTCTTTCCAAACTTTTCCGATGGAAATATAGGACCCTTATTTTTTATTATTATTTTCCTAGTCCTGTCCTAATCCCATAATTGGTTATTTTCTACACCCCCTCCTGATAAACTCCAGGGAGATGGAAAAACCATGGTTACGGGGCCTGCTTGCCGAAGGAGATAATGGCAGATCTTTAAAATCTCTTTGACTATTTGTCCTTTTGAATCTATTACGGATTGAGTGGAGATCGGTACATTAGAGAACAATAAACATGTCAGGCCTCTCCTTCCCCCCCGGTAAATGTCTTCTTTTAAATAAACGAGAAGCCAAGTTCTTCAAAATGGCCGCCATTTGGTGGAAGTCATATTCCAGGGCATAATATTTGAATTTTGATTTATAATCTGCACATTAATCCTACCAAGTAAATAAACTTCATGATTAATACATTTTTCTTTTTTTTTTTAATTTCACAAGTGTCTGGGAGACTTATTATATTAAATACAATATTGAGCAGTAATGGATCCCAATGGTATCTTTATGTTTAGAGATTTGAAGACTCGGAAAAATGAAGTCACAAAAAATTATCTATTTTTTGTCTAAATTGTTTTGAGGGAAAACATTTTTTTTTTTTTTGCATGAACTGAAAAATGTATACAAGGAATTCATGGATATACTGCACCCAAATTATTTCCAAAATATGTTTATACCAATAATACTGTACATTATCAGATCACTAGAACAATGAGGACAGAGTATCTTGAGGAGAAACTATTTTCTTTGTTTTTCCTAAATTTAAAAACTGAATTCAGTTTATGATTCATTGCTGTGAATAGTTTACTTTAAAAACCGTAAATCTATACGGTGTCATTCGCAGCCCATCTAAACTGCCCTAAATATCTGCAGTCCCTGTAAATCTATCAGAAATGCTTTTATTGGAAGGTATTATTTTTGGGGGGGTCAGTGGCTAGCTGTGGTCTTGTAGCAAGCAATAATTGTGCATCCAGTGCTTTTTCTAGGGGAGGGTTTTGCTGTAGGTTGGGGCTGAGAATCTGCTATGGAGCATTAGATAATAACTGGAAAAGTACATTCAGATATTGTGTAGTTTTCCAGTGTACCCAACATGTTACTGATACCCAATCTAATTCACCTCGGAGGGTAGGACTGCGAAACACCCTTCCATTCCATGTAATAGACGTGGTGGGTGTATGAAATGTGGGTGATGGTGGCATGTAATGGGGTGATTGGGCATTTAATGTGTGTGCAATTTGGGTGATGGGGCATGTAATGGGTGATTGGGCAAGTCATTGGTGTGCAACGTGGGTGATGGGGCATGTAATGGGTGATTGGGCAAGTCATGGGTGTGCAACGTGGGTGATGGGGCATATCGTATGTGTGCAACATGGGGGGGGGGGAATTTTGTCTGCCTAGGGCAGCACAAACCCCCCCCCCCCCAGCAGTTGTTTTGACGTATAAATCATCTAAAGAAGTACTGTCATGTCCCTGGCTCTTAAAATGGGATGGCTCCTGAAGTTCAGTAATATTTGTGGCTTTCAATGTGCGTAGTTCGTTTTTGTAGTGTTTGCATTAAGTAATGTTTGTTTTTTGTGTTCTGTAGATGTCTTGGACGGTTACAATGGAACCGTCTTTGCGTACGGTCAGACGTCTTCAGGGAAAACACACACGATGGAGGTAATGACTGGCTCTCTTTTTCTCTTTTTTTTTTCCGGTATCCTTGGTCTAGCTCGCTGGCGCTCGAAGCAATATAAGGGACGATTATTGATTGCATGGTGACTTTCCCCCAGGTTGAGATGTTCATGTTTTTGTTTTGTTAAAGCTGTCTGTGGCATCTCCTGTTTATGACCTTGGGACTTCATGGGTAAAATGTACTACTTTCACTGTGAAACTTTTGCATATCAAGTCACAAGGTGATGTCATAAATCGCAGACACCACAGACATTTAAACCCCTTCTTTCTCCTAAGTCAGTACTTTTTAACATATTTTTTTAAAGATTTTTAAATTCTCCAATCAGAGTTGCTTAAAATGCACCTGCCATGTTAATATACCTTTGGTGCATATTAATTGCCAAAACAAACGACCTGCTCATTGTAGTATGCGAGTTTCACTTGCTCGTTTCTAGGTGATGGGTTCACTTTAAAAACTACAGCCCCCCCTGGTGGTAGAGAGCAGAACTTGCACAGCCCCTGACCAGCTAGTCTTGGGGTTTGCCAGGGTGGCTTTCCTGAACCAGGGATAGGCAATGTCCGTGGCAAGTAGGGTGGCCACCGCAGCCATTTTTTACCATCCACATAGAACTTTTGCAGGCTGCCGCGCAGTATGTAGAAGTCATATGTGACCAGAGGGAAATCAATTAACTAATAAGCGTGTTTTTGTGGGATCCAATACTTGATTAGGTAAATGATCTCCTTCTGGTCACATACGACTTCTATATACTGCAAAGCAGCCTGAAAAAGTTATATGTGGCCAGTAAAAAATGGCCGAGGTGGCAACCCTATTGGCAAGATCCATAGAACATCATTAAATGGCCCAGTAAATCTCCACCATATTCACATGGGTTTTGTGCCTTTTTTTGAGTACTTGGCACAGGTTCCTTGTATTACGCCCCCCCTCCCGGTCCTACATGGATTTTATTTGGAGAAAGACGATAAATTTATTATATGTGTTTATTTTTTTCCCTTGGTCTTTTTATTTTTTTTTCAATTTTTTTTTTAATGTGATGCCAAACGGAATGTTCAGGTTCTGTGTCTGGTCAATGACCGTCCTGTTTGTCTTTCCTCCCGCAGGGTAAACTCCATGATCCTCAGCTAATGGGCATCATTCCGAGAATCTCTCACGACATCTTCGATCACATTTATTCCATGGATGAAAACCTCGAGTTTCACATCAAGGTGAATGTGATGTGACCGGGGGGGGGGGGGGGGGGGGGCTCGTGCTATGCTATGTGGGGTCATTAATCTCCTCGTTATATTGTTCGGCAGGTTGTACAGGCGATTTTAAAAATAAACCGGTTATTGTAAACCTGTCGCGCTGGGATTATTCCAGAATCCTAAAGGGACTTTGTCTTCTACAAATAGTTTATAATGTGAATAAAGACACATTATCAGAAACGAAGAATTAGCAGAATTGAAAGCAAATATACAGTGTCTGTAGTAGCAAACGACTTTTCCTATTGAAAGCAGTTATATTTACATATACAGTACAGCCACGTGTGATAAACTGGAGACCCCACAGACAACCTTACAAACCCAGTTTTCTCCGTCTATTCATTTGCTTGCATTTCTGCTAGCGCAATATATATATTTAGAAGATGTATTCCATGTCTGTAGTCACTCTATAAACCATATGTTGTTTATTGTTGTCCTGTGTAGGATCTAATTCAGGGTCTTTTTAAGATGCATTGAATAGTAAGTTTGTCTGTATGTGTACATATATAATATATACAGTCTGGTCTATAAGTCTGAGCATAGTAATATATCTGTATTCTGGAATAATAATTACATTATTTAACAAGGAGGGGAAATTATTTATTATCTCTTTGTTAACTCTTTTTGTATAATTGCCATTCATATTCATATTCACATTAAATGGGGGTCATATCGGATTGGCCGATTTTTTTTTTTTTTTTTTTTTTTTACATTTTCAGTATGTACTAAAACTTATTTATCACTTTTTCATTAGTCCAAATGATGTCTTTTGGTTTGGGAATTACTTTAGTATTTGCCATACACATTGGTTTTATGTAAACTTCTGAAATAAATACATTCTTGGACCCCAACAGATGCGTCGCTCCCATCCAGCCGGCAGATTCTAATAAATTGGCCTGAGGCCCGTATCTAAATCTATGGCGTAAATGGCATGAGTTGGTGTTTTATTTGTCTGACGAGGTGTTGACCCTCTCTATGTATAATGCAACTTAATCCGTTTTATAATGGGTATCACATAGCTGTGTCTGCAGACTCCTCTCTAAGAAACTCTTTACATTTCAAAGCACGGGACTTCGAAAACACCAGAATAAACAGCAGTGTGATATAGCAGAGTACAGCTGACTTTCAGAGATTAGAATCCTGGATCTGCAGATGTAGTATGGCCAATGCTCCAACGCTGGTACAAATTGTATTCACAGGATTTGCTTGATGTTACGCCCCACTCCCCCCCCCCCCCCCCATCCCCCATCAGCCTATTATTGGCACACACAAAAAACGGCTACAATTTATTACAAATTGTTCACTTGGAAACTGATTTTAGTACAAAGGGATCTTCTTTTTAATACATTTTTTTTTTTTAAATTCTGCTTCAAATAAGAATTTAATATTAAGCCACTTATTATTAGGCCAGACTTGTATCATACCAATTCGATTTGCCAAGGGGTCACAGCAGACCAGGACCCAGCCTTGTTATTGTCAGTGGCCAGTTAAATGATTTATTTTTTTTCATTTAATTTAGTTTTGATCTAAAACAATCAGATTAGTTGAGCCAGCTGGTACGGTATATAAGGTATGCAGCCTTAAAGATAAAACCGGGAGGGTTGAAATGCAGGTTTGATTGCAGAAGTGCGACCGTAGAACCCCATTTACATATTAAATACGTTGTGGATCAGTCATTGGTACAGAAATTGAAAAATACATGAAAGCAATTATTATACAGATAAACTGGTTAAAGGTAAAAGCAGCTTCCGAAACTCCTTTTTTAAACCCTGCTTCTTTTCTGTGTTTTTTTTTTTAATTTTTAATTTAAACATTTTTTATAAAATGCTTTGATTACTGAAACCGATGAGTAAAGTGTAACGTTTTAGAATCTCTGATTTGGCTCCATCATGTACCCCTACGGAGCTCGGCATATATTGTAATATATTTTAATATTTTTTCTCTTCTCAGGTTTCATATTTTGAGATTTATTTGGACAAAATTAGAGATTTGCTGGATGGTAAGTGTGTTTTCTGGACACCTTGTTCAATAGTGAAACTCTTCCCCTCTCAGTCTCAGTCACATATGTCCATATCTTGCACCCAAATCCCCCTGTCCCTCTTTAATCCTCTATTTTTGCCCCTCTTTTTCTGGGAGCTCAGAATGTGTGGCTCGTATAAGTGCATCACAGAGCTCCACAGCAATAAAACTCTCCCCAAAAAGTAGTTTTTATATTAATTTGTGTAAATAAAATACGTATTATTATTCTTTATTGGGATTTTTATAAATAATCAAATCCAACCTGGAATTGATTAGCTTACAATTCACATTAATAGTCTAGATAAAAACCATTTCTTACTCGTTCCTTTTTGTTCATGGATTTACAGAATTGGAATAAGTTTGTTTTAATTTCCAACATATTCTTTTCTTTTGCAGTGTCCAAAACTAACCTTGCGGTACATGAAGATAAAAACCGAGTTCCTTATGTGAAGGTAAAACCAACTGAACTTTCTCGATCTTCTCAGAGAATTAAAACTAAAACCTTAATAAGTGTAATTTCTGATATTCGTCTTTATTTATTTATTTATTTATTTAAATGAAACACAAGTGTTATTCCTCCTTTCATTGAGGGATCTTTAGTCCTTACAACTTTCAAACGTTCTTCTAACTTTTGGATGTTAAAACCGTGACTTATTATGTGATATATTGTTATTAAGACATAGTACGGCGCGGCTGACTTTAGATCCAGGATTCCTTACAAAAAGTAGCGGTGTTCTCCTTCCCACAATGCATTGCATGTGCGTCATAACCTAGCGCAAAATAGGGTGGAATTCTGTCAAAGTAGGTGTGGCCCACACCCCATTTTGGTCTCCCATCCATTTAAATCAAAGAGTGGAAAGTGGACCCCCCATTGTAGGCCTGGGGTCTTCAGCTGCTTGTCGGGTTTATGGTTTTAGTTTTGTCAGATCAGAACGCATGCCTTTTTAGTTTCAGAATGTTGACCCATGTTTACGACGGGTTCTGTATGTTTTAGGGGTGCACAGAAAGATTTGTATCCAGCCCAGAGGAAGTGATGGATGTAATAGATGAAGGGAAAGCGAACAGACATGTGGCTGTTACAAGTAAGTATTGTAAATGTGTGTGTCCGTTTGCACTGTTCCAATGCGTTTGCCTTTTTGCCCTACAGACAAGATGCAGCTTTTGGTATTATTTTATAGTTCCCGTCATGAGTAGATCTTCTAGAGGAATGAAATGATCCGTTTCGATAATTTTGAAATTTCTGCTTTTTGTTTCTTGACAATGGTGCCCCAAAGTATGATGTTTTTATTGGTGAGGAGTACCAGTTAGAGATGTAGTTTGTGTTAACCCCCCATTGAATAGGGTAATATATGCGTTTGTGTGATGGGTTCCATTGGGCAGGAAGGTGTGCTTGGGGGTTCCTATCCGGAATTGGAGAATAAGGCCAGCGTTTAATGTTTTACAGGCTGGTTTCTCTAGAGCTGATGCATCTTTTTCTGTCATTTCTTTGTAATGTCCCTTGCCAGATATGAACGAGCACAGCTCCAGAAGTCACAGCATCTTCCTAATTAATATCAAGCAAGAAAACGTAGAGACAGAGAAGAAACTCTCCGGAAAACTGTACTTGGTCGATTTAGCTGGAAGTGAGAAGGTAAAAGTCTTATACCATCATTGGATCATCTTGAACACACTCCCATCACATAATGATCATCCAACTTTCACATAGAAACCGTGTGTGATTTGATTTATTTAGTTATTATTGTGTATAATTGGTCCACATTTTTTGGCTTTTTACATTTTTTTTTTTAATTTCCCTTATTATTCTGTGTTTGGTTAAGTTTTGCGCATTTCTTTTAAATGGTGGTTTTTGTTTGGACTTGGGTTTGTCTCTGGGTTTGTCCTTGAAGTGAAAGATTCTGGCACAGGATGGTGGGTCATACATTGGATCCCCCTCTGTCTAAGAATGTGCTGTACCCAATCTGGATCTGATGTTTTGCAACTTGTCTGACAGGTCAGCAAGACTGGAGCGGAGGGAGCGGTCTTGGACGAAGCCAAAAACATCAATAAGTCTTTATCTGCTTTGGGGAATGTAATCTCTGCGCTGGCTGAAGGAACAGTGAGTAAAGCATCTGCCATCTGTTTACAAACAATCAATACCCTCTGTAGCTAAACCACATACCCATTCAAGTCACATCCTGTAACCTACATACATATTAATGTGTGTACTGTCCCTTTAAATGGAAGATCTGGTCACATAGGTTATAAATTGATGTATTTACTAATGATTGAAGATAGTGTTTTGCAGGGAATTCGAGCTGCCGTTTGTTTTGTAGAATTTTTTGTATTTAAATTTTTGTTTTTGCTCTTATGAGGAACCAATCAGAATCATTGGTTATTTAAATGTGCGTGATATAAAATGTGTACATATTAAGTTACTATTACTTTTGATCACCGACCCATTAGTGTTTAATATGTCATTTTACAGTAGGGCTGCGCTTTTCGGTGCTTTTCAATTACACACACGTTTTGTTCATTAGCAACATGGCGTGTTACATATATACAGTACATTTAGTTAATTATCTTTATATTAAGTGTTTTGTTTTTGTTTGGAGGTCTATTATTATTTAATAAAAGATCAAGTAAACCTGTGGTTTTTTTTTTCTTCTTGGAATTTTTTAGAAATAGTTAAGCGCTAAAGAGTGATTTTATAAAAAAAATTTTGGCTTCTCAAAAGGGTTCTGGTCCCCAAGTCACTGCATATGTTGGGCCTTTATGTATATTAGAAAACTCTATTCTAATGTTTTTACTGTAGAGATGTATGTTTCTCTTTGCAGCAAATTTGAGTTGAATAAATACAAGAGGTAATAAAACCTATGTGGGTTACAATATGCTCTGTGTTTTTTGACCTCCCTATTTTGTATATAACTTTTTTGGTAAACATGGGTTTAATTGGTAATAATCTACACACCTAACAACCAGTAGTGTCTTCTGGCTGCTCTGCGTTTAGTAATTACCTCTGTTTTGCTGGTCTCATTTTATCTTCTTTGTATTTTTTTGTAGAAAACACACGTCCCCTACAGAGACAGTAAAATGACCAGAATACTTCAGGATTCCCTTGGTGGGAATTGCCGCACCACCATTATCATCTGCTGCTCTCCGTCTGTCTTCAATGAAGCGGAGACCAAGACAACGCTAATGTTTGGGCAGAGGTGGGTTTGTGTCTCATCAGAATCTCCAACGGTAGTCCCTGACGTAGCAAGGTGTAAGGCTAAACCTTCCTTCCTGTGAAGGACCAGACCATAAATATATTGAGATTTTGTTTTTCTTGGTCGTATTGTCGGCCTTGTAAAGTTGGAACCCGGGATTTCTATTGAGAGTCTTTTGGCTTTTCTACGGATGGGTTTTCCGAGCCTTTGCTTTGGGAGCCAATTGGCAGTCTACAATCGAGACACTGAAATGTAAGAGAATAATGACCAATGGTACATGTTACCAATGGTACATATTGGCAATGGTACAGATTGGCAATTGGCTCATGTTTATGATGTCATGACACATGCCCATTGTACAGCTGTTCACTGAATTTTTATAATTGGGTGTTGGGCTCAAGCAAACATGGTACACCAAATAACCACACAGGGCCGCTATCAGAAATTTCAGGGCCCCTTACTGAAAAAAAAAAAAAAAATGCTGCTCGTCCCCCTAGCAGTGTTTCTCCCTGTGCGCACCTGCGTGCAGGAAATACAGCCACCGGATAGGACATGATGTCATTTCCACCAGCTGTTACTAGAAGCCAGGTCGCTGGATGTGGATCTGCCGGCTGCAGCCCGATTGTGACTGTCTGTGTGCGATGGATACACGGCAGCGGGGGCCCATGGGGCAACTGCTTTGGGCTCCCAGGAATGAATGGGCCCTGGGCATCTGCCCCGTTTACCTGAGCTTTTTTTCTTAAACTTTTTTTGTTTTAAAGGGCCAGAACCCGAGCGGGCTGGGGGGGGGGGGGGGGGGGGACACACGTATCGACCCCTCCCCCCGATGGCGGCATTGCATATACATAGTGGTAAATCCAGTCACAAAGTACAATATATTATGGAACTTTTTACCATTTAACCATTCCTGATTACATCTTACAGAGCCAAGACCATCAAGAACACGGTGTCTGTCAATCTTGAACTGACCGCTGAGGAATGGAAGAAAAAATACGAGAAAGAAAAGGACAAAAACAAAACATTAAAGACCATTATTCAGCATCTTGAGATGGAGCTAAACAGATGGCGGGAGGGTAAGGGCTTGACGCCTTCCTATAACCTATATAACGTCCTGACTGTGTGATTTGTGTTCGGGGAGCATAATGTATGTAATATATACAATATATTCATTGAAGAGTCTTAAGTAGGTTAAGTGGTCCGGGTAGGACTCCCCCCTTGCTTTTTATCCTCTCGGCAGCTGACGGTGGTGCTTTTTATTCAGGCTTCTGATGTCGACTCTGCTTTGAGGCCTGTCCCAGGGGGCCTGGCTAACTGCGGTGTAATGAGTGTATTTTTGATTACTGTATGGAGGTTGCCATGGTAACACTGTGCTGGCGGTGATTGCGCAGCTCCCAAATGTGATTACTGGTTCAGTGGAGGACTATTTTTAATGTGTTTTTATATATATTTTAGATCGCAGCTTGTAATATAATTCTACGGTGCATGGAAAATGTAACTCTGCCACGTAATGGAGGGGATTCTCTGGGAATCAATATTTAATGAGTTTGATCTTATTTTTAGTTTTAACCCTCCATATCATTCTCGGCCAGTGTCTCCAAGTCATTTCTTCCGTTGTCTTGTGAAGCTGGGCAAACGAGAAACCAGCGATGGCTAACCATGGCACTTCCCATGTTTAGGAACTACACATCAATGTACGCTTAGTAAGTCTTAAGGGTGACTGAGAATCCTGGGATATGTAGTTCCTAAACGCTTGCAGTGCCAAGGTTAGCCATCACTGGATTTGTCAGAGATGTAAGAAACAGAGGGTGGGTTGTTGGGTGCTAGAGCATGGAACCTATGGGGCCCATATATAAATCCAGCCCGTGCTCATGTTGCACAGTGCTGCTCCGTATGTGACTGGGGTCTGTTCTTGGCTTGAGGTGGGAGAAAGAGGCCAGGGAGTCTTTAGGTTGGTGCCAAGTTCTAGCTGTGGCTCTACATGGGTCGTACATGAAAGGTTTAGCTGGTGCCACTGATTAATGCAAACAGCGGGTTTAATTGCACGCCAGCTAATCTATAAGCGTCTGTCTGTGGCTTTGTGGCTAATTACTAAAGATCTCTATAGGTGACTGCGCCAGATGGGTTTGGTCTGTATTTAGGTGACTGCGCCAGAAGGTCATACCATATAGACTGCGCCAGAAGGGTTTGGTCTATCTGGGTGACTGCGCCAGAAGGGTTTGGTCTATCTGGGTGACTGCGCCAGAAGGGTTTGGTCTATCTGGGTGACTGCGCCAGAAGGGTTTGGTCTATCTGGGTGACTGCGCCAGAAGGGTTTGGTCTATCTGGGTGACTGCGCTGGTTACACAGGCCCCCCAGTTAGATATCTGCTGAATACTGGTAAATACTCTCTCCTCTCTGCGTGCCTCCATGCTGAACACACCTGACTGTTTGCCCTCGTTAAAACAGGTGAGGCGGTCCCCGAGGATGAACAGATTAGTGCAAAAGACCAAAAAAACCTGGAGCCCTGTGACAACACGCCGGTCATCGACAACCTGCCACCCGCCATCGCCAGCATCTCCTCGGAGGAAAAGATGAAGTACGACAGCGATATAGCGTCTCTCTACAGACAGCTGGATGATAAGGTGGGTCATGGTGATGGTGGATTGGAGGGACAGACATGGTGATGGCGACTTGCGCACTTGAATGAAGCGTCCCCCCGCTGGACATCTAAACATAGAAAGTGTCTCAGTCAGATGAGAATCATTTGGCCCATCTAGTCTGCCCAATCTCTGTCCTCCCCCCCACCAAAAAGAAAAACAAATCTGACCTATCTTATATCTAGGATAGCCTTATACCTATCCCATGCATGCTTAAACTCCTTCAGTGTATTAACCTCTACCACTTCTACTGGAAGACTATTCCATGCATCCACTACCCTCTCAGTAATGTAATACTTTCATTAGTCCCTGGCCTTATCTTATATCTAGGATAGCCTTATACCTATCCCATGCATGCTTAAACTCCTTCACTGTATTAACCTCTACCACTTCTACTGGAAGACTATTCCATACATCCACTACCCTCTCAGTAATGTAATACTTTCATTAGTCCCTGGCCTTATCTTATATCTAGGATAGCCTTATACCTATCCCATGCATGCTTAAACTCCTTCACTGTATTAACCTCTACCACTTCTACTGGAAGACTATTCCATTCATCCAATGCCCTCTCAGTAAAGTAATACTTTCATTTGTCCCTGTCCTTATCTTATATCTAGGATAGCCTTATATCTATCCCATGCATGCTTAAACTCCTTCACTGTATTAACCTCTACCACATCTACTGGAAGACTATTCCATTCATCCACTACCCTCTCAGTAATGTAATACTTTCATTAGTCCTTGGCCTTATCTTATATCTAGGATAGCCTTATACCTATCCCATGCATGCCTAAAATCCTTCACTAAATTAACCTCTACCACGTTTACTGGAAGGCTATTACATCAGGGCTTGACAAATTTAATTTTATTCTAGGAGCCAGCAAAAAATTTTAGGAGCCAGACAATCACGCAAACATACACGCAATTCATAAACACACACACACCAACCCTAGTCACATATACACCCCACACACACCAACCCACGTCACATATACACCCCACACACCAACCCACTTCACATATACACACACACTTCACATATACACATATATACCCCCCTTCACATATACAACTCCCCCCCCCACATATACATCCCTCCCCCCCTTCACATATACACCTCCCCCCACACTTTACACATATATACCCCCCCTTCACATATACACCTCTCCCCACACTTCACATATATACCCCCCCTTCACATATACACCTCCCCCCACACTTCACACATATATACCTCCCCTTCACATATACACCTCCCCCCCCCCCACACTTCACATATATACCCCCCCTTCACATATACATCTCCCCCCCACACTTCACATATACATCCCTCCCCCCCACTTCACATATACAACTCAAACATACACAAGTTTTTTTTTCCCTTCTTAACTTCTGAGTGCTGGGTGTCGTCTCTTGACAACCCAGCACTTAGCCGAAAGAGCCATGAAGATCGGCTGCGGCACGAATGTTTCCCCTCCCTGCTGCCTTACCTCATTGTTGGGGAGGGGGAACATTCGTGCCGCAGCCGATCCTCATGGCTCTTTCGGCTGAACACGAACACACGTGTTGCGCGAGGGGGCGGAGCTTGCTGTCTGTCCCCTCGCGCTGCAAAAGACGGATGGCAGCGGCAAGGGGAACATTAGGGCAACGGCACCCGGGCGCCAGGCTCCATTTCCAGGTCGCCATGGCGACCTGGCGCCCGGGGTTTGTCGAGCCCTGTATTACATACATCCACTACCCTCTCAGTAAAGTAATACTTCCTGATATTACTTTTAAATCGTTGCCCCTCTAATTTAAGACTATGTCCTCTAGTTGTGGTAGTTTTTCTTCCTTTAAATATACTCTCTTCCTTTACTGTGTTGATTCCCTTTATGTATTTAAATGTTTCTATCATATCCCCCCTGTTACGTCTTTCTAGACATGTTAAGATCTCTAGATTGTAAGCTTACGAGCAAGGCTCTCTACCTCATGTACCAGTCTGTACAAGTATGTCTAACTTAGTATGTAGTTCCCTTCTATGCTCTGTACCAAGTGCTACAAGAATTGATGGCGCTGTACAAATAAATGTTAATGTAATGTAATGTTAAGATGCTTTAACCTTTCCTGGTAAGTTTTATCCTTTAGCCCATGAACCAATTTAGTAGCCCTTCTCTGAACTCTCTCCAAAGTAGTCTTTTGGACAAACAGTACTCCAAGTGAGTTGCAGCCCTTGTGTAAGATGGATGTGCTGTAATCCACACACAAGTGTAAATATATATATATCTTTATAGTTATATGTATATATATATTTTTTTTTCTTACCTTTTAATATAGATAATATTTTATTCATAACCCCACTGTTTTGATTTTATCTTATTATCTTTTGTTAATTTTTAAATACAGTACAGACCCTTTTCGATAGATATAAAATGTTAATAAAAAAAAAAAAACTTTAATAATATACACTTTAGTAATGTATACAAAGTATAACATTAACTCATTTTTAAAATGACAGTTGATGAACTAGTGGAAAAATAAAAAAAATTAAAAATTGAAAGTGACACTAATAATCTATTCACTTAAATCAATAGGTTTATTATGAATTATATTTAAGTTTCAAAGTATTTTACGATAATTCAAAAAGTAATTTTGGATTTTTTTGAAAATCAAGCTAGGCTTTCTAAATGCTTACTTTTTGTTTGTTGGAATAACTGTTTTTTTTGTTTTTGATTTTTTTTAATTAAAATGGCGGATACTTTTTTTGAGGCTTTATCTTTTGGCTGATGCGGTGATCATTGTTTGGAGTGCAGCCTTGCATAATGAGCATAATTAAACGTGTAATAATTGTATGCTGTTCTTGTAGACATCTGTTAATTTGGATTTGTACAAACTCTTCCCTTTGGCGTTGCACTCTCGGAAAATCTAAATTTAGTTTCTAACCATCTCCTATAGCCACTAATTAAAGAAGACATCTTAATTACATTCATGATGTGCAAACTGATTAATTTATGCTCTATAACGAAACATTTTAAGTGTTCGAATTCAGATGATGATTAATGAGACAGTGGGTGGCTTGCTTGCAATGTAGTGCGCAATGGGTGGAGTTACTGTAAATCCGAGAACTGGAGGTTCAGTAAATAATCTTGTGTTGTAAACATATATTGGTATGCTATACTATTTATTTTGTATGTTTTTTGTTTTTATATGTAAAGTCGATTGTATATTGTCTAGATTTTTTTTTTAAGTACAGATTATATAATGGGCTTGTTTAATAGTCACTGTACCTGACTGCACCCAGTTACTAATATATCATGAATGATTAGAGAAAATAATAATAATGTAGCTATCTATAATAATAACCTTCCAGTAAGGTCTAGCATTCTCACCCTGCCTGAAATGTTTCTCATGTAAAGAGCTGGAAAGACCTTTAAATTATGTGTGGGATCTATTAGTATAAGCAGTATGTCGGACCAGTCGCTTGCAGGGAATAGACTTCTATGTTTTATAAATGCTTTATACAGGATAATGACTTGAATCTCTGAATCTCTGGCAGCAAGCCAATCCTCTAGAGTCTGCTATTGGCAGATAAATAGATCTGTACCATATTCCCTATTACAACATTTTCTGCAAATGTATAGATCAAACTGCATTAACTAAAGCTCACTTCTTTCCCTCCCTCGATCCTCCATATGGCAGTGTCGCTCCCCTTATTGCCTTGTGTATGGGCAGCCCGCTAAACCTCCTTTTTGGGGGTAAATGAAATGTTTAAATTACCATGTTGTGTTTCTGGACACGTGGAAGCACAATGTGTAGGTTAAATGGTATCAGTAAATTGTTGCTATGTGTGACTGATACACTGTAACAAACAAAGAGGGGTTAAAAGAAGAATAAATGTTGGGATCGGGTTCTAAAAGTGGAGCAGTGGGCAAGGAGGTACCACTGGTTACCATGATGGAGCAGTGGGCAAGGAGGTACCACTGGTTACCATGGTGGAGCAGTGGGCAAGGAGGTACCACTGGTTACCATGATGGAGCAGTGGGCAAGGAGGTACCACTGGTTACCATGGTGGAGCAGTGGGCAAGGAGGTACCACTGGTTACCATGATGGAGCAGTGGGCAAGGAGGTACCACTGGTTACCATGGTGGAGCAGTGGGCAAGGAGGTACCACTGGTTACCATGATGGAGCAGTGGGCAAGGAGGTACCACTGGTTACCATGGTGGAGCAGTGGGCAAGGAGGTACCACTGGTTACCATGATGGAGCAGTGGGCAAGGAGGTACCACTGGTTACCATGATGGAGCAGTGGGCAAGGAGGTACCACTGGTTACCATGATGGAGCAGTGGGCAAGGAGGTACCACTGGTTACCATGATGGAGCAGTGGGCAAGGAGGTACCACTGGTTACCATGATGGAGCAGTGGGCAAGGAGGTACCACTGGTTACCATGATGGAGCAGTGGGCAAGGAGGTACCACTGGTTACCATGATGGAGCAGTGGGCAAGGAGGTACCACTGGTTACCATGATGGAGCAGTGGGCAAGGAGGTACCACTGGTTACCATGATGGAGCAGTGGGCAAGGAGGTACCACTGGTTACCATGATGGAGCAGTGGGCAAGGAGGTACCACTGGTTACCATGATGGAGCAGTGGGCAAGTAGGTACCACTGGTTACCATGGTGACAGCTCTACTGTTATAACATTGCCCACAATCAATATTTTATCTTCTAGACGCCCCTGTTTTACCTTTTGTGGCCGACGTAATTATTTATTGATAATTAAATGATAAACAGAACAATAACATCAGATCAAATACCACCTAATATCACAATTAAAAAAAAAATCCTGGAATTCTCACAATGTTCATTCACTTTCTGTTTCTATCAATTAAACTTCATAAAACGTATATATTAATTTATTTTTATTTTTATTTATTTTTTATTTTTAGGATGATGAAATTAACCAGCAAAGTCAGCTGGCAGAAACATTGAACCAACAAATGTTGGATCAGGACGAGGTAAGTGAATATAAACCTTTATCTAAAAAGCTGTCTTTATCCTAGTTACACTCAGTAGTCATATCCATGCATTCTTATGCCTTGCAGTACTTTATTCAAAGCATGTGCAATGGCATGTGACCTTTTCAAGGTCTTAGAACCTTCATGGGGTCATAGAACCTTCATGGGGTCATAGAAACTTCATCAGGTCATAGAACCTTCATGGGGTCATAGAACCTTCATCTGGTTTTAGAACCTTCATCGGGTCTTAGAACCTTCATCAGGTCACTGAAATACTTTTTAACATGCAAATGTAGTTATTTTCTTACAATCAGTGTTTTAAATTTGTCAGATCATGTATGGTACAAGCTGCATGGTCACCATTTGTGGTACTACTAATCTTGTGTTGTTGGTATGAAATAATAAAGGGGTACCAGTAATTTTGGCTTTAAAGGCTCTGCAAGTTCTGTTTCTTAGTTTGCTGTAACAAGCGTCATATCAGAGTCAAATATGTTCTGGATATTTTAAGAGAAGGATGTTTGAAACGTCACGGACTCTCTCTGTCTCTCTCTCCTTCCCAGCTTTTGGCATCGACTCGCAGGGATTACGAAAAGATCCAGGAGGAGCTGACCCGACTTCAGATTGAGAACGATGCCGCCAAGGAGGAGGTGAAGGAAGTGCTGCAAGCATTGGAGGAACTGGCCGTTAATTACGACCAGAAATCTCAGGAAGTGGAGGACACGACCAAAGCCAATGGACAGCTTTCTGATGAACTAGCCCAGAAAACGGTAAAAATACACGATTAAATGTCGAACTGCTGCGTTATATTATCTGTGGAACCATAGAATAAGGCAAACGATTGTCTGCCGCACTGTATGTTTTACAATGACTTTTAAATATAGTACAAGATGGGAGAGAGATTTACTCTACATCCTGCTCGGAGGTTAAGAACAATACATGTGGAAACGCCTTTCTGTAAAGGATGATAATCTGGGATAGGGGTAGAGTTAAGGTGTTTGGCCCCATGTCTCCTCTCTACTAAAGATATTTATAACAATTGATGGTTTATGTTGAATCAAAACCTAAATAATGAGACTGTGGTGTGAAAGGAAATGCTGTGTGTGATTTTATGTGTGTGTTTTGGCTAAATGTTTGTCTGCTTTTCCTAGATATTTTTGTAAACTTTGAAACAATAATTGGTATTACAAAAATAGTCCTTCACACAGTTAATGTCAGACAGTTCTCCTTCCACTGTGTTGTGATGTCATCTCTTATTATCAGTGACTGTATGGGGTTCGGAGTACATCATCTCTCTGTATCTACGCCATACCCCTCTCTATTGCCTGATTTATACCGTGCTGAAGTGATCAGTCAGGAATCCACTGCAGACAAAATATCATTCTCTACTACTTTAAAAAGGAGCTTTTTTTCCCGTTATTGTCAAAGCTCTCCGATGATAAATGGATTTTCTTTTGTAATTCCATCTTTAAAGTTTCTCCTTCAATTTAAAAAATAATGTGTCGGGGGGATTTCATCTCCATTGAGCCCGTGCTTATTATCTCAGTTTTTACATCAATGTACGGACCCGCCCCCCCCATATAATATACCCCACAGATGTGCCTTTTTGTCTAGGTTTATATCTGGCCGAGCTGTTCATTTTTTATTAATAGAACTTGCGTCTATCATCCCGCAGGCAGCACACACTACATAAAACATTTCATAAGGCTTGTTATGTGTGTTCCAGTCATTAACGCTGTATCAGACATTATAAACTAGTATTATCCTCTGGTTGCTGCATGAATAGAACGCACTGTGAGGATTTGACGTAACTGTCCGGGTGTTTGTTTCGCATTACTCCTGTTGAGATGCTTCCAGGACATGGATTGCCATCTTGTAATGTTACATTTTGGAATGACGTTCAATACGAGCGCTGTCAGAGTTTACTAAACATAGCAAATCTGTATAGTGACTTGTACAAGTGTTTTATTGAAGTTCCATACGGGACGTGTTTAGAATCTTTGCTCAGATAAAGAAAGATCGGACCCAAAAATTCTAAGCAACATGTACGCCCTCTGATAGAGCTATATGAGGCAAAGATTCTAAACAACATGTCTGCCCCCTGATAGTTATACAGAGCAAAGATTCTAAACAACATGTCTACCCCCTAATAGAGCTATGTAGAGCAAAGATTCTAAACAACATGTCCGCCCCCTGATAGAGCTATACAGAGCAAAGATTCTAAACATGTCTGCCCCCTAATAGAGCTATACAGAGCAAAGATTCTAAACAACATGTCTGCCCCCTGATAGAGCTATACAGAGCAAAGATTCTAAACAACATGTCTGCCCCCTGATAGAGCTGATTCTAAACAACATGTCTGCCCCCTGATAGTTATACAGAGCAAAGATTCTAAACAACATGTCTGCCCCCTAATAGAGCTATACAGAGCAAAGATTCTAAACAACATGTCCGCCCCCTGATAGAGCTATACAGAGCAAAGATTCTAAACATGTCTGCCCACTAATAGTGCTATACAGCGCAAATATTCTAAACAACATGTCCGCCCCCTGATAGAGCTATACAGAGCAAAGATTCTAAACATGTCTGCCCCCTAATAGAGCTATACAGAGCAAAGATTCTAAACAACATGTCTGCCCCCTGATAGAGCTATACAAAGCAAAGATTCTAAACAACATGTCCACCCCAAATGGTTGAGCTTTAAGATGGAGAGTTCATGACGCGTTATTAAACAGACCACTTGTAGAAATGAGCCTCCTCACCCCCAAATTTCCTTCATTTTCCATTCCCTCCCATTATTTTATTTTTGTTTAGCATCTGTTTTAATTTGGGTCATCCTTAATTAACGCACTCTCCCCTTCGCAAACCTCCAGACCAGCTTGATTTCCACCCAACGAGAGCTGAATCAGCTTCAGGATCTGAGTAACCATCAGAAGAAGAGGACCACCGAGATCCTGAACCTGCTGCTGAGAGATCTGGGCGAGATTGGAGGGATCATCGGAACCAACGACGTGAAGACGGTAACAGGAGCTTTTACTTAAAGGAACTCAACCTATATAACCCTATACTGTGACCTGTAATCAAACAAATCCTGTGAAATGAGCTATACACTGCGCTAGCAGGAATACAAACAAATGCACAGAATAAGAGAAAAATGTGCTCTAAATGTGTCTCCGGCTTGTGACATCACCTGTGCCACGGGATGCAAATGATACAACTCCCACTGCAAATTAGTTCATTTGCATATCAAGCCACAGGTGATGTCATAGACGGGAGACAGACACAGTTAAAACCTTTTTTTCCCCCTTTAACGCAGACCTGTGCGTCCAATTATTATACTTAATTAAATACCTCCTCATTCTCTACTCACCGACCATGTATTACATCTAAATGATATAAACAGTCGTGTTTATGATACTCTAATCCAGGTATAAAGCGTTACTCGTGCTGTAAGCAGTGTTTTATTCCCTGCTTTGACAGATTTCTGCTGATTTTAGTCCAGATTTATCAATTTCCATTACAAACGACGCAAGTTTTTTTTCCCCCGTTTAATAAAATGGCCGATTCCGTGACTTTCACGTCTGTTCATTGTTTTGTTTTGTCGTTTGTAGCTCCAGCGAGTGTTTATTTTCTGTGTTGTCCATTGATATCGCGGCAGTATAGCTTGATTAGGTTGTTTATTTGCTCGCAGCTCGCGGACGTGAATGGGGTAATCGAGGAGGAGTTCACCATGACTCGCTTGTACATTAGCAAGATGAAGTCAGAGGTCAAGTCGCTGGTAAATCGTAGCAAACAGCTGGAATCTGCGCAGATTGAGGCCAACCGCAAAATCAACGCCAGCGAGAGAGAGCTTGCAGCCTGCCAGCTACTAAGCTCCCAGGTATGAGAGTGCTCCGCATCCAATATTTACAAAGTACAAGAATATTGACTTATTAATCACTACTAACGTATACACCTACCGCAACAGTAATTCCTAAGAATCATTTTTTGAGCCTAAAACATATAAAATGGCTATTTTTAGTGACTGCATCCTTTCTGTGCTCCCTTCATGTTTTTCTTTGAAGTTTTACTACCAGATTCTGATATTTCAGCACTTTTTTTAAAGCCCAGATTAGTGTACTTTCTTATTGTATATTTGCTGTGTATTAGCTTCAGACAGTGAGGCGGTCCCTCTGATAAAAGCCCTTTTTCTAATCTTTAACCGGACACGTGTTTCTTCCAGCATGAAGCCAAGATAAAGTCCCTGACCGATTACATGCAGAACATGGAGCACAGACGGAGGCAGCTGGAGGAGACACAGGATGCTCTTAATGAAGAGCTTGCTAAGCTGCATGCACAAGGTATCTGCTCTGCCGGCCCTTTAACACGCGGAAGCTGGGGCTCTGCTCCGCCCGTCACCAGTCCTTAACCCCTTCGTGAAGCATGGTGCTTGCGTCCCAAACGACGCAAGCACCAAAACGTCACGATTAGTTCCTGGCCACCGATCACAAGGTGATAGGTAGCCAGGAACACTCTGCCAAAAAATCGCGAGACCTCCGGAAGTTCGGGCACAGTGCGATTTAGCAAAATGTACATTTCCCCTGTCAGACTGAGGCCACTCAATGTGGCCTCATCTGACAGGTGGGATCCCGCTGTAAGTGCCTGCAGCGGGATACGAAAACAGCTCATCGCGGGGAGCCGCGATGATCTGTTTAGTACAGGACGTACTATGCCGTCCTAACGACTTTAAGGCACTTAAAGTCAGGACGGCATAGTACGTCCTAACGTCACGAAGGGGTTTAATCAGTGAAATGAGGGGCATGTACTAAAAAAAATGCAAATATATTTTTGCTCTTTGCTCCTATTGCAATGTACTAAACATTTAACACTCAAATAGTACATACGGGCAAATTGCGAATTAAAATGGGCACAAATACAAATAGAAAACGGTCAGGTTTGTGAATAATTTTACTGCCTATATCAGCGCTCGCTAAAAGCTGGTGTTATTTTCACACGCAGAATAAGAATTATTTTTCACAAAATATCCGCAAAACACTTTAGCGTGCGCAAATCTAATCGCAAAATATTAGCGCAACCAGAAAACCAAAACAAAACCATGTTTTATTTACTAATTTTTTTCTCCCCACTGCACTTGTTTAGTACATGACCCATAAAGGGGGATGAAGCAGCAGAAGCAGTATGTGGAGTCACTGCACATTTATAAAAACCTGTAGATGTGACCATCTGTTTTATTGTCTTCTTAAAGGGATAGTCCTCTTTGTAAACTCAAAATTCTACTTCTATAAAGAGAGGCGGTCCTAATACCATCGGTCGCGCCTAGCAGTGGGTCTGAGTGTCAACCATTTGAGATGGCAGGGAGGAAAGTATGTTTGGATGGCAATCGGAATAAAAATGCAAATAGGAATGCTAATGTGAACAGATCGGAAGGATGTGCAGGCGTGATTGTGACTGCTCATATAAACAACTAGGAGGAAGCAGTGAGACAGACACAAGATGTTGGTACTGTAGTAGAAGAAAGAGCACAAAACATGCTGAAGATTTTATAGGCAAGTTGTTTGTTGCAGTACATTGAAGCAGGATAAAAGGTGATAATTAGGGGAAGTCTTTTTATATTGCAAATATATTTTTTGGGATTAATCCCTGTTTTTTAAGGACATTTACAATATATATATATATATATTTTTTTTTTGTGTAAAAGTGCAAAAATTAAGTATTATAATTTTATTCCTTCACTTAGCCTGCTCATTTGACTTCAGTCTCCAACCACTGTAGTCATGTATATGCGCCAGATGTATAGATAAAGTTGCTGTATAATACATGTACTGTAATTTGCTTTCCAATCTGTTTTTACAGAAATCCGTAATTTTTGTTTTTTCACAGAAAAAATGCATGAAGTCTCATTTAAAGATAAGGAAAAGGAACATTTGACCAGACTTCAAGATGCTGAAGAAATGAAGGTAACTTTTCAAAATGCATCTGACACGATAATTACACTGTTAAAAACTATATGTACTAGAGATGAAAAGCAAAAATATTTCTTAAATAAAAAGCCACTTTAAGTTGAGATACAAAAAAATAATTTTTGGAATGTAATCCCTATGAGTTATTACACCTGTGTTACTTAGCTTTTATTGCGGAATTTTCTTCTACTTGGAAGGTTTCATTTGACAGACGACATACGTGCTCTATGGAGAGACAGTGTTGGTTTTCCAGTGACCTCTTCATGTATCACAATTCATCACATTTATTCATTTGCTGGATTGCATCTCAAAAGCTTACACACTGTATCCTGTAAAAATGCAAATGTACCTGTAAGCTGTAGGTGTAAATATTGAAACATTAAAAGGTCACTGGGTAATCCACAAAATGTGTACCTATTATTTATTTTTTTTAAATAAAAGTATTCACTAGTAATCGTTTTTTTTATTTAAGCACTTCTTTCTGTCTGAATGTGGTAATTTATTTCTGTTGGATGCTTTTTAAACTGCATTTGAACTTTTTTTTTTTTTTTTATTCTTCTTTTCATCCTAACTGGAGGATTTATATATATATATATATATATATATATATATATATATATATATATATATATATATATATAATAAATATGTATATATTTTTAAAATCTTTGTAACATGTTTTAGTGGATACTTTCTCACTAAGCCTGAGCAAGATATTGACGCATGATATGCCAATTTATTTTAAAAAATTAATTAAGAAATGTACAGGTTCCACAGCCAATCTTTGTCATGTACTGTAAACTTGTGGGGTTTTTTGGGGTTTTTTTGATGCGTGGAATGACAGATCTGCTGTAAAGCAAAGTGCTATTCTAGCAAACATTCCTCAAACGGAGTAATGTTCTCCTCCAACCTCATCACCTCTTCCCCTGCGACACTTTTACCCTCTTTCTCTACAGCTCACTTCCAGCTCTCTCCCTTTATTCTCACTCTACGAAAAGTATCCACTGGCCAAATCCACCTAGCCCCCACTGTCCTCAAATACGGTTACTCCCACCACCTTCCCCTTTGACCTCTTCACTCATCCAATGGGTCTCCCAAGCCCCACTCCCTCTAGGTCCGTTTCTGTTCCGCTAATGTAGCATGTAGTTCCTTTCTATGCTCTGTATATAAATAAATGTTTTAATATCCTGTAAATAAAAAGCCATGGTTTCTGGCAGGGAATGTATTGGTTCAAACTCTATGCTTTTTTTATAATTTTTTAATAAGACCACCCTGGAGCAGCAGATGGAGAATCACAGAGAGGCTCACCAGAAGCAACTTTCCCGTCTCCGAGACGAGATCGAAGAGAAGCAGAAAATGATCGGTGATCTTAAAGAGTAAGTGGGATTTTTTTATTTAAAATATTTTTTGGGGGGTTGTTGTGGGGTCTGCTAAAACAATAAGGTATTAATAATGGAATTAAAACTAATTCTGCAAATTGACGGTCTTTCCATTTCAGTTATTAATGTCTGATATTTCCTCATGTATTGTTGATTGGGGGAGGCCAGATGGGGCCATGGCACCCCCCAAACAAATTATTATACGCCTGCATGTGCCCCCAATTAAAACACTGCTGCTGATTTTACACCTGCCGAGAGGGAGCACTGTTGTAGTCTAAGCGCTCTCTGGTGGTGAAAGAATACCCGCAATTGAAAAGAAACAAACACATCCTCCATATTTTGCTTGGCTCTTCCCTTTACTCTTAGGCGCTTCCTGTATGGCTGTGGCATACTTTAATGGGCAAACTGGCTGTGGCATATTTTAATGGGCAAACTGGCTGTGGCATATTTTAATGGGAAAACTGGCTGTGGCATACTTTAATGGGCAAACTGGCTGTGGCATACTTTAATGGGCAAACTGGCTGTGGCATACTTTAATGGGCAAACTGGCTGTGGCATATTTTAATGGGTAAACTGGCTGCGGGAAATTTTATTCGGCAAAATGTGTTTTTTTTTTTTTTTTTAAACTTGTTCCCCTACTTCTGTTCCTGGCCCACCCTAAATATGATTGCTGGAGACGCCACTTGGTATTAGTGTTTGTTATTAGGAATATTATTTATTATTATTGGTATTTTTTAGTTTAATCATTGTTGATGATAATAATATTATTCATATTATTAATATTGTTATTTAATATTTTTTTTAAACAGTTTTTTTTTTTCCAATCTGAAATAAATCTTATTTTATATTATATTTAGTTTTAGTCTCTTACTGATTTTTAGTGGCATCATATCTCAGAGTTACGAGAGAATGCATCACAAGATTTAATATCTTCCACATTTATCATCTCTTGATCGCTGATCATTAGTTTGTACTATAAAACCCTAAATCTATCCAGACAATAACTCATTCCGTATATACCACTGAAGGTGCCATAACCAGGTTTCCTGCTGAATGATCCACATTTAAAACTTGGCCTCCACATTACACTGATTTTTGTGGTTATTATTGTCCAAAATTACTGGAACCTTCCTTTTTTAACGTCTGTTTTAAGAGGTTATTTCCCGGGTGTCTCTGTTAGATTTGACTTACTGGGGGACTTGTCTAAGGGTTTCTTCTCCTCCTGTATCTTCTAGTCTTAACCAGAGGCTGCAGCTGCAGAAAGATCAACTGACCTCTGACTACGACAAGCTAAAAGCTGAAGATCAGCAGCGAGAGATGGAACTGGAGAAACTCCTGTGAGTAATGTTTTATTCTCTATACACCAGCTATAGACACATTTGTCAGACACCCTTGAAACATTGGAGAGTAGATGGGAGTCTGGTAGTTTGTGTTTTTTTGTTTGCAGAGGGAATAATCATTTTTACAAACTCTTCTACGGTGTTTGTGTGTAGCTGTAATTTTCCTTTTTCTAATTTACTCTACCCACACATATAACATTATGTTTTTAATGCCATGACAAGGGCTTTCTTTAGATACCATCTAATAATTAAACCCCTTTTGTTTCGAACTTTTACATATAAAACATTTTACACATTAATAAATGCACAATAAAAATCTGTTAACTAGATTCTAATATTTTTCCCGGGTCTAAAAATAACCATTGTTTACATGTTTTTCTGTTTTTTGCAAATTATAGGGCAATAATTCAAAATAGGGTGTTGTTTTTTTCCCTCTAACCTTTTTTTCTCCTACAGTGGCCTTTTAACTCCAAACCTAATCACCCTAAGCCTAGATGCTTACCCTAGCATTCTTTATTTTCTTTTACAGTGTAATGTTGCTGACTGCCTCAAGAGGCAGCGTAGCAACCGTAAAGGAGTGACGGAAGTGATATTGATCCTGTCCGTCGCTCCTTCTTGCTCCATGGCAGCACCATTTTGGAGGGACATAGTGCCTAGGGGGGCTGGTCACGGAAGCATATAGATCAATAGTCGAGACCTCTTCATTAATCTACAGAATTTAAAGATATATATTTACAGCCCCTTCACTTCAAGTCCTTTCTTTGTGACTCTGTGAATAGAGAAATCCATGTGCCTGGTCTAACGCTGAGCGTCTTTGTATTTTTTTCGTATACTGAAGACCTTGGTGAGTTCTCGCTGATTTGCACTCATTCCATTATCTGTGAATAGAGAGAAAAGTTACCAAGCATGCGCTATACAGTGTGTGTTAGCAGAACTGCAGGCAAATGTTGTTGTTTTTTAAACAGTCAGTGGTGTCTCTCATGTTACATCACCTTGTGCCTTTTATATGAAAATCACACATTGCCCCCAAAAAGTAGTACATTTGCATATGAAGCCACAAAGGCACATCTTAAACATGAGACGCCACGTTTTTTCTCCAAGTCTTTGCAAGCGATGCAATCCTGCGAACGCCCCGTATGGATCATGTTTTAATACGTAGTTGGGCTATAAGTAGAAAGTTGTTTTTTTTGCGCTGGAAGATGGAGCGCTAACGTTTGTTTGAGGAGTAGAGGGCCAAGCTGCAGAAAACGAGAGTGATCCTGTTGTACATCGTGTCTCCTGTGGTTCAGCCGCTCTGGATAGCGCCAGAGATACTGAACTTCCTTCTCCATGTCCTTTATATCGTTTGAATATCAGGGTACTGAATGAGAAGAGAGAGCAGTCTCGAGAAGACCTTAAAGGCCTGGAAGAAACTGTGGTATGTAAATGACGACGTTTGTAGCTTTTCACCATGAAGCCATTTATCACCTGATTCTGTGTTGTGGTTTCTGACAAACTCTTCATAATCTCATTATCTGTTCGTGATAATGATGTAGAGTAACGCTGACCTTTAGAAAGATACAGTTTATAGTCATTCGGAGTCTGGTCTCTCTCCTGATCACTGTATGACCGACCTTCCCATGATTTCATGTACCGCAGTTATATATTCCATGACCTTAATGCTAACCGTGTCAGCAAAGATCAAACCTCGGCTTCTGGAATAAGAGGCGATTAATCTATTGATATTAAACCTGTATATCTTCTCTCTAGGCCAGAGAGCTGCAGACCTTACACAACCTGCGCAGACTTTTCGTTCAAGATCTCACAGCTCGAGTTAAAAAGGTATCTTTTGGGTGTGTGTAAGAGAGAGAGGTGAATGATAACTATACTTACAATGTGTGCATACATATATTACACAGGAGCCTGTACAGAGCAGACATATAATAATACCAGGTGAATGATAACTATACTTGCAGTGTGTGCATACATATATTACACAGGAGTCTGTACAGAGCAGACATATAATAATACCAGGTGAATGATAACTATACTTGCAGTGTGTGCATACATATATTACACAGGAGTCTGTACAGAGCAGACATATAATAATACCAAGTGAATGATAACTATACTTGCAGTGTGTGCATACATATATTACACAGGAGCCTGTACAGAGCAGACATATAATAATACCAGGTGAATGATAACTATACTTGCAGTGTGTGCATACATATATTACACAGGAGTCTGTACAGAGCAGACATATAATAATACCAGGTGAATGATAACTATACTTGCAGTGTGTGCATACATATATTACACAGGAGTCTGTACAGAGCAGACATATAATAATACCAGGTGAATGATAACTATACTTGCAGTGTGTGCATACATATATTACACAGGAGTCTGTACAGAGCAGACATATAATAATACCAGGTGAATGATAACTATACTTGCAGTGTGTGCATACATATATTACACAGGAGTCTGTACAGAGCAGACATATAATAATACCAGGTGAATGATAACTATACTTGCAGTGTGTGCATACATATATTACACAGGAGTCTGTACAGAGCAGACATAAAATAACACCAGGTGAATGATAACTATACTTGCAATGTGTGCATACATATATTACACAGGAGTCTGTACAGAGCAGACATAAAATAACACCAGGTGAATGATAACTATACTTGCAATGTGTGCATACATATATTACACAGGAGTCTGTACAGAGCAGACATATAATAATACCAGGTGAATGATAACTATACTTGCAATGTGTGCATACATATATTACACAGGAGTCTGTACAGAGCAGACATAAAATAACACCAGGTGAATGATAACTATACTTGCAATGTGTGCATACATATATTACACAGGAGTCTGTACAGAGCAGACATATAATAATACCAGGTGAATGATAACTATACTTGCAATGTGTGCATACATATATTACACAGGAGTCTGTACAGAGCAGACATAAAATAACACCAGGTGAATGATAACTATACTTGCAATGTGTTCATACATATATTACACAGGAGTCTGTACAGAGCAGACATATAATAATACCAGGTGAATGATAACTATACTTGCAATGTGTGCATACACATATTACACAGGAGTCTGTACAGAGCAGACATATAATAATACCAGGTGAATGATTACTATACTTATATTACACAGGAGCCTGTACAGAGCAGATATATAATAATACCAGGTGAATGATAACTATCCTTGCAGTGTGTGCATACATATATTACCCAGTAGTCTGTACAGAGCAGACATATAATAATACCAGGAGAATGATAATTATACTTGCAGTGTGTGCATACATATATTACCCAGTAGTCTGTACAGAGCACACATATAATAATACCAGGTGAATGATAATTATACTTGCAGTGTGTGCATACATATATTACCCAGGTGCCTGTACAGAGCACACATATAATAATACCAGGTGAATGGTCACTATCCTTGCAATGTGTGCACATATATTACACAGGAGCCTGTACAGAGCAGACATATAATAATACCAGGTGAATGATAACTATACTTGCAATGTGTGCATACATATATTACACAGGAGCCTGTACAGAGCAGACATATAATAATACCAGGTGAATAATAACTATACTTGCAATGTGTGCATACATATATTACACAGGAGCCTGTAAAGAGCAGACATATAATAATACCAGGTGAATGATAACTATACTTGCAATGTGTGCATACATATATTACACAGGAGTCTGTACAGAGCAGACATATAATAATACCAGGTGAATGATAACTATCCTTGCAGTGTGTGCATACATATATTACACAGGAGTCTGTACAGTGCAGACATAAAATAATACCAGGTGAATGATAACTATACTTGCAGTGTGTGCATACATATATTACACAGGAGTCTGTACAGAGCAGACACATAATAATACCAGGTGAATGATAACTATACTTGCAATGTGTGCATACATATATTACACAGGAGACTGTACAGAGCAGACATATAAAAATACCAGGTGAATGATAACTATACTTGCAGTATGTGCATACATATATTACACAGGAGTCGGTACAGAGCAGACATATAATAATACCAGGTGAATGATAACTATACTTGCAATGTGTGCATACATATATTACACAGGAGTCTGTACAAAGCAGACATATAATAATACCAGGTGAATGATAACTATACTTGCGGTGTGTGCATACATATATTACACAGGAGCCTGTACAGAGCAGACATATAATAATACCAGGTGAATGATAACTATACTTGCAGTATGTGCATACATATATTACCCAGGAGCCTGTACAGAGCAGACATATAATAATACCAGGTGAATGATAACTATACTTGCAATGTGTGCATACATATATTACACAGGAGTCTGTACAGAGCAGACATATAATAATACCAGGTGAATGATAACTATCCTTGCAGTGTGTGCATACATATATTACTCAGGAGTCTATACAGAGCAGACATATAATAATATCAGGTGAATGATAACTATACTTGCAGTGTGTGCATACATATATTACACAGGAGTCTATACAGAGCAGACATATAATAATACCAGGTGATTTATATTATTTGCCAAAAGTTAGGCTCCAAAAATACTCATTGTTGGTGGAAATAAGTAATTGGCAAAGCTGAGCATATTGAGTTTCTGCACATTTTGCCTCTTTTGGCTGAGCACCCAGCGTCCCCTCTTACAGCGCCTGTGTGCACTTGGTAACATGGCAGACTGCGGCCGTGGACGCCGTACGGGGTGACACGGGGGCTTTACTCTCTCTCCATGACTGTTTGCAGAGCGTGGAGCTGGACAGCGATGATGCTGGTGGAAGTGCCGCTCAGAAACAGAAGATCTCCTTCCTGGAAAACAACCTTGAGCAACTCACCAAAGTACACAAGCAGGTGAGACGTCATCACCCAGCGCACATCGCTAACCTCTTTATTAACATACAAACCCTTTTTATAGGTTCTTTGTACGTAAACTGATTCATTTTATATAAATCTACATGTGTTGTTGATTTATTTTTTAATATTCATAGCATTTTTGTAGATCTAAATTCTCAATAATTGTCCCTATTCGCCCGGCCCTTCAACTTATTGTAGCCAGATCTGTTACATTGTCTCTCTAATTAAAGGACAACTGTAGGGTAAAAACGTAACTTCTGTTTAATTAAAATATTGGATAAAGTGTAAAACATTAAGTAGAAATGCTTGAATGAATTAAAACAAATAAAGTACCTTTTATTGAGCCTTCATTGATCTCCATAGCACTATCAGGGGGTGGACATGTTTAGAATCACCCTTCATTCACCCTTTGGTCAGATGAAGGAAGATCTGACTCACCTGGCCCAAGATTCTAAACAACATGTCCGTCCCTGATAGAACTACGAGTGCTCAATAAGATATTTTATTTGTATTCTTTTATTAAAGTATTTTCATTTAAAAAATCTACACCTGATGCAGGGTTTCAATTAAACAGAACTTCATTTACCCTTCAGTTACCCCTTTAATAATTTTCTATTCAATAGATTGTACTAAATAGTTTTTTCTTACCGAGAGGTCTTTTCAGATCGTCCTGGTGATGTTACGAATAACTAATTTAATGGTACTCTTATTAAATACCTCTGAAGGATGAAATGCTGAGTTGACCCTGCCAGGAATTGAACTTGCCATCTTGAGGTTTGAACAGATTGCGCATTTGTCCCACTGAGCCATATCTCCAGCCACGCCCAATGAAATAAGCGTTGAAGGCAGGCGTTTGTCAACCGTAGAATATATTGGGTTCTAACCCAGTTTAACCCCCAGGGTGGCCCATGTTTTGCGGGTGTCTAGATGAAGTAGGATTTTCTGTCTTCTCCCACTTCCTTCAGGAGTTTTTGTTCGTCTGTCTTACAGCTTGTACGCGATAATGCTGATTTGCGCTGCGAGCTTCCGAAACTGGAGAAACGTCTTCGCGCGACGGCAGAGAGGGTTAAGGCCTTGGAACATGCGCTGAAGGAGGCCAAAGAGAACGCCATGCGCGACCGCAAGAGGTACCAGCAGGAGGTAGACCGCATCAAGGAGGCCGTAAGAGCCAAGAACATGGCCAGGAGAGTGCATCCCGCCCAGATTGGTGAGCACGTCCCCCCTCTGATTGGGGGAAAGGGTGGCGTGTGTCAGTAGCTTTATTATTTAGGATTTATACATTGTGATAATTATCCTAAATATATTTAAAAAAAAAAATCTGATCTGATTAACGGACTAGGGGGTTTTGATGCATAGAACTCTTTTTGACTCTGCATCTGAATTAGCTGCAAACTCTGCTCTGCCGGGGACCTTCCTACTCCCACTGAACTCAGCAGATGACCAGAGTCTTAAAGGGACCCCGTCACCTAAACATTAATTATACTGTCAACATAGAGAATGAAAAACGCTCTATATTCTGTGTTGGCAGAATTACAATCCTATGTATGAACTAAGAGAAAATGTCATTTAAAAGGGTCTGTGCTGTGACGTAAGTTTAATGTGCGAATTAGGTGATGTCATAACCCAAAGACCACAGACACATTTTAAAATATAATTTTTCTCTCTTCATCTCTGCATGTGGTTCTGCTAATACAGTATAAACCCTGTTTGTCGTGTGTCCCTTTAACACGGACTCTGGAGAATTCATCACACCTCGGGAATGAATAAGTCTTTATCCTGCAGTTATTACTCTGGGAAATCATTCAGCTCCCGCTAGTTAAGTGTAAAGATGTCTCTGTCACCTAACGATTGCTTATACTGTGAATGTAGATGACGATGATGAATGATCTATAAACGGAGTTAGCAGAACTGCATGCAAATTCCTAAATTAGGATAATTTGTATTTTATTTTAATAGTGTCCCCTACTGATGACATCACCTTGCGGTTTGATGAACAGGAGATGCGCCAGGCACATTGTTTCTCCTTACAATTCTGCTAAAAGGCTCCTTTTAAGGAATCGATAGAATCATTTTTAACCCTTTGTTGTTTTGTGTTTTCTAGCCAAGCCGATCCGCCCCGGCCAGTTCTCTGCGTCCTCTCCGACAGCCATGCATTCAGTACGCGGTGGGGGGGCCGCTTCTTACTACCAACACCTTAATAAATAAAGAGGTGAGCGATTTGACGTGTGAAGGTAATCACTCCCTCGCAACAACCTACAAAATCAGTTGTGTTCTATAATCTGCCCTTAAAAATATCCTGTTGTAGAACATGGTGTTTTTTTTGTTCTTTGGTATCATTCATTCACTTTTGTTTGCTATTTTGTTACCTTCTTGTTATTCTCTAAGACTTGTGTATTTGAAGTCTTTGCCACTAGGTGGCACTGCAGGGTCACTTCCCAGTACCGTTATTACATACATGGCCATGTTGGAACTGTCCGCTGGAGGTCCAGATTATCCCTTTCCCTGGATGGCCTATCTTTTTCTATTCCCCTCGGTCCAGCAAGCGCAGGAAGAGTAGATCCCAGGTATTTCCTGTTGCCAGTTTGATTCCCACCCAGCCTTACATCCTTTGAGGGCTGATAAAATGAATCCATTAAGTTTGTCCTCTATGGAACTAAAATGCCTTGCAAGAAGAAAAAATTGAAAAAGATTTTTTCTGCTTGTACTTTTTAATTTTTTTTTTTAAATATATAATTCCTAAATATGGAAGGATTTTTCCCCAAAATTGAAAAAGGATTTTTCCCCAAAGAGAAGAAATCCTCCGATTTCGATATTATCTTCACATAGCGCTGGGCATTTTAAAGAAGATCTTATATGTGTCTATGTTAAAGAACCTGCCCCTTTGTGTTATTTATTGATTATTTTGCTTCAGGAGAGAGGTGTTTTTTTTTATATAACGGGTACAGGGTTTTTCTCTGTGTGAATTTTCTACTTTCGTGACCAGAACTGGATACAAATGGTTGAAAATACCACAAAAAAATCCAGCATTTCTTTTCTTGTCCAACCTTTAAACCTACAACAGGTTCATCTCATAATGTCTACAAACCTTTCTTGTACTTCTATATTTAAATGATCAATGGTTTTAAATAAAGGGGTTTTGAAAGTCATAGGTTTTTTTTTTCTTTCTAAAAGGCACGCAGGAAGGAATGACGCCTCCATTTTGGCGCAGTCTCTGCGGGAGCCAATGCATTATGCCAACTCCCACGGCGAGCCATTCTATTACCAAATAAATAATTAAAGGGGCAAAATTGTACCAAAAATAATAAGTTAGAAAAATCACTGCAAGTGCATTTGTTTTTTTTTTTTTTTAAACTGTTCTGAGACTTTTGTTTCGAATCTTGTTTCATACACCGTCTGTCTGCAGTTCGTTAAACTTGTTTTGGCTCTGTGAATATTTTTTTTAATTAATTTTTTATTAATGGGTCTCAGTCCGCCTAAGCGTTGTTCATATACTGTGAATTCACTAACACTTGATGAGAAATGATCTATACATTGTGATCTCATATATTTCAATACATAAAATAAGACTATTCCATTAAAAACGTGTCTGTGGAGTCTCCTGTCTATGACATCACCTTGTGGCTTGATATGCAAATGCCACTTTTTTTCCAATGAAAATTGGCTCATTTGCATATCAAGCCACAAGGTGATGTCATAAGAAAGCGACACAACAGACAAAATGTACATTTCTCTTATTCTTTCAGCATGAGGAGCAACGTTTAGGTGGATGGTTGCTGCAACGTTTAACATGTTTTGTGGGGGAATCGTAACGATCGGGCCCCAGGTGAATCGTGGATGTTATACACTACATTCCACAGTTACTTATCCACAATGCAGGAGGGGCTGGTTCGATTCTAGTGCAGTCTTGCAGGATAAACTATTTTACTCCTTAACAAAACCCCTTTCAGGGATGAAATCTCTCCATGGTCTGCTGAGAAAGGTACAAAGTAATTTCTCTCCAGTGCAGACTTCGTATAAATAGGGGGTTTTAGGATTTGTGTGTATTCTGCAGATTGAATGCCGAGTGCACCTGTTATATACAAAGAATATACTGACTCTGGGCACATCATTCATTGGTGCACTGTATACATTACATGAGATTTATTGGACAGTTTATACAACTTGTAGGTCTGGATTGTCTGCTTGAGATCGAAGTTACAGTGAGTTTGGGGTCTTAGGAGAAACCACTGCCCTGGTCTAGAACAAAAGTACTGTGTCTGACTTCAGTTTATACATTTGTTTGGAACTTTGCCATAAATATATAGAATTGTATTAAATTTTGGTCACTTGACATACAATTCACACATGAGAAAAACACCAAAGACCTGTCTACTATAACATGTCATACTTTCTGAAGCAAGCAAAGTGTAAAAAAAAAAAAAATGCTTAACATATAGATATATATATCGTAAAGCTGATCTTATGTAATTAAAAAAACTGTACTCAGATTTTAAGCATTTCTTCTCTTTTCTAAAAAAAAACAAAAAAAACCTCTGGTCATTAATAAGTTTGAATATTCTCCTGTCCTCCCCAAGTAATTAAACTGCATGGTAGATTTTTGGGGGGGCTAGTTGTCAGCTGTTTAAAGGTTTCTATAGAGTTAAAGGCTCTTGGTTATCTAAAAAAAAACCATTTAAACTGTGAACGTAGAGAATAAATATATATACATTGTGTTAGCAGAATTGAAGTGCCTAGATTAATGGAGAATATATATATATATATATATATATATATATATATCATTTTTTTTTTTTTTTATCAATTTATGAATTTTAAATAATCTTTATTTTTAATAATCTTAATAATCGTTTTGCATTTCGATCCACCATAAATTGGGAGACACTTTTAGAACCCATTTTTGCACTTAACGGATGCATTTGCTTGCAAGTCTGCTAACTCAAAGTATTGTATTTTTTGTTTACACTACATTTGCTGTATAAACTTTATGTAGGTGATGGAGCTCATTAATGATCTTAAAGTTAATTATTTGCGCATCAGAAGATTGACAAACAGGCCCCATGTAACTCAAAGGGTAAATCCCACGTGGGTGCCCAATCTGTGAATATCTGTGCCATATAAGATTTAGCACTCGCTTACAGGCCACGCCTACGCTTAGCGTACTCGGCCACTGATATGTCTTGTCCGTCCCCTGCGGAACCCAAGCAGACTCTTGGGAACTCGACCAGTCCTGAACTTGTACAATGCTTTCGATGACCTGACATTATTGTTGTTCTTGTCTGAAATTTAACTCGTTATTTGTTTTCCTTTGCAGAGCTCGCCGCGCCGCATGTTAATCCGCTAATGTCGATTTCACGCCCCCATTCTTACACACGTAGTTTGCACCTTGTTCTTTCCCCGCTCTCCAACTCATCGGTTAACCGTTGGATCTTCCAATCTCCGGATTGTACAGACGCCTGTGTAATGTAGTCAACATATCCATTGCGGCACTTGTCCTGTGGCGATATAGAGTCCACTGCAATCTTCCCTGGTGTACCCTGCTCCCCTCCTGCAGTACCCCCTGGCTTTGCTGTATCTTAGCGGTCTCTCTAGCGGCAAAGAAGGCTGACTGGTCAAATGGTATCTGAGACTACATGATGTATAATAAAACCTTGGTATTTTATATATTTATGGAATGAAAAACAAACAAACACCCAGTGCTTCTATAAAACCTGCATTCATTTTACAATTAAAAGAACAACAAAAAAAATCTTTAAAAAAAAAATATTCAACCATAAAAATTTTGATAAAACCATCAGGTACCACAATTTGGCAAAGTTCTTTGTAAGCTAAATATCGTCAAAAAAAAAAAGAGAGAAAAGGTGAGGCTTTTTTTGTTCTTACAGGACGAGGAGGTTGTTTGCGCTAAAGGATTAGGCGTGTGGTTTTAAAATTAGTTGGGTATAGTCGCTTAATGATGACCTCATCGCTCAGACTATAACTTGTAACATTGTTTAGCGGATTAGAATCCACGACTGTTCAGATCGTGGTGCGTGAGTTTAATGGCGGCCAGGATGAGCAGCGGTATTTAATATCCGCTGCCTCTACGTACGACAAAAGCGGTTGTTTAAGTTGCAGCTTCGGGATTGGCTGATACATGGGCATATTACTATTCTCCCCCCTCGAAAAGTGGGTCTGTGCAAACTGCGCCTGAGCGGCTCCATTTTGCTTTTAGTATTGAGCAAAGCACATCACAAAAGAAACTGAATGTATGGCACGAGCCTTCCTTATATCCTGTAAAAAAGAAAAAAAAATTATTAAAAAAAAATGGCCGAACCCAGGGTTTAAATTGCTGCGCTCCATTAACATTTGACAAATAGATGACTTTTATGCCTTTTTCTAACCCTTATGTGCCAGTCGAAGGTTTTTTTTCCTCCTTTCAAGGAGAAACTACCTGTGCGGAAGCCAGAGCGGGACCAACTGTGCCCTTCACTTGCTGCTGGTCTCACAGGCTGGCTGGAGGTGATGGGAGTTGTAGTACACACAGTTAGAGCTCGACGCACCTCTCTGCTCTTCTCTGGCGTAGTCATAGACTATGCCTTTCTTTCTTTAGTCTCCAGAACAGATTCCGTGAACATGTTTACTTATTTTTTTTCTCTTCACAATAGGAAAAATAATATCTAGACTATTTATAAGGACATAACAAATTAACACAGAATATATGTTTGTTTATTTATTTTTTCTTTTTTGGAAGAATATTTTGTCTATTTATTAAATTGGAAAAATGTAATTTAATTGTATTTTTTGCTGTTATTCATTTTTTTTTTGGTTTGTTTTTTATTTGTTTTTGTTTCATTTGTAACTGCTTCCCCAAACCTGCAAAATAGACCTGTGTATTTAAGATTGGACCAGCACCTTTGTTTGCCCATCTTCTGGCAGGCAAATGATTCGGGAATATTTCTGGAATACCACAGAGAGGGTGGAGAGTTGAACAAACTGTCAGCCATTTACGGTATACACAGGCCTATACATTCCCCAAAGATTTTACATTTGCCATGCAATCTATAAAACCACAGACTAGCAAGTGATCGAATTCTCTCTCCTGAGTGAATCTAAATTGTAAGAACCCAATCGGAGGCAGTGTGATACAAAGACTGTACAAATCCTTGAGTAATAAAAAAAAAATCTACATTGCTAAAATAATGTATTATTAAAAATATCTCTTTTATAATATAATAATCGGGCATATACCACTTTTGCCCCCAAGGTCACCCACCAATATACACTGGCAGGCTGTTGCAACCAAGCCATCTTGGTTCTGATCCAAATCTTTAGGTCATTTACGGTTAACACATTAGTCAGACCCCCAAACGTATACGTATACCCCAATGTGTTTTACATCGGCATTCTTTTTTTTTTTTTGGTGCATTCATATGCCTCCTCGTGTTCTCAGTTCATTTTGGAAGATGAGCTTTGATTAAGGTGACTTTGATCTCCCATGAAGAGACCAGTATCTGATCAGCCAGTCAGATTTTCTGTTACATGGGTTTTCTAAATGTTCCAAAAAAACAAACAAAAAAAAATTACAAATTTATTACATGGCCCTAAATGTGAATGTATTCAGAGGATCTGATATGCCTCGAGTTCAGTTACTGGATACATTTCTTTACGTGTTTTAATTGGTGGCCATAAGTGATCAGAGATAACTGTCTGTGCATGTAACACCAAACAGTAGTGCAGTCTAGACCTTGATAAGGACAATTCACAGATATCAATGGGTGGAGATAAAATGTATCTGGATTCTTTTGGACAGCTTTCTTTCAACATGACTCCCTTTAATTGGGTGCTGGTGGGTTCCCAGGATGGGGAAATGCTTTGGGTGTTACTTGCGAAAGTCAATTCTGGAGCAAAAGTTCTAAAAGTGGTGCAATCACCCTGGAAACCAATGGGAATGTCCCTGCTGATGACATCACTTCTCAAAACTTGACATCAGAACTGACCTACCAAACCCTCTTGCGAGCACCCTTATAGAGACTTCAAAACTTGGCTGACTATTTCACACCCCACCAACTCTCATTGGAATCCAACATACAGCCACATAGGCCCAAAACGTCTCATTCTAGAGATGAGTGGGAAATGGCTGTACCAACCAAAATATAGTATTCATTCCTACTTGCAGTCACAGTTTTACCGACTTATTTATGATCTGGTCTACTCAGTAAAGAGAGAATTGTAGGGAATTTCAAACTTCAGGCCAGAGTTGGAAAAAATTCTTTCCTTCAGCTGCTTTGGAGAATGATTCCAACTTTGCCTTAAATTTGACAATCCCGTCTCCAAATCTTGCAATTCTGTATTTATTCTGCAGAGCCTTTTTTTTTTTTTTTGTTTCTATTTCCAGATTTTTTTTTTTTTTTCCTTTTTAATTTGTAACTATCCACTTGCCGTATTTAGAATTTATAAATTGAAAAATGTTTTTTCTACCAATTCGATCTTTGTGTCATTTTGTGTGTCATGTCCATTGTTGGCGAATAGAGGTGTATTTATTATTTGTTTTCATGTCTAGATTGTAAAGTGTATGATGTGTTTTATCCAAATGTTATTTGCGCTCTACGTTATCTGTATAGTAGTGTTCATTTTGGGGAAAGTTGAGCAATCCTAGGAGAGGAGAAAGTTACATGTAACAGGATGGTTCTACAGGAGAAATGTACATGAGAATTGACATTTTCGCTGACAGGCTGATCTGCAATATAATGTATTTGGCCGGTGAGCAGGCTTACTGGAGGAATCACAAGATGGATCTCCTGCTGGCTGTATGAAAGATGTATGGATATGATGGCAGATCGCATGATACTTTATCTGAAAAATGTCAAAATAAAATTACACTTTATCATACGGTTTGGTGACTTTTGTGTGCGTTTTTCTTTATTGAATCTATAATTCATTTCTCTCGCTAATTCTTTCCTCATTAACTCTTCACGCTCCTCTCCATCCCCCTCAACTAAGGCATATATGGGGCATGTACTAAAAAAAAAAAAATATTTTCTTTTTAACACTCAGACTCCAAAACACATAATTTGGGTTTATTTTTTTCCCTTCTATGTGTTTTAAGATCATCCTAGTGTCCATTTCCACTTGTTTTTGTAATACTTAAATAGTGGTGTAATTAATCAACTATTAATGCCAAAAAAAAACCCTTTAGCTGTGAGATATAATTTATCTGTAATCATTTAGTAATGTGCTATCATATTAAGTGTTTTCAATTAATAAATGATATCATTATATATATGTAGGATTTCCATGTACACATTCAAACTTCCTTTCATTCCTATAATTGTTATATTAGTTCAAGTTACCTAGATATATTCAGCTAAGTTCTTTATGTATTATGCTTAATCAGTTATCTTGAATTTCTAGCAAATTTTAGTTCACACTTCATTTATTCCCTATAATTCAAGACTACAAGGATTTTTTAATTTTTTTTAATTTTGTATTATCTAACAAACATCTCCAGTATAATTCATGGGCAGGGGGTCTCATATATTCACTTATTGGTTAATTCCTGTTTCTTTATGCCAGGGGGTCTCATATATCCACTTATTGTTTAATTTCTGTTTCTTTATACCAGGGGGTCTCATATATTCACTTATTGGTTAATTTCTGTTTCTTTATGCCAGGGGGTCTCATATATCCACTTATTGGTTAATTTCTGTTTCTTTATGCCAGGGTTGCCATATATCACCGTACAGTTCTTTATTATTCATATTCCAATAAATTGCCTTCCATATGTTGTTGATTTTATTGCTTTTTTGATCTTGGATATTAATTTTTTCATCTTATTTTTTTTGCATTCATTTATTTAGATTCAAATAGTGCGTTATTTGTATTGAGTGGTGTAAGGTCATCAAATCGGAGAAGGACATCCCACCATCGGAGAGTTTGCTAGATAAGTCTTGAATGGAGTTACCAGGTTTCTTTTGTCCCCACACAAAGCAAATAGTAAATATGAACAAATTGTAAAATAAAAACAGGCATATTTGCAAATATTTTTTAAGCCTTTTTTTTTTTATTAGCGCTTTCTAAAAGATAGTGTAATTTTCACACGTAGAATAAGAATAATTTTTCACAAAATATTTGCAACGGTCTTTAGCGTACGCAAATATAATCGCAAGCGGAAAAGGGCACATTACATACAAATAAACTGAAAGAAGCGCAAAATGTTACAAACATTCGCACATTTGTTGTTTCTCCTGTAAACACCTGTTTCAGACAGTGAATATTTCACTCCTGTTTTGTTTTGTTAAATTAAAATATGATGTATTTAAATACTGGGTCATTCCGTAGGATATATTTGAATAGACCTATTAAAAAAAAAAAAAAAAAAAACCCTGATGGACAGTCCTGTTATTTGCCCCAATTCTCTCCCTGTCCCTCTTTTCTCCTCCTCTATTTTCCTGGAGCTGGGGATTTTAGTGACTGTATCAGACTCCACAGCACTAGAACTCATCATATAGTGTGTTTTAAAATGCTGTAACTATGTTTATTTAGATTTTGTAAATAGAACACATTATTTTTATTCTAAATGGCTTACCAATGTCACCTATAATTCCCCGCTCACATCTTTTAGCCACGCCTCTGAAAAAGTGTTCCTCTATGGCCATTGGAAATGGGGGGGGGGGGGGGGGGGTACGTGAGTGAAAGCCCTGTTTGCACAATGGTCATACTTGAATCTTCGGTTTTCGTGGGGCGGAGCTAGAGAATACGCGGCCCTCCGAACTACAACACCCATAATGCTGAGAGCCAAAAGCCTTACATGGCATCATGGGAATTTTAGTTCAGCAGCAGTACAAGGGACGTTCCCTATACTAATGCCATTTAGATGCACATTTTTGAACACAATGTGTCGATTGCTGATAATTTTTATCGTCTCCATTCACTATATTAATAATGTTAAGGGGACATAGTAGCATAGTATCTTGACTGGCTATTAAAGGGTTAATCGTTTGAAAGGGTCTCGGCGATGGCTCAGGCCGCCAGTTCCCAGGTAGGTCCTTTTGTTCCAGGTCTTTGTGCCGCAGACTCGGTTATTATATAATTGAAGGCGCTAGCTGTACGTCACTGCTTTGCAAAGAGCCCATCTTGTGTTTCACTGTCCCCTTCTCTGGTTTCTCGTCTTTTTTTTTTGAGATGTCTGACACTTTGTTACATTGCAGCCTGGGGAAGGACAGGGAAAAAGAAGTGACGGAAAACTCTCCGGGAAAATAAGGTTAGTAAGATTCAGTAGGTGGGTTTATTTATAAAACTCTGTTCTGGGTCAAATTTCTAAAAGTGATGTCATCAGCAGGAACATTCCATTGGTTTCCACGGTGACTGCTCCACTTTTAGAACTTTGAGCAATCGGCGCGAGGAATCCGTTGGTTTCCACGGTAACCGCGCCACTTTTAGAACTTTGAGCAATCGTCGCGAGGATTCCGTTGGTTTCCACGGTGACCACTCCACTTTTAGAACTTTGAGCAATCGTCGCGAGGATTCTGTTGGTTTCCACGGTAACCGCACCACTTTTAGAACTTTGAGCAATCGGCGCAAGGATTCCATTGGTTTCCACGGCAACCGCTCCACTTTTAGACCTTGGTATCACCATTAACCCTTATAAGCATCTCCAATGTTTTTTCCTAGTGTGCCCTGTGCAGCTCAAACCTCTGACCAGACCGGGGGTGCTTAATATAAACAAACTGTACCCGACATAGAAACTCACAAGCTGCCTTAGGACCATAAACAACCCCAGAGCCACGCTAATAGGGCTGGTATTTTCAGATACACGGCCCAGAGAATGCAGACCAGAAAAAAGATGCTAAAAATGATCATTTATGCAGCTTTCTGTCCACAAGTGAAGGATAAAACTTACCAGATAAGGTTAGAGCATCTTAACATGTATAGCTTGGAGGAAAGACGTAACAGGGGGGATATGATAGAAACATTTATATACATAAAGGGAATCAACACAGTAAGGAGGAGAGTATATTTAAAGGAAGAAAAACTACCACAACTAGAGGACATAGTCTAAAATTAGAGGGGCAACGATTTAAAAGTAATATCAGGAAGTATTACTTTACTGAGAGGGTAGTGGATGTATGGAATAGTCTTCCAGTAGAAGTGGTAGAGGTTAATACAGTGAAGGAGTTTAAGCATGCATGGGATAGGTATAAGGCTATCCTAGATATAAGATAAGGCCAGGGACTAATGAAAGTATTACATTACTGAGAGTGTGGTGGATGTATGGAATAGTCTTCCAGAAGAAGTGGTAGAGGTTAATACAGTGAAGGAGTTTAAGCATGCGTGGGATAGGTATAAGGCTATCCTAGATATAAGATAAGGCCAGGGTCTAATGAAAGTATTATGTTACTGAGAGGGTAGTGGATATATGGAATAGTCTTCCAGTAGAAGTGGTAGAGGTTAATACAGTGAAGGAGTTTAAGCATGTGTGGGATAGGTATAAGGCTATCCTAGATATAAGATAAGGCCAGGGACTAATGAAAGTATTACTTTACTGAGAGGGTAGTGGATGTATGGAATAGCCTTCCAGTAGGAGTGGTAGAGGTTAATACAGTGAAGGAGTTTAAGGATGCGTGGGATAGGTATAAGACTATCCTAGATATATGATAAGGCCAGGGTCTAATGAAAGTATTATGTTACTGAGAGGGTAGTGGATATACGGAATAGTCTTCCAGTAGAAGTGGTAGAGGTTAATACAGTGAAGGAGTTTAAGCATGCATGGGATAGGTATAAGGCTATCCTAGATATAAGATAAGGCCAGGGACTAATGAAAGTATTACATTACTGAGAGGATAGTGGATGCATGGAATAGTCTTCCAGTAGAAGTGGTAGAGGTTAATACAGTGAAGGAGTTTAAGCATGCATGGGATAGGTATAAGGCTATCCTAGATATAAGATAAGGCCAGGGACTAATGAAAGTATTACTTTACTGAGAGGGTAGTGGATGCATGGAATAGTCTTCCAGTAGAAGTGGTAGAGGTTAACACAGTGAAGGAGTTTAAGCATGCATGGGATAGGTATAAGGCTATCCTAGATATAAGATAAGGTCAGGGACTAATGAAAGTATTACATTACTGAGAGGGTAGTGGATGCATGGAATAGTCTTCCAGTAGGAGTGGTAGAGGTTAATACAGTGAAGGAGTTTAAGCATGTGTGGGATAGGTATAAGGCTATCCTAGATATAAGATAAGGCCAGGGACTAATGAAAGTATTACATTACTGAGAGGGTAGTGGATGTATGGAATAGTCTTCCAGTAGAAGTGGTGGAGGTAATACAGTGAAGGAGTTTAAGCATGCGTGGGATAGGTATAAGGCTATCCTAGATATAAGATAAGGTCAGGGACTAATGAAAGTATTACATTACTGAGAGGGTAGTGGATGGATGGAATAGTCTTCCAGTAGGAGTGGTAGAGGTTAATACAGTGAAGGAGTTTAAGCATGTGTGGGATAGGTATAAGGATAGGAAACTGGGGACTAATAAAAGTGTTTAGAAAATTGGGCAGAATGGTTCTTATCTGACGACACATTCTATGTTTCTAAGCATCAGGAAGAAAATAAAAAATGTTTTTGTTTTCTTATACAGTGTCATTTTTTTTTATTACACATTATTTTGTTTATTACACATTCTGGCACTTCTGCATTCAGGAGTAGAAAACACAGGTTTTCAGATATACTGATTGCACCTGATTCTTCAGTTGTGCCTGAGTGAATGTGATGTGCAGGACTGGCCTTGTGTATAAGTCACCTCCAATGTGTCTGTTGAATTTCAAGCACTTTTATAGATTAAGAGCACTATATGATCATAGCTGCCATCAGTCCCGAACTTGCTTGGACAGTCCTGTTTTTGCTGGGATCTCGTGCACTGCGATTGGGGTCTGTCCCAACATTGATAGTGTCCACGTACCATTTGCTTAGCATGATTTAAAGTGGCGTCATGTAACTCCTCCCCCTTCAGGCCCCGCCCCTTCATATTCCGGGACACAGAAAACGAAAGATGGCTAAGTATGTACGTTTCAAACTCCACTATGGATGTCTGGCATGTCTCCTGATTATGACATCACTACATTCACTTGAAAGGACATCTGTCCACAAAAAAATGTTTTGTGTAATGGACAGATTGCATCAAGTGTAGGCATTTTACATATAGATGTTATAATGGAAGAATAGAAATAAAGCACCTTATTGAGCTCTCTCTGCTCCATATAGCGCTGTCAGGGGGCGCACATGTGGTTTAGAATCTTCGGTCAAATGAAGGAAGGACTTATCCAAGATGTCCGCCCCCTGATAGCTATAAAATCAAAGAAAGCTCAATAAGGTGCTTTATTCGTATTCTTTCATTACAAAATGTCCATTTTAAAATGCCTACATTTGGTGTAATCTTAATTTTTTTTTTCCAACGGTTGTACTTTAAAGGGACAGTCTAGTTCCCAAAATCACTTTGGTGCAAGATGAAGATCACTGCTTGTATAGTTCACAGGATTTTTTCCAGTTTGATTTGATGCAGGCATTCTGTATAAATCCTATTTTTAATATTTGACTCAAGCCCTCCCCAGTGATTACTCTGCATGGTTACTGCAGGTGCGGCTGCACTGATTATATAGACACTGAGGATATAACGTTTTTGTTTAATTTAGCCATTTTCTGTGCTCCTGAAATAAAATACATTGTGTGGACTGTGATAAACTTGCTCTTGTACATGGTAGAATCTTTAACAGTGCAACACATTGTCTGATGACATCACTAGAGAGACAGGAAATTCCATTCATCTGAATTAAATTATTCTCATTGGTTCCTGCAGCAAACAAAAAAGAAAATTGTCTTTTACTTAGCTAGTGTGGGCAGTCCTGGTTTCTTGCAAAGCTAAATGAAATTTCACAATTTCATCTAGCTGTAAATATTTGAAGCAATGCAAAATGTAAAACATGCATTTTAAAGTACTCTGAAAGCACAGTAATATTTATAAGATGCATTTTGGGCACCAGGCAGTCCCTTTAGAGGAAAGTAAAAAAAAAAAAAAAAAGTATCACTATATTTTTATTTATAGATTTTTTAGATTTTTCCCCCTCCCTTAGGAAAGGAAAACAAACTAACAAACCTCTCTTTAAGGTTCTCTGTCACTTTTTTTTACATGGTGAGCATTTTATGGTGGTTGTAAAATGGCAATAAAACCATGATAGAGAAATAGCATTACTGAGTCAGGAGAAAGCCCAGGGTCCTATCAGCTGTATGTAACAGCCCAGAGCCATCTAAGTATTCAACAGTCTCCTGTTACACAGACTGACATGAGACCTGATGCTGAGGATGGATTATACACTGTGCTGGCATATGATGTGGTCTCTGTGCTAGGCACTGAATGTGGATGTGTAAACCCCACTTCTCTTGTGTATATTGGAGGATTTGTTAAAATAAACGGTTACATTCCATTTTCCTAATATATTTACTTCTCTGTCTCTGATTTTAAAATAGTTCCTTATGACAGAATTCCCTGACTGCTCACTACAGATCCCATCATGCTGAGGCAGCAGGTCATGGTGTGTGTGTGTTTAATACACTTTGTATTTTTCTTATTATATACTATGTCTTGCAGCTCTGTAAATGTAAAATAATCTTCAACAAATAAAATAAGAACCCTGTTAAATCTTCCAACAGTTTTAAAACAAATAAGACATTGGCCTAGTCTCACAGCTCAAATAACAATGGAACAGTAATATCTGCTAATTTTTTTTTTTTTTAAATTTCATTTTCAATTAAATCATTGGAATAAATCTGTTTAATTAATGTGCTCATTTACTTGGTTAAAACACTCTAGAAATCGAGAGATTATTTTTCTGGATTTTGCAACAATTTATAAAACTGATACACAGTAGAGTATAATAAAATCACATGTTAAATGTTTTGTAAAAGTATATTTTTAATATGTGCACGCAACAGCTCCCAAGAGATTTAAAACCATTTATTTTTAGTGTACCTAAAGGCTTAACCCATTCAGGCCCAGTTATACTCTGCGGAGATTGTGTCCTGTGAGTTCAGAAGATGATCTATACATTGTGTTGTATAATGTGTTGTATATTGTGTTGTATAATGTGTTGTATAATGGGTTGTATAATGGTGCACGCACATTGTTAGATTAAGTGTCTCCTGTATATGACCTCGCTTTGTGGCTTGATATGCAAATTATATGCAAATGTGTGATTTGCATATAAAGTCACAACATGTCTGAAAAGGAAGACACCACAGACCCATTTAATATATATCTCTCTTAATGGGACTTACATATATCTCACTGAAAAGCAGTTCATTTGCATATTAAGTCACAGGTGATGTCATAACCAGGAGACAGGAGATTTAGACTATGCCCTTAATGTATGCATTTGCTTTCAGTTCTGCTAACACAATGTATAGATAATTATTAGATTTTTTTTCCACCTGGTCCACATTTGCAGTAAAATCTTTGTTTAGCTGAGAGTCCCTATAACCTATGCATTTGCATGTGATTCTGTTAATTTAATGTATAGATCTTTTTCTCTGCACTGGCAGTATATATATATATATTTTTTTATTTTTTTATATCCATTTATTAGTTGATTTGTGTTTGTTCCTTTTAAAGACTTCACTGTGCCCATGGCATGCCATTTAGTGTTGAAGGGGTTAAACATGCCAGTTCTGTGGAGCATGTATGTTCCATGCTGTAGGAAACTTTATGACCTTTCTGAGGTTTCAGGGAAAGCAAATAATGGGGAGATCTCCATTCTCAGTCAGGTGGAGTTGGGCATTAATGATATCTGGATAAATGGGGCTCACTGCATGATGGGAGTTGTAATCCACAGCCAGAGATAGTCTGCTCATTCATCTGACAACAGGACACTGAGCTGTGAAGGGCTGGGGGTGTGGCCACGGGTGACCACGCCCCCAGGCTCTGCCTGGCTGTTAGAAGATTCTGCCTTGCTCAGTGTGCAGACAGTCAGCAGGATCAGTGTGTGTGCAGACAGTCAGCAGGATCAGAGTGTGTGCAGACAGTCAGCAGGATCAGAGTGTGTGCAGACAGTCAGCAGGATCAGAGTGTGTGCAGACAGTCAGCAGGATCAGAGTGTGTGCAGACAGTCAGCAGGATCAGTGTGTGCAGACAGTCAGCAGGATCAGTGTGTGCAGGGAGGGGAGATTCTGGATCTATCCTGGGCTAGTGCACATGTTCCCCCTTTTTGGAGGTAAGGATATATAAACCCCTTCTTGCATGCATGGGTATCCCAGGATGGTCTGGTGCAGTATCAGGGGTGACCCCTGGTAAATCCTAGGAATTGAAGATTTTACTGGCTTGTGAAACAGCAGAGCCACCAATTCCTGCTACTGCAGAACTTCTTTGGTGGCAGCAGCAGTGGCAGCTTCCCTGAGCCTGGGAGCAGAGCATTACCCCCCTGTTCTGTTTGCTTGGCCAGTGATCTTTTATTTGCCCAGTAAGTGATTAAATGAACACATTGCTGTCTGGGATAGTGTTTCATGCTTGCCCCCTGTGTCATGCACCAGGGGGTTTTATCAGCTCCTCTGATAGACATTATTGCAGCTGTGGCTGGTCTGGATTACAATGCACTGTTCTTTATTATTGCAGATTTTCCTGTTTCAGTTAGTTATTGGCTTCTCTCATGTACCATTGGCTGCTTTGTGTGTACCATTGGCTGCTTTGTGTGTACCACTGGCTGCTTTGTGTGTACCACTGGCTGCTTTGTGTGTACCACTGGCTGCTTTGTGTGTACCATTGGCTGCTCTGCGTGTACCATTTGCTGTAATCTGCTGCAGGTTGTTACAATGTCACATGTGCTGTTTGTGTGACATTGCTGTGTAATTGTATCTGACACACTTGTTGCTCTCTCAGCACTTAACCTCCAGTGCCCTGCAGGCTTTATTTAACCCCATGTTCATTTGTCTGTCTCTTCCTCATCTGTCACTGGCTCCGTGAATTAACCAGATGGCAGTCTGTAAGCAGGCTGCAATGTATTGGAAGAATAACACTATTTTTTTTAACCTGATTTAAAAGTGGTTTGAGGGAGTTCTTGTCTTTGGAGAGATCTGTGTTTTGGAGTTGGGGATCTTCTGTTAGGCTTCTTTTTCTCTATAACTAATTGTTTCCTTCTCCCTCTCACTTCTCTTATTCTAGTCACTGCAAGGTACATAGAGAGTTTGGTAACTCTGTAGTCTACACCCCTCCTTGTGTCATTTTATGTTGCTTTTACCCCAAGGGAGATTTATCTGTGAGCACAGACTATTAACCCCCGGTAAGAGGGTCATACAGAGAATGAAGCTGTTGCCCAATCAGGAAGATCTGACACTGAATAGCCCCCTGAGATATTTACGCACTCCTGTCTGTGCACAAAGCCCTCTGTGTGACATATTTACTTTCAAACCTGTGGAATGTGTGCACGGCTTGTACCCTTATTGCCAGGAGCGACAGCACTGCACCTTTTTACACCAGCAAAGGGTTAAAAGTCACATTTTTAATGTAGGTACAGCACAGGAACCCTTTAAAGGACAACTGTCTATATAAATTGTTATGTTTAATAAAAAGTGTAGGTGTTTTAAAAATAGAAATGCTGTAATGAAAGAATATACATTATCTAGCATATTGAGCCCTCTTCGCTCCATATAACTCTATCAGGGTACGGACATGTTTAGAATCTTTGCTCTGTATAGCTCTATCAGGGGCGGACATGTTGTTTAGACTACGCGTAAGGCAGTTTTCCTGCTTCCCCACTACCGATGCCACCATATTCATCCTGTTTGTTACATTGGAATTCATTTATATAATAATTTTTTTCATCAATAAATCGACCTATTTTACCTCATTTGGACTGGTGAGCGCCTATGTCTATCCGCTTGCTTAACTCCTATTACTTTGCTGCTATCACAGCACGGACGGAGCACCACACAGCCTGAGGTATTATTGGAGAACTTTTCTAAATATCTCCAGGTGGAGCCGGCAACTCCCTAACGGGAACCCTTTTCTTCTTTGCTCTGTATAGCTCTATCAGTGGGAGTACGTGTTGTTGTTGTTTAGAATCTTTGCTCTGTATAGCTCTATCAGGGGCGGACATGTTGTTTAGAACCTTTGCTCTGTAAAGCTCTATCAGGGGGCAGACATGTTGTTTAGAATCTTTGCTCTGTATAGCTCTATCAGGAAACTGATATGTTGTTTAGAATCTTTGCTCTGTATAGCTCTATCAGGAAACTGATATGTTGTTTAGAATCTTTGCTCTGTATAGCTCTATCAGGAAACTGATATGTTGTTTAGACTCTTTGCTCTGTATAGCTCTATCAGGAGACAGACATGTTGTTTAGACTCTTTGCTCTGTATAGCTCTATCAGGGGGCAGACATGTTGTTTAGACTCTTTGCTCTGTATAGCTCTATCAGGGGAGGACGTGTTGTTGTTGGCAATCTTGCTCTTGACGCAGTCTTTCAGTTAAACATAACTTTATTCTTTGCTGATAGTTTGCCTTTTGTTAGGTTTCCCATTGGATGAAGGTTTTCTTTGCCATCTGTCTTAACCCACTTTGGCACTGGGGCAGATTGTATCCCCTGCCTTGACAAGCTGTGTTATCAGATCTCATCTGATGTGGGCGTTTTTTTGTTATCCTATTAAGAAAACACATCAGTAACCTGTTCCTCTTAATGTATAAGTAAATATTTAACCATTTTTGCAATGCTGTGATGTGTATTGTTCCCAGCAATGAAGATTAACTCTTTGGTTGGGCTGAGTAGATCTGATGAGCTTCTCTCAGTTCTGTTCTCATTGGACCTCCAGCTTTATTTCCAGATTCCTTGATTTGCTATAGTACTAGTATTATGGTTAAATGATTCCACTTCTTAATAAAGGTATCTTGGGGGTTCAGTGTAAGGATGCTCCCAGCCCACCATGAAATCACAGAAAATGCTAACAGGCTTGTGCTCAGGACTGAGGCTTCAAGAAGTCCCAAATAAAAGTCACTCTGTATCTTCTCTCCAAGTGACCGGTGCTAATTTAACTCTCCTGTTTCCACTTGAGATACAAACTTTCAAAGACTTGTCACAGATCTGTTAGCGCTGTAGGTATTGTTATCCATTTGTGATCTGCATTGTCACTGGGGCATTTAATCAGTTTGGAGACAGTTTGAAGTGCTTGGAGAGGACCTGCTCAGCTTGGTGTCCTCCCTTAAAAGCTGTGTATTTACACGAATTTAATGATGGGTCTAAATATAGCGTATGCAGGAATTCCTCTCTACTGTAGTTCAGGCTAATCCTACACCCAGGCCGTATTCTCCATGAATGGGCGATTAGCAAGCAGGCAGTGGTCTGTACCATATACTGGGCATTCAGTATAAAGGGAATTTCTGGGGCAAAGTTCTAAAAGTGATGTAATCAGTAGACATGGTCAAAACTAAAATTTTCGTTTCGTTTTCATCCATTCGGACTAAAATGTTATTTATTTTGTCTAAAACTAATTTCGTTCATTACTGCATTCGTTTCAGACGAAATTCGTTCATTATTTTTCGTTTTATTCGTTCGTACGAATCAATTGACCTACACATTCCATAAACTAAAAGTCTATAAACCGAAGGTCGTTCGGTTTATAGAATTTCGGCTTATGGAATACATGTAATACTATTGGCTTTCTATAAACCGAACTAGAGTTCCCATTCATAAGAATTTCTTATGAATGGGGACTCTAGTTCGGTTTATAGAAAGCCAATAGTATTACATGTATTCCATAATTGACATGAAATGAGAAAACAACTGTGCACTCCACTCACCGGGTAGATGTAAAATGAGATGCTTAAATAGTGAAAAAAGTGTTCCAGAACAAATAAAAAAGTATAAATCCACGGATGATATAGTCCACAGGACGCAGCCTAACGCGTTTCGCGTGAAAAACACGCTTAATCACACCTATAAGTGTTTGGAGCCGGTATAGCTGCTTATAGTTCATGTATTCCATAAGCCGAAAGTCTATAAACCGAACGACATTCGGTTTATAGACTTTCGGTTTATAGAATACATGTAATGCTATTTCTATTCTATAAAACGAAAGTCTATAAACCGAATGTCTTTCGGTTTATGGAATACATGTAATACTATTGGCTTTCTATAAACCGAAATAGAGTCCCCATTCACACGAATAGGTCAATTGACCTATTCGTATGAATGGGGACTCTATTTCGATTGATAGAATAGCCGAAAGTAAACCGAAAGTCGTTCATTATGTCGGTTTATGGAATGTATGTAATGCTATTGGTATTCTATAAACCGACTCTATTTCGGTTTATAGAATGCCAATAGCACGAATGGACAAATGGACGAATGATTTTCGTTTATTAACCATTTGTTCATTCGGCTTTCGTTAGTTTAGCATTTTCGTTATTCGTTTTTCGGACGAATGGACGAAAATGCTATTTTCGGACGAAAATGCATTCGTCCGAAAACTAATGCACATGTCTAGTAATCAGCAGGAACATTCCATCGGTTTCTAATAACAACTGGACAACTTTTGGAACCAAGTCCAACAAGATACTTTTTATTAGTAAACCGCAATATGTAAAAGCCGTATAATCGAGCTAGAATGTATGGAAGAAATTACACAAGTGTAAATTGCCACAACAGGAAGGACTCGGAGTAGTGTATTTGTAAATTCTAATAACGAAATAAAATATCAAATCTCTATATATTCTGTATACTATAAGCATGGTATTTGAAACCATATTGTTTATATTCTTTGTCTTCTCGCTGTTGACTTGATAGTATATAGTGTATAACCCTATAGGATCTGTCCCTACATAAAAGGGTATGCAAGGCCCTCACCCAACAGGAAAAAAATATTTGAATTGAAAGATTGCATCATGTGTACACATTTTAAATAGAGAAATAAATAATGTACCTGATTGAGCCATCTTTTCTTGTTTAGCTCTATCATGGAGTGGCAATGTTGGGTCAAATGGAAGTAGATATGACCCAAGATTCTGTATCTGCCCCCTGTATAGCGCTATATGGAGAAAGGAGACATCAATAAGGTGCTTTTATTTGTTTTCTTTTATTACTGCAATGTTTGTCCAACAGTTCTTTAGTATAAATCCAGAAACTGTGTTTTACCTGGCCGCCTGTAAAATGCAAGCAGTGGAAATTCAAGAAATATACTATTTATATCTGCAGATCGGGAGAATACCCTGGTCAAGGTACAATTAATAATGCCACGTAGCCAACATTTTACCAGCTTGAGACCAATATTGAGTCCTATGGGGGCAGTGGAATGGGACCTGGTATTTGTTTTTAAGGAAAGGTGGTGATGCTAGACACAGTTTGTGTAAGTTAAAGAAATTGGCATTAGATTGTCGGAGATTGATAGGTGTGTGCTAACCTGGGATTTAATTGTTGTATAATAATTAAGATTACTAGAAGTGTTATCTTAGTGCATGTTGGTTGGTTAATTAGCTAATGTGTAATCATACAATGGATCGGAAGTTGGGTTTAAACCACGTGCCACCTTTTGTTCAGAAAAATACCGGCCTTGCTACTGTCTCCATAGACTTGACATTGGCCTGATGCCAATTTTTTTACCGGCCTGCCGGGTGGCAACCCTATGTGTAGGATTAATTCAGTCTGTTACTGCTAATGTGTCTCTCTACCAAAGTGCAACCAAAAAATCAAAGGGAGAGAGCAGACCTTTCCCACATCCCAGAATAAATGCCTCATTCCGGAGTCTTTCCTAAACAATCTGTGGATATTCCGAGCCACACTCATTGCTTAAAGGGACACTCCCACCAAAAAAGGGAAAAGGGGTTATTTTTTTTTTATTTTGTATTGCTGATTTCAGACATGTCTTTTGTTTTTGTTATGTGACTGTATTTAATAATATATGTAACTAAACAAGTGTGACTGGGGGCTGCCATTTTGTGAAATCAGGTTAATCTCTTCTCTTTGTGTTGTACACAGCTCACTATGATACACAGGAGCCAGTAAGGGAGCCGGGGAGCATCTTATGACATCATCATGCAGGCCTCGTAAAGTGAGACTTGTTGGAAGATTTTGGATGACTACATGTATTGGAGGGATAAGGGTGTTTTGCTTTTTATTTTAGCACAGAATATATTTTGAACTATACATCTTGCTAGCAACTGGGTTATCACAAAGTATAAATCAAATTTTTGGTTATATCCATTGAAAGATTGTCAGCTCCTATGGACCAGTTGATTAGAAGTTTCTTATCTTCCCAGGATAATTTTGATGTTCTAGTCTGGTCTCCTGTCTTTTCCAGTTGCCTTATTTCTGACTGACACCCTTGGCATGTAATATATTATTTATGCCCTGACAGCACGGGAGAATGATCTACTGCTCAGGTAATCTGTGTTATTTACCTGTTGCTAGAGGCAGGGTTAGACACCTGAGCACCTCATGGCCATCGTACTCCTGCTAGCAGCATTGCTGAGATGTCTTGTGTTCATTTAACTAAATGTGTTGTAGCAACTGCTCTGCCCTGTAGCAGAGAGTTCACGTGTCTGTACGCATAACTGCAAACAGGCTCGGAATTCCTGGAACAGTCACTAGCATTGCATCTTTTTGTAAGTATCCAAATAGGTATCACAACTTTAATGCTTTCCTCCCATGAGCCTCTGCGGGATCTCCTTCCATCTTTGGTACTACTGTGAATATACATAATAAAAAAAAAATGATTAAAAATGATCTGTACACTGCGCTGACAATATTGCAAGTAAATGCATAAGAGAAAACGTGTTTTAAATGTGTCTGACGTCTCTTGTTTATGATGTCAGCTGGGACTTAATATGCAAATGAACTAGGTTTCAGTGGGAATTGTGTAATTTGCATATTAAGCCCCAGGTGATGTCATAAGCCGGAGACAGACACCACAGACACAATTAAAACATATGTTTCTCAGAATTGCAGCAAATGCATAGATTATCACAATGTGTATAGCTCACAGAGTCCCTTTAAGGGGGGACATGTCTATAGGGAATTAATAGGAGGAAGGGGTCTTTAGCCTAGATTTCCCAGAATCCCACACACCAGCCTCTCTGGGTGACAGGCCCTAGTTTGACACTGTCGCCTAAGGGTGAAGCAGCGTTTGTTGTTTAATATAGGTCAGGTGGTCATATACTTTACCTTTAACCCCAGATAACACTCACATGCCAGAGATTAATGCAGTCATTGCAGATTGACCCCTATAGAAGCGCAATCCGTGACTTACCCAAAGACAAACTGCGCCTTTAGGCAGGACTCTCAATTTAACATGTGCCTGACAGTGCAGATCGGGTCTAAAAAAACATATATTAAAACCTCCCCCGAAATACAAACCGGAAACGTAACTCAAAAGGTTTCTTTACTGAGTTTTACTTTAAAGTAAGTGGAACATAACTCATACATATTATATCTGTTAATTAGCATCATCCCACAAACCACTAACTGCAGAGTGTCATGTGAATGGCCGGATCTTATCTAGGTCCGAGCCTGAGGGTCACATGCCTGGGTGCAGGGTTTTTGGGGCATCCTGGGTGGATGTGGCTATATCGTCAGCCCCGCCCCTTTCACAAACGACCACCACCTTTTTCTCTAAAAGCTAAACCACTTTTTCCAATTTACCACATTCACAGTAATCACTTTAGATGGTGCCACTTGCCAATCGTCAAACTGCCCTCATAGCACTTGGCACAGTGTCACACTGTCGTACACAGTCATGCGTAAAACTGTGTATGCCGTGCCAATGAGCAGTGTCATGCATAAACGGTGTATGCCGTGCCAATGAGCAGTGTCATGCGTAAAACTGTGTATGCCGTGCCAATGAGCAGTGTCATGCGTAAACTGTGTATGCCGTGCCAATGAGCAGTGTCATGCATAAACGGTGTATGCCGTGCCAATGATCAGTGTCATGCGTAACCGGTGTATGCCGTGCCAATGAGCAGTGTCATGCGTAACCGGTGTATGCCGTGCCAATGAGCAGTGTCATGCGTAAACTGTGTATGCCGTGCCAATGAGCAGTGTCATGCGTAAAACTGTGTATGCCGTGCCAATGAGCAGTGTCATGCGTAAACTGTGTATGCCGTGCCAATGAGCAGTGTCATGCGTAAACGGTGTATGCCGTGCCAGTGAGCAGTGTCATGCGTAAACGGTGTATGCCGTGCCAATGAGCAGTGTCATGCGTAAACTGTGTATGCCGTGCCAATGAGCAGTGTCATGCGTAAACTGTGTATGCCGTGCCAATGAGCAGTGTCATGCGTAAACGGTGTATGCCGTGCCAGTGAGCAGTGTCATGCGTAAACTGTGTATGCCGTGCCAATGAGCAGTGTCATGCATAAACGGTGTATGCCGTGCCAATGAGCAGTGTCATTCGTAAAACTGTGTGTGCCGTGCCAATGAGCAGTGTCATGCATAAACGGTGTATGCCGTGCCAATGAGCAGTGTCATGCATAAACGGTGTATGCCGTGCCAATGAGCAGTGTCATGCGTAAACGGTGTATGCGGTGCCAGTGAGCAGTGTCATGCATAAACGGTGTATGCCGTGCCAATGAGCAGTGTCATGCGTAAACTGTGTATGGAGTGCCAGTGAGCAGTGTCATGCGTAACCGGTGTATGGAGTGCCAACGAGCAGTGTCATGCGTAACCGGTGTATGCCGTGCCAACGAGCAGTGTCATGCGTAAACTGTGTATGGAGTGCCAGTGAGCAGTGTCATGCGTAACCGGTGTATGGAGTGCCAACGAGCAGTGTCATGCGTAACCGGTGTATGGAGTGCCAACGAGCAGTGTCATGCGTAACCGGTGTATGCCGTGCCAACGAGCAGTGTCATGCGTAAACTGTGTATGGAGTGCCAATGAGCAGTGTCATGCGTAACCGGTGTATGGAGTGCCAACGAGCATGCACACACAAACAGACCAATGCCAGTAATTTTAAAAGAAAAACAACACCTCAGTCCATGAACTTTAAAGATTTCACAGTGCGTTATACAGGGCATGTTTCTATACGTGAAGTTGTACATTGTGCACCGCTCCAGCAGTTTCGTCTGGGTTCGGATGTCTTATTGTCCAGTTAACATGGGGGAAAAAAATGCTAGAATTTACTGGAATTTCAAGAGTCAAAAAATGAACAGTTCGGAAGGTGTTGAAATGTTGGACAAACTGAATAAGTGGCTCTTAAGTAAATGACACCGAGGTGGGGCTTTCTCTGTAAAGATGCTCACACATAATGTATAGTGACCGCCTTAAAAAAAAAAGAAATTCCAGCTTAGATCTCTTTTATGATCCGGTATCCTGTGTTTACTCTCTCTTCACTGCCTGTTTGTTCTGCTCGGAGATCTTGAGGCCTAACAAACTAACAGGTCCATAGAGAAAAATCCAGTGCAAATTGACATTACCAAACTGAACAATACGGCGCGTGATGTAACCGCATAACTGCTAGAACGGCGAGATAAATCAACATGGTAAAACAATCAGGATCCATCGGGGTTAACTCCCATTGAATGGATGGGAACAAGCTGCAAATCCGTACAGAGCCATGCAAATCATTGGACAAGGGGCGGCCATGTTGTTTACTGAAGATGGCCGCCATATCAGAAAGTGTAGACGTTATTGGGTCCCATTCATTTTTGTACCTGTTGGCAGCAACTGTGAAGGAAAAACTTTAAGCCATAGAAAGTGTGTTTGGGTTTAGGCTGATTAAAAAAAAAATACTTTAAATCAACCTTATTAAAATAAACCTACAAATTGATCGGGCTCGGGATATGTGTGTGTGTGGTTCACTCCGTCGGGCTGCACATTACTATCGGATAGGCCTCATTTAGTGCTGTATTCATGAAAGAGGAAGTTGAGAAGGGAGTATCAAACTCAAGGCCAAAGTAGCCGAGTTGGAAAAATGAGAATTCAGCGGAATGGGAGACTTTTTCCAGCTCTGCTACTTTGCTCTTACGTTTTGCAAATTGCCTTCTCAATTCCTAGTGTTTTTCTAGTTTGCACATTTTTTTGGGGCGTGCCCATACTTCAGTAAGCTCTTACATTCCCCATCACGATAGAACCGTTGTTTCATATATGATCCCTCCGCTCTAGGATACACTAATAATACAAATGGATGAGAATCTGATTTTACATAAATTTATACAAATTCACCCAAAAAAACACTAGTAATCTTTTAGCAAATCTCTAAAAAGAGCAGTACAACATGAGCGCCTTCATCTCAATCTTACCCATATTTATACATTATAAAAAGGAACTAGTGATTTGTAGAAACACAATCAGTTACCCCTCAGTATAATTGCCTCTTCATACCTCCCTCCCCCACCATTTCTCTCTAACTAGAAACCTGGGCTAAAAAAAGAGCAATTTACATGTGTCTGTGGTGTCCTGCTTATGACATCACCTGTGACTTGAGCCACTGATTTTATAAATGTGGGGCACACACAGCGCCAGATATGGATGTTATCCTACTGTGCGCTTTTATACAAAGCACGCTTCCAACATAACTCTGGGGTCTGTGTTGCATCTGCCACTTCTGGGTTTGTGTAAAGAATCAGGCGCTGGGTTTTTTGATGCTGGGGAAGGTTATCTCATTGGGAGAATGGAGTTGGGATTGGACAGTGGGGAGGAGGGAGAGGGGTATATATTGTACATGTGTTTTTTTTATTGTCCTGTATTTCCACCTCGCACAGGAAGGTCTCCCATTTCCCTCTGGGATTTATTACCGGAGCAACAGCCTAGATATAAGATAAGGCCAGGAGCTAATTAAAATATTCAGATTTTTTTTTTACATTTATTTTAAATTAGCAGTATCTGCCGACTAGGGTTGCCACCTGACCGGTATTTTACCGGCAGGCCGGTAAAAAATTGGCATCAGGCCAATGTTAAGTCTATGGAGACAGTACCAAGGCCGGTATTTTTTTGAAGAAAAGGTGGCAACCCTACTGCCAAAACATACAATGTTTCTCTGCACTGAGCTGGTTCTCTGTGTTTGTGTTGTATGACTGTAGCTATATTTATTTCAGTTTTATACAGTATTACACAATACTCTTCTCTTTCTCTATATTTCTCTACACTGCACCTACAAGTGGAACTGTTCTTTCTTGTTGCTGGTAAATTGGAAAGATTTTTTTGTATATTCTGTAAAGTGTATCTTGAGGCAAAAAATTGGATTATTGTTGATCTTATTTGCATATGCCTACCCAGAATCCCTTGCAGTGATGATAGCTCTGTGAGATTTCTGTGAGAAAAGCTAGTCTTTTGGCTTGTCTGCTGTGTGTAGGTTTGTGTTTTTATAATAATAATAATAATGCCTCTCCTACACCTTTCAACAGCTAAGTTTCACATGTCAGCCGATCTCTCCAAATGTGTAATTAATCGCAGTGCTAATAAGTGATGAAACGAATATGGCTGGCATATGGTGTACTTTCTGGAGAGTTTGGAGACATGAGCAATGCTTCATATTTACTCATGTCAACTACAGAATAAACCTCAACAATGGAGAATAAACTATGATGAAAAAGGAATTGCAGCAAACGCATAAAATAAGAGAAAAATATATGTTTTTAAAACATGTCTGTGGTGTCACCTGCTTATGACATCATCTGTGGCTTGATATGCAAATGAACTAATTTTCAATAGGAAATGTGTAACTTGCAAGTCTCAAGGTGATGACATAAGCAGGAGATGCCTCTGCTAAAAATAAATTGGCTTGAGACGATAGAATGGCCGGTATTGTTTGGAGGAAAAGGTCCTATATATCAGACGCATATAAAAATGCACAAGAATGTCTTTGATGCTTTATTTAACTCTCTTTTTTTGGCCACATAAGTAAACCCAATGAAAACCTACTTACCTTATAATAATTCATGAAATCCGACTTTGACATGTTTGACGCTTTGGTTCAAATATTAATCTCCGCACTGCAATAAGTGAAGGGGAAATGGCCGGAGAGTAGGAAATTGGCTATGGATGGTTAATCATGGAATAAAACCAGCCTTTAAACTGATTGGAAATCTCATTCCAGAGATAAGCCTCAGACCCTCTCCAGTCTGGGCGAACACATTTATTACAGTCCTAATTCCTGGTATAAATGTACAGCCCCTGGGGACTGATCTTAGTAGATGGGTTAATACAATCTAAAACACTGTAGGCATTGGTTGCCTGGGCGAAACGTACTGATAGGTTCTCTGCTAAAAAAAACGGGAAAATACAATAAATACCATACAGTACATGAAAGGAAGGACCAGGGGGTATAAATAACTCGATGTTAGTTTAGCTTAAAGTATGGGAGGCGCTGATTGAAAAGGGAATTAGAGGTAGCGGTTTATGTTACGGACTGCATGATAACATTTGTGCAAAAAGTCTATTAATAACGTACCTGTTGGGCAGAAATTCTCCAGGGGCTTGGTCCCACCTCATCCAGAGAACTTCAAAATGGGGGGTCGCCAGCACTTTGGTGGGCTCTCATGGAGGGGTGTAAAAAGTGTGTACAAATTGTCAGCATCCCTGTCGCGTATTGCACCTTGTATCACTTTTGTGCATCTTGTACTATTTGTGCTGGGATTGTGCCTTTCTGGGTGTACAGCTGTACGCTCTTCATAGCGACCTGCACAATGCAGTTGTGTTTCTCTATTCCCTGCAAGGCTCTCTTTATCGAGTAGACCCTTTTGTTTCTCTCTCTCAATGCCTGGAAGGAAGGGTTTGGAGAAAATACACCGGTCTGCTGATATTGTAACCAAAACAGATCTATTGCTTTATATTTACAGTTTTTTGCAGGTAGTAAGTATTCAGGATGCAGATCTTATCAGATGTAACTGTCCCTTTAATTATGATTTTGTTTTAATGCGTATTTTCTATTATCTCTTTTGCGTAGGGTCCGCTTTAATGCAAATGTAGGATCTGGGAGAAACGGGGAGTAGGTTCCACCCCCAAACCTATAGGGCTTTTTTTGCAGGGAATTAACAAGGGAATTTCAAACTTCTGGCCAAAGTAGCCGATTTGGAAATTTTCTCCAATTCAACAGAAAAGGAAGAGTTTTCCAAATCTGCTACTGTGGCCTTAAGTTTGAAGTTCCCTTGTAAATTCCCTGCAGTTCTCTCTTTCACGGATTTACGCTTGCGCTTTGGCTGCGCACAGACACACTGCTGATGGCGGACATTTCTAACTTTTCCATGTTCTGGGTGAGATGAAAATGACTGTGTATTATAGTAACATTCGGCACAGGTTTGTGGCCCTCTCAATGCCTTGTCTGTTACTGGCCTTTGTGGTCTGGTCTCTTTGTTCTTCCGTGGATGACTGCCACGCCTGGTTTTCCAGCTCTGAATGAGAGGATTGTAAAGCTGAGCCATCTATTGTATTGTAGGGATTGTGTGAGTTACACGGGCAGCTTATCTCAATATAACAAAATAAATGGGACCCGTGTGTGAGATTTATTAATATCTAGACTGTAATCACTTGTATGATCAGGACGGACAAGAGACACTTTTAATTGTTTCTTTATAAATATCACAGTCATTCATTTTCCATATCTAACATCAACCACAAACAGGCAGGATTCTGATTTGCAATTTTTTTTAGTTCTAGATGCTTTTTTTCATGGAATAGGAAATTGACAAGGGAATTGCAAACTTAAGGCCAAAGTAGCAGAGTTTGAAACATTCTCCAGTTCAACTATACTTCAAACTCCGCCATAACTATACACGCAATGTGTGCACATCTATTACACTGGAGCCTGTACAGAGCGCACATATAATACCAGGTGAATGATAACTATACACGCAATGTGTGCATACATATATTACACAGGAGTCTGTACACAGCAGACATATAATAATACCAGGTGAATGATAACCATACCTGCAGTGTGTGCATACATATATTACACAGGAGTCTGTACAGAGCAGACATATAATAATATCAGGTGAATGATAACCATACTTGCAGTGTGTGCATACATATATTACACAGGAGCATGTACAGAGCAGACATATAATAATACCAGGTGAATGATAACCATACTTGCAGTGTGTGCATACATATATTACACAGGAGCCTGTACAGAGCAGACATATAATAATACCAGGTGAATGATAACTATACTTGCAGTGTGTGCATACATATATTACATAGGAGTCTGTACAGAGCAGACATATAATAATACCAGGTGAATGATAACTATACTTGCAATGTGTGCATACATATATTACACAGGAGTCTGTACAGAGCAGACATATAATGATACCAGGTGAATGATAACTATACTTGCAATGTGTGCATACATATATTACACAGGAGTCTGTACAGAGCAGACATATAATAATACCAGGTGAATGATAACTATACTTGCAATGTGTGCATACATATATTACACAGGTGTCTGTACAGAGCACACATATAATAATACCAGGTGAATGATAATTATACTTGCAGTGTGTGTATACATATATTACACAGGAGCCTGTACAGAGCAGACATATAATAATACCAGGTGAATGATAACGATACTTGCAGTGTGTGCATACATATATTACCCAGGAGCCTGTACAGAGCAGACATATAATAATACCAGGTGAATGGTCACTATCCTTGCAATGTGTGCACATATATTACACAGGAGTCTGTACAGAGCAGAGTGTGAAGAATGTAGAATGTGTCCAGTTAATCAAGAAGAGTATAGAAAGAGTTCATAATTTAGAGAGTGTAGCTGAGAGAGAGAGTTGCTTATGGTACAAGTAATAAATGATTTTTGTTTGGAGAGAGCCTAAGCACTCATTTCAGTGTTTGTGATCACACATTTGTATCCAGATTAGTTGCTGCTAGTGCTGAGCACTGGGTTCCTCTTCACTAAACTCACATCTCGTCCACTGTCACTGCTAATATTCCATTGTCTGGAATCTGTTTTCTCTTTACTGTTGCAAAGCGGAGAAACCCTGACTCTCTGATAATAAAAATAGAAATGTAATCTGCGAGGGAGCAGTAAATACGCGAAGCCTCCATTCAATTCGGAAACTTGGCAAAAATCCCTGAGCCGCAGTAACGCCAGGGGTCAAAAATTCAAAGGAACTGCATCTGTAAACAGAAAGGCGCTGAGCGGTTACAGTGTAGAAAAGGTTTATCGCTCTAATCCTGCTTGTGTTGTGTGAGGTTTCTCTCACCTTGCAGGAAGCATTCTTTATAGAGTGAATAATTCAGCCTGTCAGGTGTGTGACTGACTGAATAGCCTGACTGTTCGGGAAGGAAAAACCTGTTTGTTTTGTTTTTTTTTTATTATTCAGAAAATCAAATGTTTGAATATTTTTTTTATTTTTATACTTATATCTTTGCTTTGCCAGTTTAAACAGAGAGCAGCATTTTTAGGATGTTTTAATTCTGAGCTACTGTTTATGTTATGTGTTCATCAAGTTCAGCATGGATTTGTTTGAGTAAATAAACCATGAGAATATCTGGGACTCAAATGCCTGATTTTTATTTTTTAGGAACATTTTTCCACTAGTAAGCAACTATTAGTTTAATATAAAGGTCCATTTAAAGCATCTTTTTACATTATTTTTTTCTTTTACCCTAAGCAGTCACCTTGCTATTAATCTAAATAGATTTTACCGTAACTCCACCCACTGTCTTTATCTGAAAGATTCCAGGCGTACAGCTGTACACCTGGTGGATTAGTTTGCACATTCTCTACAGGCTCCTGTGTGTCGCATGCTTGCACTGGAAGTAAAGATCTCATTTGAGACATTTCAATTATTTATTTTTCTTTTCTTCTCGGGCTCCTATCAAGAGATCTGAATGAGAGGATGGGTAGATGCCGCAAACCAGATATTTGTAGTAACGTGAACCTGTTTAGAATACAGACAATCAATTTGTAATAAAAACATAAATGTTTCTAATTATCGAATGTTAATATATATTATATTATATTATATTATATTATTTTCTATTTGGAGTCAGGCTATAATGGGACGTTTTTCTGTGTAATCCTTATACTCGTTTCAGATGATTATTTTATAAAAATAAAAAACAATAATTAACACCTGATATTTAGGGCAGTTCAGTGATACTTGGGGCTTTACAGCAGTCCATCATTTAGAGACACAGAGTTGATGGGATTAAATAATTTCTCCTTTGGAGAGATATTACTAATAATAATAATTTTAAAAAAAATTAGCATTCCTTTTAACTCATTTTATATGGATTTTTTTTTTCTTAAAAATGTTTTGGAAACAAATATATATTTTTTAAATTACTTTATATTTTTACCACTCATTTAACCCCTTGAGTGAACATTTTCAATAATCCGCCCCAACCAACTCCCTCCAAAACATGCAACTAGAATACAATAGAATATTTATTTATTTAGAAAGTGTCTTACCAGGAAGAATACATTGAGATTTCTCTCGTTTTCAAGTATGTCCTGGGTTTTTTTTAATTATATATTAGACCGGTGCAAAATTGTCTTTTGTTTCTGTTCTGTATGTAATTTTTTTTCTTTTTGGGGGTGGGGGGGAGTATTTTAATATTTTTCAAAATATTCCATGGAAAAGAAAAATGGAAATTTTTTTTTTTTTTTTATAATCAGTGTCTTCATATTTTCCTGAAATGTAATCTCTCCGAGTGAAACGCATCATAACCCCAACGCGTTGCTGATTGTGCCGCTTTTGAAAGCGTTTGAGTCCTATTCAGAGTTACTAGCCCGTCCAGCGGTAATGAAAGAGAGCCCTTGATTACTGGTGAGCTAACGCTGACTGTTAGCGATGCTAGAGGAAGCGTCAATAGACGTGCTTCTGGAAGCCAGCCATTTTTCGTCAGTAAGGCCCTGGTCTTCCGAAGGAATGCCGGGGAGGGGGCAGATACTCGAGACTTCTTCTTCCAGGCATATTAGCAACAGAATGGAGAGGATCTTGTTCCCGTCAGGTGCGCACAATGGCTGTTTTTGTTGAAGAGTAAAGTAAGAAATGGTCACTTTGTGGTTGGTGGCTAGCTAATTTTCCAGTGGAGACCAGGAGATGTAATCGGCTTTCTCATTAAGCTGACCCCATTTCTACCCTGTCTTGTAATGATGTTACAGGAGCTCTTGGGAAACCCATCCGTGGCCTGTAGATGGTGTGTAAAAGGAAGTCTAGGTTAAGTGGGGACAGGCCCCTTCTGTATACCTTATGCTGTTTCATTGTGAGTTTGCGTTAGGCTATGCATTTAATATAACGCTCCTGTCTCCGCAGCTGTACATTCCACCTACCATAACATTTTTCTTATTTTCTACAAACGTGATACTTGTCTTTTGGTTATGTTAAAATAAATGGATTTACCTTTAAAACTAAATTAGAGTTCTCCTGCAATTTTACATTAAATATCATTTTGCAGAGGGCTTCTAAATTTAAATACATCCATTGAGAAGGGAGTGCAGCTTTCATGCTCCTAACAGAGAAAGTACAGTCATTAGACATTAATGTGGAATCAGCCTTTATCTGTTGAACTCGGCTACCTCAAGAATGCTGGGAGGCGTGGTTACAGGATGCCGTGATGTAATACAAGAAGGAGGGGCTTGGGTAGAAGCGCAGGACTGGTGCCACAGTAGTAGTAGTTCTATTACTCTTCCTTTTTTTTTATTTTTTAAAAAGGAGGTTAATAATAACTAGATGATGCAGTACATGTTACAGGGGCAGCTCTCCTTAAAACGTCCCCCCAAAAAATATAAGAGATGTTGTGACTTTACCTTCTACTGAAGCTATGCGGCCCTTTTAATAACATACGTCTTATCCGTCCGTCACTGATGTGGGTTAGTTCTGGTATAGATTCACTTTCCTTTACAGTAGTAGCCTAATTTCCCTAATAATTTCGGAGACGATTGACATGAACATGTTTCGGCAGCCTGTGGTTTTCTTTCAGTGTTGAAATGTCATTTGTCAGTTGTTAATCAAAGAATTATCTTAAGATTTGGCTTGTCTTAAAGGAATGTTCCAGTCTGAAAAAAAGCCAAATACATGAATATTAAAGCTGACACTTTGTGGGTTATTTTTTTTTTTTTTTAAGGTTTTGCAATGCTCAACTTTAAAACGTGTTTTGCAAGCTTTCTCGGGGGGTTTGAACCAGTGCAACAAGACAGCAGTAGCTCGAGCGCAAAATTAAAATCCCCAGAATCTCCACGAGATACGTGGTGATTCCCAATGCATGTGCACCGTAACATCACACATCTGTTCTGCCCGATCAATCACTGCTTTTAAAAAAACAAACAAAAAACTTTGTTACCGCTGCCACTCTCAGATGGGCCACACCTCTCTGGCGGACGGGCCGCATTTGGCCCGCGGGCTGCACGTTGGACGCCCGTGGTATAGAGTCATACTGAACCATTTTCAAGAAAGGCATGAGAAGACACAAGGCAGGGATGTGTTGTGGTAAAATAATAATTCACTAATAACTGTACCCACAGGCTGTTTTAACATTTCTGCTGTGTTTCTGTTTAGCTGTAATTTCACTCTATTTATTTTAAAGTACCCACACATATTTTATATATTGTTTATATGGTCATAAGAAGGTCTTTTGTTTTAGATAGCATTATTTTCATCATATTATATAACTTACTATAAAATGTGATTGAAAATGAAAAAAAAATTCTTACCTTCACATAAAAAAATCTGTTACACTTCTACAAACAACGCTGATAGTAAGGTCTGTTAAAAACATTCCAATTTTTTTCCTGAGTTTAGAAATACTCAATGTTCACAAGTGTTTCTATTTGTTTTTTGCAAGTTATAGGACAATAACTGAAAGTAGCCTCTTGCTTTTTCCTATTTTTCTTTAACCATGGCCTTTTAACCCCAACCATAAACATAACCCTAGCACTAACCCTCCTATACCTCTAACCCTAATCGTAAACCTAACTCTAAAAATGTAAAATTTGGATATATAGCCTAGCTTTACTATGATGTTGCCGACTGCCACTAGAGCCAGTCTAGCAACACCAGCAGAGTGACGGAAGTGATCACTGATCACTTTCGAAGCTCGTGCCCACAACAGGGCAGCGCCATATTGGAAAGTCATGCTATCTTTCAATATGGCTGGGGATAATGAAACCCGTCGATATTAACACATGACATAATAATTTTATTGTTACTATCTGTGTATTGCCCAGTGTAAAGATCAAAAGATATTGAAACAAGTAAGCAGACATGCACACTGAAGTATGAATAAAAATATATTTATTAATGAATGGGATAGGAACGACACATCTAGGTAATATGGTAAGGAGAAAAAGAGGTGTAACAAAAATGCGTAATAAATGAAAAAAATAGTAAAAATAAATAATGAGCAAAAAATAGGAGAAAAAACAAAAAAGCAAATATATGCAGGAATGCAATGTAGGCTAGGGACAGGCACAGCAGAGAAATATGCAAAAAAGAGAAAAAAATAAAGGTACAAAAGTACAAAAATGTAAAAATAAAAATAGAAAAAATACAGGAACTGCAGGAAAAGTAGAAAGAAAGCACAAAAAAATAAGCACAAAAAATATATACAAAGCCAAAAAGCAAAAAAATATATGAGTACAGAGTATATCCAAAAATGAAATGGTCAAGGGCTCAAAAGGGTATAGAAAAGGCAAGTAATATATGTCCAGTACACGGCCGACCACTAAAAATAACAATAAGCACACAAAAAAATAGAAAAAGTGGATATATATAAAGGAGTACAAGAAATAAGTACTAAAGAAAAAATCTTATGGCAAAAAAAAGAGTCCACAAGAGAGCCTCCTGCTGAAATAAATCCAGGAACCTGCATCAAAACAATACCACAACAAGTAAAGTAGTATCAAAAGAACAAAGCGTAGATCCAAAAATGAAATAGTAAGTACATGCAGAGTAAAGTCTTTACTGGCAAAAAAATGACAATAATGAAAAAAATAACGAAAAAGTAGTAGAGAGTGAAAGGTCCATAACACAACTCTAAACTAAAAAAAACCTTGAGTGATGCAGGTGCAATCCTGGGCATTAGCTGCTGAGGCTGGGCACAGGGCGACGCGCTCGGAGTAGATCTCCTTCCAGGGCCTTGATATAGGACAATAACTGAAAGTAGCCTCTTGCTTTTTCCTATTTTTCTTTAACCATGGCCTTTTAACCCCAACCATAAACATAACCCTAGCACTAACCCTCCTATACCTCTAACCCTAATCGTAAACCTAACTCTAAAAATGTAAAATTTGGATATATAGCCTAGCTTTACTATGATGTTGCCGACTGCCACTAGAGCCAGTCTAGCAACACCAGCAGAGTGACGGAAGTGATCACTGATCACTTTCGAAGCTCGTGCCCACAACAGGGCAGCGCCATATTGGAAAGTCATGCTATCTTTCAATATGGCTGGGGATAATGAAACCCGTCGATATTAACACATGACATAATCATTTTATTGTTACTATCTGTGTATTGCCCAGTGTAAAGATCAAAAGATACTCTGCCCCGTTTACTGAATGCCTTTCTTTCTTACTTCCAGATTACTTTCGTGTGCGAACCTTTCATTAAAACGCTAGCGACGTGTTTGGAGAATTTCCAGGTAGATTTCCGCTTGCCGTGGCTGCATACCCAGCATCAAACTGCGATCGCGCAAGTAGCAAATAGTTTTTACATTTCACCCCATTTATTTACATCCCATAAACATGAGGGGCTTTGCAGGGAACTGAAAAGATTGTGTAAAGATGTAACTCTGTATTATCCATGGCCAGCTGAGCTCTTCTATATATTCTTCTATACATTGTGCAGGGTCTGGTGAGTTTCTCCTGTTAGAAGAACAGAGTTGGCCCTGTATAATGCATTGTTATAAAGTGACAGTGTGTAAAGATGTAACTCTGCATTATCCATGGCCAGCTGAGCTCTTCTATATATTCTTCTATACATTGTGCAGGGTCTGGTGAGTTTCTCCTGCTAGAAGAACAGAGTTGGCCCTGTATAATGCATTGTTATAAAGTGACAGTGTGTAAAGATGTAACTCTGCATTATCCATGGCCAGCTGAGTTCTTCTATATATTCTTCTATACATTGTGCAGGGTCTGGTGAGTTTCTCCTGCTAGGAGAACAGAGTTGGTCCTGTATAATGCATTGTTATAAAGTGACAGTGTGTAAAGATGTAACTCTGCATTATCCATGGCCAGCTGAGCTCTTCTATATATTCTTCTATACATTGTGCAGGGTCTGGTGAGTTTCTCCTGCTAGAAGAACAGAGTTGGCCCTGTATAATGCATTGTTATAAAGTGACAGTGTGTAAAGATGTAACTCTGCATTATCCATGGCCAGCTGAGTTCTTCTATATATTCTTCTATACATTGTGCAGGGTCTGGTGAGTTTCTCCTGCTAGAAGAACCGAGTTGGTCCTGTATAATGCATTGTTATAAAGTGACAGTGTGTAAAGATGTAACGCTGCATTATCCATAGCCAGCTGAGCTCTTCTATATATTCTTCTATACATTGTGCAGGGTCTGGTGAGTTTCTCCTGCTAGAAGAACAGAGTTGGCCCTGTATAATGCTTTGTTATAAAGTGACAGTGTGTAAAGATGTAACTCTGCATTATCCATGGCCAGCTGAGCTCTTCTATATATTCTTCTATACATTGTGCAGGGTCTGGTGAGTTTCTCCTGCTAGAAGAACAGAGTTGGCCCTGTATAATGCATTGTTATAAAGTGACAGTGTGTAAAGATGTAACTCTGTATTATCCATGGCCAGCTGAGCTCTTCTATATATTCTTCTATACATTGTGCAGGGTCTGGTGAGTTTCTCCTGCTAGAAGAACAGAGTTGGTCCTGTATAATGCATTGTTATAAAGTGACAGTGTGTAAAGATGTAACTCTGCATTATCCATGGCCAGCTGAGCTCTTCTATATATTCTTCTATACATTGTGAAGAAACTTTGCTATGTATAGCTCTATCAGGGGGCGGACATGTTGTTTAGAATCTTTGTACTGGCTGAATCAGTGACACCAGTGCCCTAATGTATTGGCTGTATCAGTCACACCAGTGCCCCAATGTATTGGCTGTGTCAGTCACACCAGTGCCCCAATGTATTGGCTGTGTCAGTTACACCAGTGCCCCAATGTATTGGCTGTATCGGTCACACCAGTGCCCTAATGTATTGGCTGTATCAGTCACACCAGTGCCCCAATGTATTGGCTGTGTCAGTCACACCAGTGCCCCAATGTATTGGCTGTGTCAGTCACACCAGTGCCCCAATTTATTGGCTGTATCGGTCACACCAGTGCCCCAATGTATTGGCTGTGTCAGTCACACCAGTGCCCCAATGTATTGGCTGTGTCAGTCACACCAGTGCCCCAATGTATTGGCTGTATCGGTCACACCAGTGCCCTAATGTATTGGCTGTATCAGTCACACCAGTGCCCCAATGTATTGGCTGTGTCAGTCACACCAGTGCCCCAATGTATTGGCTGTATCAGTAACACCAGTGGCGCAATGTATTGGCTGTGTCAGTCACACCAGTGCCCCAATGTATTGGCTGTGTCAGTCACACCAGTGCCCCAATGTATTGGCTGTGTCAGTCACACCAGTGCCCCAATGTATTGGCTGTGTCAGTTACACCAGTGCCCCAATGTATTGGCTGTATCGGTCACACCAGTGCCCTAATGTATTGGCTGTATCAGTCACACCAGTGCCCCAATGTATTGGCTGTGTCAGTCACACCAGTGCCCCAATGTATTGGCTGTATCGGTCACACCAGTGCCCCAATGTATTGGCTGTATCAGTAACACCAGTGGCGCAATGTATTGGCTGTATCAGTCACACCAGAGACCTGTTTATTTTTTTTTAATCGATCCTCGTGAATCATGTACTTGGTACAGTAACTTTGATCTCCTCCTTTTGTTTTCTACTAATCACAGGATGCGGCTACAATACCAGATTTATGACCCATTCATTTCCTAGTCCATTCAGTGCCAGCCTGACTGTCTGCTGTATGGACCATTCATTTACTCTCCGTCATAAATACATCACAGCCGCTTTCCCATCAGTCACGGGGCCTGGTGCTGCCCAGTTACACTCACAGTGGATGAGTGTAATAGATATACTGCTATTGCCATAGCAACAGTCCTGTCCATCTCTCCAAGCCCCTCTCTATTGGAATGTCACTGAATTTAGGAGCCCCGCCCTTCCTCTCCAAGCCCCTCCTTATTGGAATGTCAGTGAATTTAGGAGCCCCGCCCATCTCTCCAAGCCCCTCCTTATTGGAATGTCAGTGAATTTAGGAGCCCCGGTGTAATTACTTTCAATGTAATACTACAGGAGAATGGTAACTTGTTTTAAAGTAAAAATAACTGCATGTCACGTGTATTAAACACACGTACAACATACAGAAGGTAAGAGAGGTGGAACTAACCTGTTTAATAGGTCATCTGTTTGAACTATTCCTCCTTTGGGATTTAGCCATGAGAGTAGTAGGAGTTGTAGTCCATTAAAGGTTGCAGAGAATAAAAACTCTTTGTATTCTGTAAAGATATCCTTGACTGTTGTTATTTCTTTAATAATATTGCTAAATGTTCTTTACCTCACACCCTCTAGATTGTAAGCTGTGCGTGCAAGGCTCTCTACCTCATGTATCCGTCTGTTCTTGTTCGTATGCAGTCCCCCTTTGCGCTCTGTTACTGGCGCTATATAAATAAATCTTGTATTGTATTATTGTATTATTATTATATGTAATAATTGGCAGATTAATCTGATTGTGAAAACTCCCACTTATTCATGAAGAGGGAACTGCAGGGAATTTCAGACGTAAGGCCAAAGTAGCGAGAAAACGTTTGACATTCAGCTACTTTGGCCTGAAGTTTGAGATCCCCAGTTCTCTCATGAATAAAGCCCTTTGTGTGATGATAGTTACAGGGCTGCTGGTTGGTTTGTTACCTTCAGACAATAACACCCTTTCTTGGTCTATGAAGGAGCCACCCCTGTGATATAGATCGCTCTCGGACACGTATGGATTTCTATATGGAGACGGCTGTCTGTCCCCTCTAATCAGTTCTACTGCTGAATGACATAATTACCGGCCAACATCTGCAAGCCCTCCATAACGGGCTCGTCTTACGCCCCATACACCCAGGATGAAAGCCACACTTTCTATGTGCAGCACAATCTCATCTGGAAACATTGGGGGTTATTTATCCAACTCAAATCTGGGGCAGAGTTCTAAAAGTGACCTAATCAGCAAGAACATACCATTGGGTTCCTCTGTGACTGCGGAACATTCCATTGGTTTCCACGGCGACTGCGGAACGTTCCATTGGTTTCCACGGCGACTGCGGAACGTTCCATTGGTTTCCACGGCGACTGCGGAACGTTCCATTGGTTTCCAAGGTGACTGCGGAATGTTCCATTGGTTTCCGAGGTGACTGCAGAACATTCCATTGGTTACCGTGGTGACTGCAAAACATTCCATTGGTTACCACAGTGACTGCAGAACATTCCATTGGTTTCCATGGTGTCTGCGGGACATTCCATTGGTTTCCACGGTGTCTGCGGGACATTCCATTGGTTTCCACGGTGTCTGCGGGAAATTCCATTGGTTTCCATGATTGCTTCACTGTTTGAACTTTGACCTAGAATTGGCTTCTGTAATTAACTCCCGATATCACAGAGTGAATCTTTACTTATTAGTTCTTTGCGATAACACCCCAAGCATGTTACCACTTCCATTGGAAAGCTACGGTAGATATCAACTACTCCTTATGAAAGCCTCATGTTTCTTAACAGAGGTGCAAAAATAGCGGAGTATACGGTAGTTCACATCTTCCAACTATTTCCACGCGGTAAATCGTGACGGCGGGGGCCAAAGCTTGGACTGTCAAGTGTCAGCGCTACTGTGCACCCGCGCGGTATGTGCGCTCACTCTAACTTTCTGCGTTTAACGACCCGCTGAGCTATACTCCGGCCCTGCTTTTTGGGGCAGAGGTAGACTCGGGAGAACAGAAGGATTGCCTCCAAAAATGGGTAAAAGCGGGATAGTTGGGAGGCATGCTTGTTCGCTAACATTTCGCCAGTGAAATAACTCGGCGGATATTATGCCATTTCCTGCCAGGGCCAGCTTCAGCCTTCTGAGGTATACAAAATAACACTGGAGAAAATGAAGCTCTTCAAATCATACACCGACTGTAATGCAATACTTATACCACTTATGCAAATTAATTTCCCCTAAAACAATCTACACTATGTTGTGTTTTTTATTTGTTTTTCTCCTATGTACGATCGCTCCATCTGTTCTGCTGACTTTTGGAGCATTTATGACTGCTCTAATTGGAAGCAGCTGCGCTTAGGAGAGTTTATTTATTTATATTTGTTTATTTCCCTGGTGTTTGAGTGTTTTCTGCACTTATACATGCATACATTTAAGAGAAAAATATATAAGGTTCTAATGTTCCTGGGGAGTCTCCTGTTTATGACCTCACCTTATGGCCTGACATGCGACTAACTTGCCACAGGTGATGTCATAAGCAGGAGACTCCACAGACAGATTTAAAACACATTTTTGGGCGCTTTTTTCTTGACCGGGAACTGGGGACTAATAAAAGTACTCATAAAAAAAAATTGTGCAGACTAGATGGACCGAATGGTTCTTATCTGCCGACACATTCTATGTTTCTATGTTTCTATTTTTCTCCTAATATAGTCATTTACTTGCAATTTTGCCAACACAATGTATAGATCATTTTCAATCATTTTTTATTCTTTACAGACACAGTAAAAACATGTTTCGGTGATACTGTCCCTTTAAGGACATGAGATATGTGACCCTTTTTATAAATAGACTGCATCTTTTTGATACAGTTGGCATTTTGTTTTTTTGTTTCCTTTTATTACTGTGTGTTCCTGTGAGTTGTCATCTTGTCTAATTAAATCACGTAGAGCTGTTACTTGGGGACAAATGTTTTTTTCTGTTATATTTACACATTGTAACCCATCAAGTCTTGTCCCTAGGGAGAAACTATGACAATAGAGGATATAAGGGGAGGGGGGGGCGGGGGGGTTTGTACAGAAGGCGTATTATATGGGTTTGTTACTGTCATAAAGTTTATCACTTCCTCTGGCTTTGAATTAAGGGTCTTTAAATACGTGGATTGTCTCTTGGGTCCCGCTGGGAGAAAATCCTTACACAAACTCTTTAAGATTTTGGGACAACCTCTATAATCCGCTTTAATTAAACATCAATAAGTCAAACAGTCACAATAATAATAATAATCAGCTTTTTTATTATTCATGGAGCACAAAATGTTTCTTTCGGATTTATATATATATATATATATATATATATATATATAATTTAATATCTATTTTATTATATGTTTTTATTTTACATGGGCATCTTAATTGCATCAACTTTTACATACTTGTTCCCAGGATGCAGGGGGCGGAGTTAAAGGGAGGCGGGATTATGAAATGTCACATGGTGTTCCTTGCCCCTAGCGGATTGAGCTCCAGCCCCCCCGGAGCAGTTATCAGGTGGCTGAAGCTCTGTTCTCCTAGATATACACTGTTTACACACAATGCTGCCTGTACACAGTACAACATGCTGTACATGGTATTAATGCCGGGAGCCGGGACAGGTCCTCAAACAACGCGACTGTCGAAAATTTTCGAAAACCTTAAAAGGGGTGTGCATCGTACACTATCGCTCCGAGGCTGATGCGTAGCATTAGTACCCTTTTGTGCAGTGTTCCCTGGTCTCACACTTGCGCATGCGCGGCTGCACTCCCATACCTCCCAACTGTCCTGCTTTGCATGGCACAGTCCTCATTATGGGACTACGTCCTGCTGAGCACTACCTCTGTCCTTGTGAGACAGTCCCAGTTTTGAGAGGCTGTCATGCTTTTTTGGGACAGAGGTAGAGCTCGGCGGGAGAGCGGTACCCCACCCCTGCAGAGGGGACTCCACTAAACTAAAAATGACTAATGCTGTGAATGGAGAGAATACAAATGATCTACACACTGGGAGTTAAGTATAAATAGTAGCTCTGTTTTATGTTTAATACTGATTCCTTGGTACGTGTTAAACTGTCAGACCTTTTACCCTCAATACGCGACTTTTTGTAAAGTGCAGATAAACCCGTATTTGGAATGGTGGAGAATTGTAATCTAATAAATACTTTCTTTTGTTTATACATAATTCTTAAACAGTAAATAGGCCCTTTTCTGCCAGAAATTGTACATATGAGTAGATGGGCAATACCTTTATACGTAACCCCCATTGTGTTTGCAGAACTGCGTCCAATAAGTGGTTTAAATATGTCTGTGGTCTCCTGCTTATGACATCACCTAGCGGCTTGATGTGCTTCAGAAAATATATAACTTAACCTTTTTACAGATCCAGACAGAATAATATTATTTCTTTTATACACAATGTATAGATGATCTTTCAGTATTTTCTGTTCTCTACATCCACATGTTTAGGTGTATTCACATTTATAATAAATAAATTAAAATAATGAATTGGTAAGCTTGCCCATAATGCCCCATGGCTTGTAGGCTGGCAAAGCATCATGGGAGATGTAGTTATGTAACCAAGGTCTGCTGCCGATAGGGAAAGTGCTGTTAATTGCTTACTGTGATAAAAAGCATGGGAATAAAACCCGCCACAGTCTTTAAAAGCAATTACTCATCCTAAATAACCTCCATTGTCTCTCTTAAAGTGACATATTGTCATCTAAAGGAGGCTAAGGTTAACAGCAGGTCTGGAGCAGTCACATTAGACAGCCAGACACCCACCCCAGGGTTTGCAGGTACTTTTATGACATTCCTGCAGGGTAGCAGAGCATTATGAGATCCTCCCTGCTTATTATCTGTACGTTGCACATGTTCTTAATCTATATGAAATGCACTTATTTTTATGACAAACCAAGTTACCGTTCTCCTGTAGTTTTACATGGAAAGGAATTTCAGCGGGGCTTCTTAATTCACTGACATTCCAATAGGAGGGGCTTCTTAATTCACTGACATTCCAATAGGGAGGAGTTTCTAAATTCACTGACATTCCAATAGGAGGAGCTTCTAAATTCACTGACATTCCAATAGGAGGGGCTTCTTAATTCACTGACATTCCAATAGGGAGGAGTTTCTAAATTCACTGACATTCCAATAGGAGGGGCTTCTTAATTCACTGACATTCCAATAGGGAGGAGCTTCTTAATTCACTGACATTCCAATAGGGAGGAGTTTCTAAATTCACTGACATTCCAATAGGGAGGAGCTTCTATATTCACTGACATTCCAATAGGAGGGGCTTCTTAATTCACTGACATTCCAATAGGGAGGAGTTTCTAAATTCACTGACATTCCAATAGGAGGGGCTTCTTAATTCACTGACATTCCAATAGGGAGGAGCTTCTTAATTCACTGACATTCCAATAGGGAGGAGTTTCTAAATTCACTGACATTCCAATAGGGAGGAGTTTCTAAATTCACTGACATTCCAATAGGAGGAGCTTCTTAATTCACTGACATTCCAATAGGAGGAGCTTCTAAATTCACTGACATTCCAATAGGGAGGAGTTTCTAAATTCACTGACATTCCAATAGGAGGAGCTTCTCAATTCACTGACATTCCAATAGGGAGGAGCTTCTAAATTCACTGACATTCCAATAGGGAGGAGCTTCTAAATTCACTGACATTCCAATAGGAGGAGCTTCTCAATTCACTGACATTCCAATAGGAGGAGCTTCTCAATTCACTGACATTCCAATAGGGAGGAGCTTCTAAATTCACTGACATTCCAATAGGAGGAGCTTCTCAATTCACTGACATTCCAATAGGAGGAGCTTCTAAATTCAATTACATTCCAATAGGAGGAGCTTCTAAATTCACTGACATTCCAATAGGGAGGAGCTTCTCAATTCACTGACATTCCAATAGGGAGGAGCTTCTAAATTCACTTACATTCCAATAGGAGGAGCTTCTAAATTCACTGACATTCCAATAGGGAGGAGCTTCTTAATTCACTGACATTCCAATAGGGAGGAGCTTCTATATTCCCTGACATTCCAATAGGGAGGAGCCTAGGACAATAATCTGGACTGTTGTTATAGAAACAGGGATATATCAAAGAGAACTCAGTAAGGTGCTTTATGTGTATTCTTTTATTAAAGCATTTTTTATTTAAAATGCCTACACTTTCCCCCTACCTGATCAAGGGATGACGTTTTTTACCTGATTACGGAGCTATGATACAGATAGATATATACTAAATGACGAATAACAACTATCTACTAAGTTAAAACCCAACATATATTTTGTTATAATAAATTTTTTGATGTCTGTATCCATATAGATGTATATATGCTCACTGCACTGTTTACAGCTTGTTACAATATCAACGCCTGACATATGTACCTATGCTTATACATGCCAGTTTTGTTACCGAAACAGTCCCATGGGGGACATATTTGACGTTCATCCATATTTTTCAATGATTGTATTCATGCACAACCCGAATAAAAATTATAAAAAAAAAAAAATAAAAAAAAAAAATGCCTACACTTGACTCAATCTTTCCGTTAAACCTAAGTTATATTTGTGCCAACAAGTTTTCCTTTAGTTAAAATATAAAACACTGAAGAAAAAAAAATACTCTATTACTCCAAAAGCACTTATAACAATTGCTCTTACTGTTATGTAGGATGATTGAAAAAATTCAAGGACGTTAAGTTAATGCAGCCGATATAAGAAAGGAATAAAAAAATAAAATAAAAAATCAAACGACAACAAAGTGTTCTACTTATTTTTTATGTTCTTATGAAAAATGTGTTTGGAAAATCTGGTAACACTGTAAGGACAACTGTTGACAAAAAACTAAGTTGTATTTAAAAGTGGGTAAGCATTTTAACTTTAAATTATTTAGTGAACGAATACAAATAAAGTACCTTATTGAGCCAATGGGGGCGGACATCTTGGGTCAGATTTTTATTTGTCTGACCCAAGATTCTACACAAGTCCGCCCCCTGATAGAGCTATAGAGAGCAAAGATTCTAAACAACATGTCCGCCCCCTGATAGAGCTATACATCAAAGATTCTAAACAACATGTCCGCCCCCTGATAGAGCTATACAGAGCAAAGATTCTAAACAACATGTCCGCCCCCTGATAGAGTTATACAGAGCAAAGATTCTAAACAACATGTCCACCCCCTGATAGAGCTATACAGAGCAAAGATTCTAAACAACATGTCCGCCCCTGATAAAGCTATACAGAGCAAAGATTCTAAACAACATGTCCACCCCCTGATAGAGCTATACAGAGCAAAGATTCTAAACAACATGTCCGCCCCTGATAGAGTTATACAGAGCAAAGATTCTAAACAACATGTCTGCCCCCTGATAGAGCTATACAGAGCAAAGATTCTAAACAACATGTCCACCCCCTGATAGAGCTATACAGAGCAAAGATTCTAAACAACATGTCTGCCACCTGATACACACAGAGCAAAGATTCTAAACAACATGTCTGCCCCTGATAGAGCTATGGAGAGCAAAGTGGGCTCAGGTCATTCATTTCTATTCTTTCATTAAAGCATTTCTATTTAAAATGCCTACACTTTACACAATCTTTCAAATACACATAACTCGGTTGTGGCTGACAGTTGTCCTATAAGCCCCCTGATCCAATAATCTCTTCCTCTGCTATTACTGCACTTTGGCCCTGTGTGGGATTTGTTTTTTGGTTGGGGTAGATAGGCTTTGCCTCAGGCTCACCCAAGTATGGTTTTTTTTCTCCATCTTTTTGTTGCCACTTTCTGTGTAAACTAATAACTTAGAGACCAAAGGTAAACTGGGATTTGGAACCATTAATTCCTTAAGCTTCTAATTTAAACATTGAGACATATTATCAGCAGTTGTACCTGTCCATCTTATCAGTTAAAATGTTAATGTCTCACACATTGTGTTTGTGGAAATTCCTTTTTTTTTTTTAAAGTTGTTAATTGCAGAGATTTAAGTAAATCAATAGAGAGCCCTGTAAGAGCATCCCCTCCCCGAGGCCTTCCCCAATTGTTATTCATTAATGATCTTATATTTAATGTTTACTTTTATCATTCTGTTCACTGTTGTTGTTTTTTTTGGAGATGTTTTTCTTTATTGTAGTTTTATAAAAATGTAATTACCAACAAGTGAATACAATACAATACAACGTGGTGATCTTGTTGGCCCTTATTTTGGTTTTCGCAGAGTAGTCTTTAGAAGTAGTCTTCTGTCGGATGTATGACAGGCTAAAGGACACCGGTCTGTTGGCATCAGTTGGGTCAAATGAAGAAAAGATCTGACCCAAAATTGTACACAACTTGTCTGCCTCCTGATAGATGTGTACAAAGCAGAGAGGGGTCAATAAGCTAGTTTTATATAGAAATGTTCTTATATAGCATCATCAGGACTGGTGGTAAAGATACTTTACTAACAAAGCAAATTCTAAATTAGCGCACACAACATCTGGATTTCTGGCAGGGTCAACTTAGCCTTTTTCATCCTTCTTAGGTCAGTAAAATGAGGACCATAAAGTTGTGCGCTAATAGCAGGCATAAAGTCTCAGGATGTGCTAAAGGACTTTGAGTCTTCACAGGACACTCGATAAAGCATATACAGTCGGTCTATGGTGAAACGCGCTGTGTGGAGGAGAGTAGGGACACGTGACAGTCTGTCTATGGTGAAACGCACTGTGTGGAGGAGAGTAGGGACACGTGACAGTCTGTCTATGGTGAAACGCACTGTGTGGAGGAGAGTAGGGACACGTGACAGTCTGTCTATGGTGAAACGTGCTGTGTGGAGGAGAGTAGTGACCGTCTCTATGGGGAAATGTGTTGTGTGGAGGAGAGTAGTGACATTTGACAGTCTGTCTATGGTGAAACACGCTGTGTGGAGGAGCGTAGGGACAAGTGACAGTGTCTATGGTGAAACGCACTGTGTGGAGGAGAGTAGGGACACGTGAAAGTCTGTCTATGGGGAAACACGTTGTGTGGAGGAGAGTAGTGACATTTGACAGTTTGCTATGGTGAAACGTGCTGTGTGGAGGAGAGTAGGGACACGTGACAGTCTGTCTATGGTGTAATGCGCTGTGTGAAGGAGAGTAGGGACATGTGACAGTCTGTCTATGGTGAAACGTGCTGTGTGGAGGAGAGTAGGGACACGTGACAGTCTGTCTATGGTGAAACGTGCTGTGTGTAGGAGAGTAGTGACCGTCTCTCTATGGGGAAATGTGTTGTGTGGAGGAGAGTAGTGACATTTGACAGTCTGTCTATGGTGAAACGCGCTGTGTGGAGGAGAGTAGGGACACGTGACAGTGTCTATGGTGTAATGCGCTGTGTGAAGGAGAGTAGAGACATGTGACAGTCTGTCTATGGTGTAATGTGCTGTGTGTAGGAGAGTAGTGACATTTGACAGTCTGCTATGGTGAAACACGTTGTGTGGAGGACCGTATCCAGAGACCTTGGGTGACCTCTATTTTGGTTTTTAATGTAAGCTGCTATCTATCTTTTTATGTGACTACATTTTAAATATAGTGTCTTTCTGCTCCCATTTGATTGCCAAAGTCTTCAAAGAACCATAAAAGCCCTATGAATCTCTTTACTACAGCTGGGTAAAGATACACACACTCTCTCTATTACACAACACTTTAGCATCTAGCACCATTGTGTATTTTCCTGTTTGTGTGTTGTTTTTATAAGATTGATATTCATTGCAGTTATTAATTCATCCAACCCTAATGTTACATTTCTTATTCTTTAAAAGAATCCTTTAATGGTTCACGTATTCCATTTCTTTATTCTGATTCTTTCCAGAACTATAGTTTTATTACCAACCCTTTTACTTGTGGTTTTCTGCGATGGTTATTGCTTCCTTTGAAATTAAACCGAAACGTTTTCTCGATTAAAACTAGTTCCTGCCGCTGATCTGGTTCCTCTGAGTTAATCTCCCTCGTTGGGCTCGTTCAGTTTATCTGTTCAGGTAACCGAGAAGGATTAGAACAGGAAACAGTCATTAGTATGTTACAGTGATTACCTAAACGCAGATATAACATTCCTTGTCTAATGAGCAAACACTCAAACATCAGAGAATGCTGGCAGAACAACGTGATGGGTCATAATACTGCAGACATGGTAGTGGATATATGAGACGGCCTCCCAGCAGACGTGGCAAGGCGCAAAAACAAGAGTCGGCAATCTATATAAATCTCTCTTAAGGTTGTGCATCAATGTGCGACTTGTCCCTGCGGTAACTTAAAGGGACCCAAGAATTATCTGTACATTGTATTAGCTGAATTTCAAGCAAATGCATACATTACGAGACATTGTGTCTCCTGTATGACATCACATGAAAAACGAATTTATACAGTCATGCCGCAAGCGATGTCATAAGCAGCAGACATCACAGGAACATTTACTAAATATTTTTCTCTTATTTTTTTCAGCTGCATGCAGTTCTGTTAACAATATATAATTCTTTTTTTATTTTTTTAATATTTTTTTTTTATGGTCTACCTTTACGGTACAAGCAATGTTTAGGTAATGACTTCCCCATTAAACCTAATTTCTTGTGGTTTTTTTTTTTTCTGCAGATGAAATGGCTTTAATTTGATTGTCTCTGATCTGCTGTAATACCCAATGGAACCACTTTAAGTGAATTCCGTCCCTCAACTGGCTTTAGACAAAAATTAAATGGTCACCCGAGGGAAGTAATTCAGTCTGAAGTTTCATCAGTTAAAAGTCTGTGAATGTGTATGTGGAGACGGGGTGATTTCCTACTGAAACTTGTTAACCTCAATCTTAGTGGGTGAAATGTTTACATAGTAACATACATACTAAGGTGGGGAGAACAAATATTTTAAGAGAGATTTAAAAATTAAAATTTTAAATTTGCCACATTAATAGCTTCCCCTAATATTTTAGTCTAGTGTGCTGGAACTAACCACCATAAATCTTCAGCATGTACTGTGCTCCTTCTTATACTACAGTGCCGACATCTTGTGTCTGTCTCACTCTCTGAAATGACATCGATTACAGTGTCCTACTTTTTAGTTCAGTGATGGTGAGCACGTTTGAACTTGTGTGTCCCATCTTCTGCAGGAAGCCATGATGGAACGGTGTCCCCTCATTTCATGTATTATTCTGCCCATCACTATCAGCCCCCCTGCTTGTTCCAGCTCTCCTTCCCTTCCTATAAATCCTAGTGTAGTGTAGTAAATGTGCACTATTACGCTAATAATCAGTGGGTGGAATTAATGAACAGAGTTTGAAGTATTTATTTAAATAGTTTTCAACACCTGGACTTTATTTAAAATTAATTTTGACCTATACATTGTGTCAGTGGCGTAGCGTGGGTTGTCAGCACCCGGGGCAAGGCAAGTAATTTGCGCCCCCTAACCCGTGGATTTTAGCACTCGAGTCTCTTCTACTAGATTAGTTAAAGAAACCCTTACCCCCCAAGCACATGTATTGTTTGTTATGAAAATACTTATGTAATTAAAGTAAAATGCATCTAAATACAAGTTTATTTTCCAACACTTTATTGAGTGCGAACATGCATTACCCACATTCTCCACATTTTCAGCAGGTCTATGAATACAAATATACACATGTAGTAACCTAGCATGGGCCATGCTATTATATGTCGTCTCACAACCATCGTAAACGACAAAAAATATCAAGAACAAAAACTAAACATCAAAATGGAACCATACCCTGGAGATGATCCAAGACTGGGCTAGATGGAGCCAACTTCCTCAATCCTGTACCTCTAATGTTACCCCCCCCCCCCCCCCCCACACACACACACACACACACACATATGCCATAATTGTTGTGCCATTCAGATGCCAGTAATATTGTAACTTTCGGATGCCAGTAATATTGTGCCAGTCAGAGCCCAGTAATATTGTGCCAGTCAGAGCCTAGTAATATTGTGCCAGTCAGATGCCTGCAATATTGTGCCAGTCAGATGCCTGCAATATTGTGCCAGTCAGAGCCCAGTAATAATGTGCCAGTCAGATACCAGTAATATTGTGCCAGTCAGATACCAGTAATATTGTGCCAGTCAGATACCAATAATATTGTGCCAATCAGATACCAGGAATATTGTGCCTGTCAGAGCCCAGGAATATTGTGCCTGTCAGAGCCCAGGAATATGGTGCCTGTCAGATGCCTGTAATATTATGCCAGTCAGATGCCTGTAATAGTGTGCAGTCAGAGGCCAGGAATATTGTGCCAGTCAGATGCCTGTAATATTGTGCCAGTCAGATGCCTGTAATATTATGCCAGTCAGATGCTTGTAATAGTGTGCCAGTCAGAGGCCAGGAATATTGTGCCAGTCAGAGGCCTGTAATATTGTGCCAGTCAGATGCCTGTAATATTGTGCCAGTCAGATGCCTGTAATATTATGCCAGTCAGATGCCTGTAATATTGTGCCAGTCAGAGCCCAGTAATATAGTGCCAGCCAGATGCCTGTAATATTATGCCAGCCAGATGCCCAGTATTATTGTGCCAGCCAGATGCCCAGTAATATAGTGCCAGTCAGATGCCCAGTATTATTGTGCCAGTCAGATGCCCAGTATTATTGTGCCAGTCAGATGCCCAGTATTATTGTGCCAGCCAGATGCCCAGTAATATAGTGCCAGTCAGATGCCCAGTATTATTGTGCCAGTCAGATGCCCAGTATTATTGTGCCAGCCAGATGCCCAGTAATATAGTGCCAGTCAGATGCCCAGTAATATAGTGCCAATCAGATGCCAAGTAATATAGTGCCAATCAGATACCCAGTAATATAGTGCCAATCAGATGCCCAGTAATATAGTGCCAATCAGATGCCAAGTAATATAGTGCCAGTCAGATACCCAGTAATATAGTGCCAATCAGATGCCCAGTAATATAGTGCCAATCAGATGCCAAGTAATATAGTGCCAATCAGATACCCAGTAATATAGTGCCAATCAGATGCCCAGTAATATAGTGCCAATCAGATGCCCAGTAATATAGTGCCAATCAGATACCCAGTAATATAGTGCCAGTCAGATACCCAGTAATATAGTGCCAATCAGATACCCAGTAATATTGTGCCAATCAGATACCCAGTAATATAGTGCCATTCAGATACCCAGTAATATAGTGCCATTCAGATACCCAGTAATATAGTGCCAATCAGATACCCAGTAATATTGTGCCAATCAGATGCCCAGTAATATAGTGCCAATCAGATACCCAGTAATATAGTGCCAATCAGATACCCAGTAATATTGTGCCAATCAGATACCCAGTAATATTGTGCCAATCAGATACCCAGTAATATAGTGCCAGTCAGATACCCAGTAATATTGTGCCAATCAGATGCCCAGTAATATAGTGCCAATCAGATACCCAGTAATATAGTGCCAATCAGATACCCAGTAATATTGTGCCAATCAGATACCCAGTAATATAGTGCCAATCAGATACCCAGTAATATAGTGCCAGTCAGATACCCAGTAATATTGTGCCAATCAGATACCCAGTAATATAGTGCCAATCAGATGCCCAGTAATATTGTGCCAATCAGATACCCAGTAATATAGTGCCAATCAGATGCCCAGTAATATTGTGCCAATCAGATGCCCAGTAATATTGTGCCAATCAGATACCCAGTAATATAGTGCCAGTCAGATACCCAGTAATATTGTGCCAATCAGATACCCAGTAATATAGTGCCAATCAGATACCCAGTAATATAGTGCCAGTCAGATACCAGGAATATAGTGCCAATCAGATACCCAGTAATATAGTGCCAATCAGATACCCAGTAATATAGTGCCAGTCAGATACCAGGAATATAGTGCCAATCAGATACCCAGTAATATAGTGCCAATCAGATGCCCAGTAATATTGTGCCAATCAGATGCCCAGTAATATTGTGCCAATCAGATACCCAGTAATATAGTGCCAGTCAGATACCCAGTAATATAGTGCCAATCAGATACCCAGTAATATAGTGCCAATCAGATGCCCAGTAATATTGTGCCAATCAGATGCCAAGTAATATAGTGCCAGTCAGATACCAGGAATATAGTGCCAATCAGATACCAGGAATATAGTGCCAATCAGATACCCAGTAATATTGTGCCAATCAGATACCCAGTAATATAGTGCCAATCAGATACCCAGTAATATAGTGCCAGTCAGATACCAGGAATATAGTGCCAATCAGATACCCAGTAATATTGTGCCAATCAGATACCCAGTAATATAGTGCCAGTCAGATACCAGGAATATAGTGCCAATCAGATACCCAGTAATATTGTGCCAATCAGATGCCAAGTAATATTGTGCCAATCAGATACCAGGAATATAGTGCCAATCAGATGCCCAGTAATATTGTGCCAATCAGATACCAGGAATATAGTGCCAGTCAGATACCCAGTAATATAGTGCCAGTCAGATACCCAGTAATATAGTGCCAATCAGATACCCAGTAATATAGTGCCAATCAGATACCCAGTAATATTGTGCCAGTCAGATACCCAGTAATATTGTGCCAGTCAGATACCCAGTAATATAGTGCCAATCAGATGCCCAGTAATATAGTGCCAATCAGATACCCAGTAATATAGTGCCAATCAGATACCCAGTAATATAGTGCCAGTCAGATACCAGGAATATTGTGCCAGCCAGCCCCCCCCCCCCGTACTTACATGAAGCGGCTCCGTGTCCCCCGCCGGATGTCTCCTCCGTGCAGTCTTCCCTCTTGCACGGAGGAGGGAAGCAGACACCGGATGTGACGCGACGTCACATCCGGCGTCAGTTTTTTTTTTTTTTTCTCTCCGGCCGTCGCATCCATCGGATGCGGCTTGCCGGAAAAAAGCGTTCACAAGCGCAATGCGCTGTGAACGCGGCAGCAGGGGCTGGGGGCCCACGGGACAGCTGCCTTGGGGCCCCCCAGGAGTAAATGGGCCCAGGGCAGCTGCCCCGTTTGCCCCGCGTTAAAGACGGCCCTGGCGGCCGCATAGGGCTAGTGCGCCCCCCCAGATATTGCGCCCGGTGCGGCCGGCCCCCCCTGCACCCCCCACGCTACGCCACTGCATTGTGTTGATAGAAGTACAAGTAAAAGCATAAACTAATAGAAGAAGAGAACTCTATATTTAAACAATTTAACATTTTTGCCTCACGGGGTAAGAAATTCCTTCTTGAATGCGAATAGCAATCGGATTTCTCCTTGGATCAACCAACCCTAAGGTATAATTTGTCATTTTTTTTTTTTTTTTTTATCATTTTCGTTTAGTGTGTTCAGACAAACTATACAGTATGACATGCCAGGACCGTCATGTGTCCTTAGACACAGTTAAGACAAATTTGGGGTTAGTTTTGAGAAATCTAAGATTTTACAATGTTTCCAAAACTAGATTCGAAAATCCTCATGTTTCCCTGTGAGTTTATTTGTGATTATTTTAATCAAATCTACAAACTAAGACATCAAACGTTCTCAAACAAACCTAATTAACAGCAAGTGTACCTCCCAGCTCCCAAACACATCAAATGGGGGTTATTATATAAGCAGGGAATTGATAAGGGAGCTGCAAACCTAAAACCAAACTACCCAAGGTGGAAAAAAAATCTGCCAAACTCTATTTTGGCCTTAACTTTGCCATTACCTTTTCCCTGTAATTCCTTTTTTCATGGACAGAGCCCTTGGGTTTGAGACCAGCGTGACCTTTCTGCGTCAATTTCAAGATTTCTTAGGTAGTTTTATAATCCGTAGAAAGCTAATTATGTGATTTATTGAAGTCAGTTAGATTAAAATTATTTTCTAAAATACTTCCCCCCGAGTTTTACATTGTTTTGTACTCTCTTGCTTTATTTATATATATATATATATATATATATATATAGATAGATAGATAGATGTATATGTAACATAATAACATAGTAACATAGTAATTTAGGTTGAAAAAAGACACAAGTCCATCAAGTTCAACCCTTCTACCTATCATTACAGCTTTTGATCCAAAAGAAGGCAAAAAACCCCTAAGGAAGCTATTTCGAATTTTGCCTCCTGGGGGAAAAAATTCCTTCTTGACTCCAAGAGGCAATCAGATTTCTCCATGGATCAATAAGCTCTTTTATTAATGCTTATTCTATTATTAATAGCCCTGTATGTTCTGCTTTCCTAAAAAAACATCCAAACCATTTTTAAATGCATCTATTGTGGTTGCTAGCACTACCTCTCTTGGCAGTGAGTTCCATAACTTTATTGTCCTAACCGTAAAGAATCCCTTCCTTTGCTGTCTATGAAATCTTTGCTCTTCCAGTCTGAGGGGGTGACCTCTTGTTCTTTGTACCTTTCTGTTAATGAACAGGTCACTGGAGAGCTCTTTATATTGGCCCTGCAAATATTTATATAATGTTATCATATCCCCTCTAAGACGCCTTTTTTCTAAAGTAAATAAATGCAATTTTTTAAGTCTCTCTTCATAACTAAGATCCTCCAAACCCCTTATTAATTTTGTAGCTCTCCTTTGCACTTTTTCTAGTTCCTTAATATCCTTTTTAAGGACTGGTGCCCAGAACTGTACTGCATATTCAAGGTGAGGTCTTACCATTGATTTGTAAAGAGGCAAGATGATATCCTCCTCCCGTGAATCTATACCTCGTTTTATACATGCCAATATCTTATTGGCCCTTGCAGCTGCTGACTGGCATTGGGCACTGTTGCCAAGTTTGTTGTCTATAATTATTCCTAAATCCTTTTCATTAGTAGTTTTTCCCAGGGAAAAACCATTTAACGTATATGTTGCTTTGTTATTATTTTTCCCATAATGCATAACTTTACATTTGTCTATATTGAACCTCATTTGCCACTTTACTGCCCAGTCCCCCACTCTGTCCAAATCTTCCTGTAAAGAAAAAACATCAAGATTAGTCTTTATTGCCTTACCTAATTTAGTGTCGTCCGCAAACACGGAGACATGGCTCTCAGCACAATGTGGCAGATCATTAATAAACAAATTAAAAAGAAGAGGGCCCAAAACAGACCCCTGAGGTACTCCGCTTAATACCCTTGTCCAATTTGAGAATTTTCCATTTACAACAACCCTTTGTGTTCTATCTTTTAGCCAATTTTCAATCCACATACACACATTTGCCCCCAAACCTATTTCTCTCAATTTGTAGAGTAACCTTTTGTGTGGAACTGTATCAAATGCTTTCGCAAAATCCAAATAGATCACATCAACTGCCACGCCTAGATCTATATTTTTACTGACTTCTTCATAGAATGTTATTAAGTTTGTTTGACAAGACCTGTCTTTCACAAAACCATGTTGACTTTTACTAATTATATTCTGGTTCAAGATGTATTCTTGAGTGTATACCTTTAGCAATCCTTCAAATAGTTTCCCCACTACAGATGTCAAGCTCACTGGCCTATAATTACCTGGCAGAGATTTTGATCCCTTTTTAAATATTGGAATGACATCCGCCTTTTGCCAGTCTGTTGGCACTGTACCTGAACTGAATGAATCCCTAAAGATCATGAATAGTGGCCTGGCCAGAATTATGCTTAACTCTCTAAGTACCCTTGGGTGTATACCATCTGGTCCTGGGGCCTTGTCTATCTTAACAGAGTGTAATTGCTTAAGCACTTTTTCCTGTGTCAGCCAATCCCATGTTTGCGGCGAATGTCCCATAACTTCCTGTAGCAGGGGCTCGTCCATCTGCTCTTCCTTAGTATAAACAGAAGAAAAAAAAGTATTTAAAATGTCTGCTTTCTCTCTGTCCTCACTTACCAAATTTCCCATTTGGGATAACAAGGGCCCAACATTTTCCCTCTTTAGCTTTTTTCCATTTATATATTTATAAAACATTTTGGGGTTAGTTTTAGTCTCCTTGGCAACCCTTTTCTCATTTTCCAATTTAGCCATTTTAATTGCCTTTTTGCAGGCTTTGTTGGCCTCTTTGTACTCTATAAATGATAATGCTGATCCCGTGTTTTTATAATGTTTGAATGCCATTTTCTTGTTTTGTACTTCCTGTTTCACGTTACCTGTAAGCCACATTGGTTTTGATTTGTGTCTTTTGCATTTGTTTCCCAAAGGTATATATTGGGATGTGTACTTTTGTAATGTGTGCTTAAAGGCATTCCACTTGTCTTCTGTGTTTAGTCCAGAAAACAATCGTTCCCAGTCTAAATGTTCAATCGATGCCCTTAGTCCATCAAAGTTAGCCCTTCTAAAATTAAGTGTTTTGGTGGCGTATTTACCAATTTGCTTTTTTGCATTAATCTCAAATGAGACCATATTATGGTCACTATTCCCCAAGTGTTCTCTTATTTGGATGTTTGAGATAAGCTCCTCATTGTTTGTTATTACCAAATCCAGACAGGCATCCATTCTAGTTGGGGTGTCTACTAATTGTGCCATAAATTTGTTATTAAGCAGGTCCAGAAACTTGCTGCCCCTAGCTGAACTAGTTGTGCCACACTTCCAATCTATATCTGGGTAATTAAAATCTCCCATGATTAGAACTTCATTCATATTTGCAGCCTTTTCAATTTGTAATAAAAGCTGATCTTCTCCATCAATGCTAATATTTGGTGGCTTGTGTCATACACCTACAAGTAATGTGCGATTCTTTTTAGCGTCTAAGCTAATCTCCACCCACAGTGTCTCCACATCAGTTCCAGTTACATCATGTACACCTTCTTTAATACTGGGATTTAATTTAGGATTTACATATAGACATATCCCTCCCCCTTTTCTATTTACTCTGTCCTTTCTATAAAGTGAGTATCCTTGTAAATTAACTGACCAGTCGTGGGTCTCATCCCACCACGTTTCTGTGATTCCGATTAAATCATACTGTTCAGCACTTACCAGTATCTCCAGCTCACCCATATTGTTTGTCAAGCTTCTTGCATTTGCTAAAAGACATTTGAGATTACTACCCATTTTCTGTTTAGTTGACAAACACTTAATGTGTGCAGGTTTAATTATATGGACCTCCCTTTGGTCTATGTTAACCCCACCACTGCTTTCCTCCTCTCCCATAGCTAGACCCACCTTCCAATCTACCCTAGCTACCATGTGTGTATGTGTGTATATATATATATATATATATATATATATATATATATATATATATATATATATATATATATATATATAGATAGAGATAGAGATAGAGATATATGTGTGTGTGTGTGTGTGTGTATATATGTGTATATATATATATATATATATATATATAATTTTTTTAGAAACTCCATTTGTTGCAGTTTAAACCTACATTATTGGGAGTTTTATTGTTGTGGAGCTCTGTGAGACGCACCAAACATTCCGAGCTTCTACAATATAATCACAAATAAAGGGAAATATTTATAAAAAAAACTCCTGCAAGAAACCAAATTGCCCTTCGTTAGGTATAATGGCAATTGTGCTTTTTAAAACTCATCCCGATACTTCACAGAACGGATAATCGATTCTTTATATGGGGGCTCGTCCGCACACGGAGTGCCGGCTCAACCTCAAAGTGCGGGATCTGCTTTATACCTAGTGTTTGGCGCTATCTGCATGTGTGCCATGTTTATAAATCACCCCCTCTGTGTTTATCCAGGAGAGGTACATTCAGATCTGGTTTAATGGCAATCATTTTATTGACCTAAGTAGGATGACGGGCTGGGTCAAACAATTCAACAGATTCTACAGTTGGTGCCTTAGCCCACCGAACCAGCTACAATATAGCAGAAAAAAAGGACTAGGTACAATAGCTAGAGACTGGCCCTTCAACATCGGGAGACTTGTCACATATGGCATTAAAACTTTTTATTGGTACTGTCTGTCGGGTCATTCGCTTTCTCCCCTGAACCCAGTGACTAGCTCTTTGAAAATAGTTTCCTTTGTGTTAGATAAATATATTTTTGCACGTAGATCCGTCATGGAGAGAGGTAATTGCTTCGGTGAGGACAGTTTGTTTTTCATATTGTAGAATTCATTGTGACTGTGATTGAGCTGTAATTATTTGAAATCATTTTCCGTTTGAGTTGTTTATATTTAACTTGGGTTTAAGCCAGACAGATTAGCTCTAGTGATATCATTTCCCTTCATGGTATTTGTTATAGTTAAATATTGGACTTGCCACTATTAATCATTGAGCCAAGTTATTGATCAGAACTATGATTTAAAGTGTTTCCATCACCAAAACATGTCTTATACTGTGCAATTAGAGAACGAAAACTGATCTATACATTGTGTTTGACAGAATTGCAAGAAAAGGTATAAACTAAGAGAAAAATGTGTTTTAAATGTATCTGTGGAGTCACCTTATGACATCACCTTATGACATCACATTATGACATCACCTTATGACATCTCCTTATGACATCTCCTTATGACATCACCTTGTGGCTAATGTGCAATGAATTCTCATATTGAGGTGATGTCATCAGCAGGCGACACAATAGACCATTTTGAATGTATTTTCTTTCCTACGTTGTCCAAATCAGTTTTCAGCATGTTCTCTTCTCACAGTATAAAGGATGTTTAGGTGACATGTCCCTTTAAGCTTATTACATTTAAATGATTCATACTGTTAAAGTGACAGGCAGCAGTGACGCGGCTTCATTCATGCACACGTTGGGGCGTCTCAGCTCCCCTCTTGCACACGGTGGGGCTTCTCAGCTCCCCTCTTTTACACGGTGGGGCTTCTCGGCTCCCCTCTTGCACACTAGGGGGCGCCTCAGCTCCCCTCTTGCACACTGGGGGGGCGCCTCAGCTCCTCTCTTGCACACTGGGGGGGCGCCTCAGCTCCCGTCTTGCACACTGGGGGGGCGCCTCAGCTCCCCTCTTGCACACTGGGGGGCGCCTCAGCTCCCCTCTTGCACACTGGGTGGGCGCATCGACTCCCCTCTATGCAATCTTTATTCTCCAGGCACCAAGTAAAAAAAAGTGCTGTAAATAGACAAATATGGCTATGAGAAAGTAGACATGCTGACTGCCTCACGCGTTTCACACTCTGTCTTTATTACAAGGCAAATAAAAACACAAAACGTACTCTCATGTATAGGTATTAAAAACACTTCATGTGTGCATCCAATCGGATACAGGATCTTATTGCTAGGGATTAACTAAAACTAATACTGAGGCACCAAACTCATGAGTTAAATCCATACAATATGTTACTATAGATTCTGTAAATGACTTGTTTCTATGTGACTAATAATATTCAGATGTTGCCATTATTACCATCACTGCACTGGTAACTCAGTATTGTATATTTTGAATATGATTATATCGTTATACAACTAATAAAACTGACACTCTAAGCAAAGGATTCATTGATTGAGAAATACCTATTCCTCACAGTTTTCCTTATCACCCACGTCTATATCATATACAGATCAGACAGATCATTTAATCTATACATTTATGTGCAAACTAATATAAACATTGCATTGCTTGGCTGTAGAGATCTTCCCCAGCCACATGTGCCACACAGTGTAACTAAGCCACGTCTGTGGTACATGGCAGGATACAGGGGATTCGTGGACCTTTAAGTATAAATACTGTTAAAGGTGTAATAAGGGCTTTGAATGAAGGGAGAGCATGAGTCTGATAAGAAGTTTCCTGTTGTAGGATGTGTTTGTTCAGCTGTGTTGGTTTCTGGCTGAGACCTTTAGGGGTGTTCATCAAAGAGACGATTGCAAGGAATTGAGATGGGAATCTCAAACTTCAGACCAAAGCAACAGAGCTGGGAAAAACTCTGCTACTTTGGCCTCAAGTTTGAAATTCCCACCACCGCTCCTCGCAATTCTCTCTTTCGTGAATAAAGAGCTTAGTGTGTGACAGGATAAGTACAACCTTAACTACAACTGGAATACAGTGGCGGACCTCACCAGACAAAAACACATATGTATTAGAGGGGCGGGGGCCATTTTGGAAGCCCCTGGATCCGGTTTATATAGGAAGGGGGGTGTTATTTAAAAAAAATATATATATATTATTTATTACTAATTCATACTGGCGGGCTGAGTTTGGGATTACCGCTAATCTTGAATGCCAAAATCAAACTGTCCCTTTAACAGCGGGTCTGGCAGACTAGACCATCTGCCCACGGAAAGAGGGACACCATGGCCTTTATTAATCAGTGCAAGCTTAGGGAATTTCACACTTCAGACCAAAGTAGCCAGTTTAGCTGACTGGGAGATTTTTTTTTCAACTAGGCTACTTTGGCCTTCTATTTGAAATTCCCTTGTCAATTCCCTGCTATCCTCTCTTTCATGAATAAAGCCCTATATAGATGTTAAACTCTCCTTCATACAGAAAGAGATTTTTTTTTCATAACTTGATATTGAACTTCCTGTCCCTTTAACTCCTCTGCATGTGGATTGTGAAGCTTTCCAGCCCTCACTGTAAGGCACTGCTCCACACTTCATTGCACTGATTGTAGAGTCACTGCATTCCTGTCCTTGTGACAAGGCTCTTGATTAAATTGGCCGAGTCCCAAGATATCATGGGCAGCGCTTCCTGCAATGCTCCCGCTGGCCAAACAGAAACACCCTGAATATTTGTTTTGAGGTTTGCTGGGTTCAAACAGCGAGCACATCCTGCGAGTGTGAATCGATAATACCTGGGTATGCCTGACCTCAGCGTCCCAATCAGTAATACTTCATACCGGTATGGGATGCTGTGATACAGGCATTGTATAAAGTATCTGTTATAAAGGCAGCCTTATAATAATGTAAATACACATTATTTTATAGATTGGTTTACTTGTGAGCTGCCTCTGTAGAGTATTCCATTGGATACCCCAGTGAATTTCTTTGCAGAGACCTGGGGGCACATAGGAGAAATGTGGCTATCCACTGCTTGTGACTGGTGAGCCCACCAAGCACAATGAGCACAAACTGTGCATCCCCTATTATGTGTGCACTGAATGTTGTACAGCTGTACGCTCATAATTCCAGAGAATGAGCATGTGGGTGGAGTTAAGTCAAGAGGACAAACTTACTTGCTCTAAAACAGTCTAAATTTTGAACTTTCTAGATTGGACTGCCTCTTTAATTGCCTGCACAACACAGAGATACCATTTCTATCCAATAAATTGAATATATTTAAAATCTCCTTTTTTCCCTTTCACACAGATCAGCCATACAAATTGTCAGGAAGATCCAGGAGACGGGAAGATCAAGCTACACAGCATGCTGATGCCTCATCCCTTTCTCCTCTGCATCTTTCAACTCATTATGTTTACAAAATACAGAACATTAGCCAGGAATATAAATTTCCATAATGTCAGACCACATTTGGACCGTAAGTCGGATTTCTTATTTATCACATATATATATTAGGGGATTTTGTGGCAGTTATGCCCCTCAACTGTCCTGTACTTCCCATTTTCATTACCCCGGTGTATTGTGAGTGTAAATCTGCGTGCTGGGACAAGTCTTGTGAGTTTAAATCTGCTTGCTGGGACAAGTCTTGTGAGTTTAAATCTGCGTGCTGGGACAAGTCCTGTGAGTGCAAATCTATGTGCTGGGACAAGTCTTGTGAGTTTAAATCTGTGTGCTGGGACAAGTCCTGTGAGTGCAAATCTATGTGCTGGGACAAGTCTTGTGAGTTTAAATCTGCTTGCTGGGACAAGTCTTGTGAGTTTAAATCTGCGTGCTGGGACAAGTCTTGTGAGTTTAAATCTGCGTGCTGGGACAAGTCTTGTGAGTTTAAATCTGCTTGCTGGGACAAGTCTTGTGAGTTTAAATCTATGTGCTGGGACAAGTCCTGTGAGTGCAAATGCAAATCTGTGTTCTGGGACAAGTCGTTTGAGTGCAAATCTGTGTGCTGGGACAAGTCGTTTGAGTGCAAATCTGTGTGCTGAGACAAGTTGTGTGAGTGCAAATCTGCTTGCTGGGACAAGTTGTGTGAGTGCAAATCTGCTTGCTGGGACAGGTTGTGTGAGTGCAAATCTGCTTGCTGAGACAAGTCGTGTGAGTGCAAATCTGCGTGCTGGGACAAGTCGTGTGAGTGCAAATCTGCGTGCTGGGACAAGTCGTGTGAGTGCAAATCTGCGTGCTGAGACAAGTCGTGTGAGTGCAAATCTGCGTGCTGGGACAAGTCGTGTGAGTGCAAATCTGCTTGCTGAGACAAGTCGTGTGAGTGCAAATCTGTGTGCTGGGACAAGTCGTGTGAGTGCAAATCTGTGTGCTGGGACAAGTCGTTTGAGTGCAAATCTGTGTGCTGAGACAAGTTGTGTGAGTGCAAATCTGCTTGCTGGGACAAGTTGTGTGAGTGCAAATCTGCTTGCTGGGACAGGTTGTGTGAGTGCAAATCTGCTTGCTGAGACAAGTCGTGTGAGTGCAAATCTGCGTGCTGGGACAAGTCGTGTGAGTGCAAATCTGCGTGCTGGGACAAGTCGTGTGAGTGCAAATCTGTGTGCTGGGACAAGTCGTGCGAGTGCAAATCTGCGTGAATCTGAGATTGGAGGAAAGGAATCTGAGATTGGAGGAAAGAAATCTGAGATTGGAGGAGTTGTAAATTGACTATCATGCAATACATGACTTTGTTGTTTATTTTTACAGCGACGCCATTCCCCAACAGCTTTAAGTGCTTTACCTGTGAAAAGGCCATTGATAACTACAACTGTAACCGATGGGCCGAGGACAAATGGTGCCCTGCAAGTAAGTGAAACATTAAATGATTATCACTATTACCCATTTCCCTTTAGAATAGCTGCTGTTTTAATTTGAATTCTCAAATCATTTCATATCCTGTGGTACTTGGTTCCATTTAGAGATACAGCCTTTTCTTCTTCTGTCCATCCTCCATAGGCTCACAGGCCAGCTAATCTGATAAACAAGCACACGTGATAAAGTGAGCTAAACGGTACTTTTGATAGTACATGTCAGTTTCTCCTCTGACCGGCAGCTGCCATGTTTCCCTGAGAAGGAGGCAGCTTGGACTGGTCGGCGACCGGCTCTCTCTAAAAGTGCAGAGAGAGACACTCATTTTTGCATAGTATGAGCAGCAGGGCCTTGACTAGACCCCCTCTGCTGATACCATGTAAAAATGAGGGTCTCTTTCAGCACCCAGCCTAATGTCCATTAACCGAGGCCTGGAGACAATATTTTACCGGCTGGGTCGCCACCCCACTTCCATTACTTTCCATTTTTTTTCTCCAACAAGAGAAATATTTAAATAGTGGGTTTATGGGTAAAACTAGCAGAACCATAGAAGAAGAACACAGCGACTGGCGCTCGACACTGTAGCTCTCAACACTATGCCACTAGGGCCCAACACTGTAGCGCTTAACACTGTGCCACTAGGGCCCAACACTGTAGCGCTCAACACTGTGCCACTAGGGCCCAACACTGTAGCGCTCAACACTGTGCCACTAGGGCCCAACACTGTAGCGCTCAACACTGTGCCACTAGGGCCCAACACTGTAGCGCTCAACACTGTGCCACTAGGGCCCAACACTGTAGCGCTCAACACTTTGCCACTAGGGCCCAACACTGTAGCGCTCAACACTGTGCCACTAGGGCCCAACACTGTAGCGCTTAACACTCTGCCACTAGGGCCCAACACTGTAGCGCTTAACACTCTGCCACTAGGGCCCAACACTGTAGCGCTTAACACTCTGCCACTAGGGCCCAACACTGTAGCGCTTAACACTGTGCAACTAGCGCCCAGTAAATTCTAAATGGATTAAAATCATCCAAACAAAACTCTCTGTTTTCCAGATACTCATTATTGTAAGACTGTGCACCATTTCACCAGTCATGGAAGAAGCATATCGGTGACCAAACTATGTGCCGCAAGAGAAGAATGTCACCACGTGGGATGTCACCAGCATAGGGGCTCGGGGCACCTGGTGAGTTTAAATGACTTTATTTCATACTTATGGCCAAAGTTCAGCTTATCTAAAGACATTTCCAGGTACTTTAATTATATTATTTTGGAACAAGAATTAACGTTCCCGTTTCCCCGCAGGAGTGCATTTCTTGCTGCGCCGGACTGATCTGTAACGTGGAGGTGCCAACAAATAACACAAACGCGTTATTTTATGCGTTAAGATCTCACCGGACGTCCGGTGGGCCCCGCACCACAGTTTACCTTCCTGGATCAATGCTGGTCATTTTTCTCTTCGTCTTGCTCTAACGCCTTTGCAAGAACATTCCGGAAATCTTGATTTAAAGCAACATGATCGGACGCTTTGGCGTGACGTCACATACTTGAACGCAAAAAAAAAAAATCACTGTGAAATGTCAAACACTTTGCGAAATAGGATTCCAGAACTCCGTCAATTCCGCGAGACGAAGAAATCATCCAGACGACCAATCACAGTGGAGAAGCGGACATGGTTTTATTGAGCCAAGGTTTCCACGATTTCTACTGATTAATCGCACGTGAAATTAGGATTGGTTTAAAGGGACTTTTGTTTTTATTCTGCTGCCTAAATTATTTATTGCACTGAGGGGAAAAATTATCTATAGATTTTGTTAGAAGAACAGCAAGAAAATGCATTAAAAAAAACAAAAAAACCTTGTGTTTTTAAACATGTCAGTGATGTCTCTTGTTGATGACATCATCTTGATGCTTGGTATGCAAATTACACATTTTCCATTACATGTAGTTTGTTTGCATAGCAAGACGCAGGTGATGTCATAAACTGGGGACACCACAAACACACGTAAAATATATTGGAAAATTTGCATAATATGCCACAAAGTGGAATCGAACAGCATAGAACACATTTTTTTTTTCTCTCAATCTTTTTTTTCTCTCTTTCTCATTTGCTCGCAGTCCTGCTAAGACATACATGTATTATTCTCTACATTCAGAGTTCAAGCAGTGGTTGATGATGGAGTTGCTTTGGTGGTCCGTGTATAATTACTGACTGTTTTGGGGACCAGCAATGTAACGTCGGACGGAGAGATGCAGATACTGCTACTGCTGAAAACGTTGCTTCAAAAGTAGCCGCAAAAAAGTACCGGGATATCTAACCAAAAGTGCAGTCGCTGTTAATAGTGCCTTTTTTGTGTAATGCAAGCAGTCATTTTGGTATCCTTTAGATATTAACTTCCTGTTTGTCAATAGCGGCCTCCTGCTTGAAAAGGAAAAAGATTGTAAAACGACACCACAGCACTATAAAGCAACACAAATAAACTAGAGACATTTCTGAATGAAACAAATAACATTGTATCATTACATAACACGCCCGTAACGTTGAATGTTACATATTGTCCATTTTTCTTTATCTGCACCTCCGAGTGGCGTTTTTCAAAGGGACACACTACCACTTACCTGCTGGTACATATTATAGGATAATTGGTGATGTATTGCTATAATATTTCTTATGTCCGTTACTGATGCCTGGCGTTTTTTTCAGTTCACTTAGCAGTTAGATTGCCTACAATAGATGCAATCTTTCAATTAAACATAACTTCATATTTTGAGGTTGGCTCATGTTGTGAACGGACAAGTGTAAAATATATTCAGATAATGTTTCTTTATTCTGAATCGACAAAATCATAATTCCCTTCTCACCAGGTTACTGATTTAAAGGGACTGTATCATCTAAACTTTTTTTTAGGTGATACTTTTGAAAATGATCTATACATTGTGCTGGGAAAAGTGCAGCAAATGACTAAATTAGGAGAAAAATGTATTTTAAATATATCTGTGTAGTCTCCTGTGTATGACATCACCTGGGGCATGGTATGCAAATTAACTGCTTTTGACTGGAAAATGTATCATTTGCAAATCAGGCCACAGGTGATGTCATAAGTAGGAGACTCCACAGATATATTTAAAATACATTTTTTCTCCTAATTTCGGCATTTGCTTGCAGTTTTGATAATACAATGTATAGATCATTTTCAATCAGTTTTTATTCTCCACAGTCACAGTATAAGCAGTGTTTAGGTGATACAGTCACAGTATAAGCAGTGTTTAGGTGATACAGTCACATTATAAGCAGTGTTTAGGTGATACAGCCCCTTTAACACACTTTGGTTTATAAGCTCCCACAATAAAGCATTACACTCCGCAAGATTTGCGGGCGGGGGAGGTTGGGTCTATTCACCAAAACGTAAACTGACAAGTGAACTGCCATAGATAGCCGAGTAGGAAAGACAGGAATGATCGAGAACTTTTCCAGCTCTGCTATTAAAGCCTGATGTTTGCACTTCCCTTGTCCGTTCAGCACAGTTCACGTTTTAGCGAATAGGTCCTGTTGGGATGTGAAGTGTCTTTTTATATTGTTTGCTACGTTTACTTCGCCCTTGTTGTGTAAAAATGTGGTAAAATTCAAACATATTGTATATTGTCTGCATAACCATGTTTTCATTTAGTTTTTGTTTTTTTAAATAGTTCATTAAACTAAAGTTTAATTTTTTTCTAAAAAAAAACAAACGAAAGAAAATTGTAAAAAAAATAAATAAAAAAAATCAATATTTTTTGTATTCTATTTATAATAATAAATATTCCACCCATCTCTTGGAGGTCTAGTCTGGTTATGACTTGCGTTTCATTTATTTGATTGCATTAGAGGTTAGTCTGGTGACTAGTGTTGAGCGAATCCGAACCGCACTGTTCGGGTTTGTACCGAACTTTACGGTTTTTGGATCCCGAACACGGACATTTCACTGTATGTCCGTGTTGGAGTTCGGGGTTCGGCGATTACATTGTATGTAATGCTATTGGCTTTCTATAAACCGAAATAGAGTCCCCATTCATAAGAAATTCTTATGAATGGGGACTCTAGCACGGTTTATAGAAAGCCAATAGTATTACATGTATTCCATAAGCCGAAAGTCTATAAACCACACGACATTCTGTTTATAGACTTTCTTTTTATAGAATAGCAATAGCATTACATGTATTCCATAAACCGAAAGTCTATAAACAGAATGTCTTTCGGTTTATAGACTTTCGGTTTATGGAATACATGTAATGCTATTGCTATTCTATAAACCGAAATAGAGTCGCCATTCATAACAATAGATCAATTGACCTATTCGTATGAATGGGGACACTCACCCACATTTTACTTCATTTTGCAGCCCTCTAGCCCTTTCCAGGACTTTTTTAGAGGCATTTTAGTGGCCAAAAGTTCGGGTCCCCATTGACTTCAATGGGGTTCGGGGTCAAGTTCGACCCCGAACCCGGACTTTTTTCCAAAGTTCGGCCGAACATCCAGGTGTCCGCTCAACTCTAATGGTGACATGTTTAAATCCAGAGTTCACGGCAACACCACCTGAGACCTGCCAGGATGATATGTGATACTGGATATAGCACAGCTGACCTGGGTCCATGTGATGCAGCTCTGGCTCTCTTTTAGGGGTCAGCCTCATTCTCCAAAATATAAAGCCATTACAAAGAAATTGAGTTTATATTTGAGGTGCAATCTATAACTTGGTCAATAGAGGGCAGTCTTTAGTTCAGACAGCAATACACAGCACTGGATACATGTCCTAGTTATAGAGTACAATACCAGTATCCGACCAGTATTGCCCCCTTCGGTGCTCTCTAATCTCTCTTAGGGGACTGGGGCTGCAACACTTTTCACTTTTAAATACCCCGGTCTGTATTTTTCGATGTGATTCTCTGGACGTTATCCATCAGTAAATCTGTCTGTGTGGAGAATAAAAACACAAGATCTATACTTCACACCGCCCAAATATTACACCGGGCTAAAGAGAGACTCTTATTTTGGGGGCAGGGCAGTACCGCAACATCTTCACTGATTTTATGGCCAATTAATACATGTTTTTCATTTGATCAATCCTTTAGAGGAAGAATAAAGCACTTTATTGATACCAAGCAATATAAAAACACATTTGTTGCAGATTAAACACACTTTACTGTGAGTTTTTTTTTGTTTTCTTTGCTCTGGAGCTTAAACCAAACACTATGAACTTCCAGAAGAGAGGGACAATAGAGGAGAAAAGCGGGACTCTTGGCAGCTATGACACATTGTGCAAAATTGCAAACAAATACATAGATTAAGAGAAAAATATATTTGTACACTTGTGTGTGCTGACTCCGCTATATGACCTCACCGGACATGGATTTATATGCAAATAAACCACATTCTTTACTCCTTTAAAAGGGGGTAGATGTGCAGCTTTGATTATAATGCAGCCCCCATATATACATTTCCCATGAGGTGGGGGGTATGTGATCATCCTTCCTGAACCTTTAGGTTTTGCTGGGATGGGTGGTCTTTTAGACCAGGGTCGGTGGTGCTTTTTATTATTTATTGTTGAGTGCTGCGAGCTGCTACCTCAAGTATTCCGCCATCTTGTTAAACCTGGTCTTTATTCTAATACGTTCCTTCCTGTGCTGCCAGATGACAGTCTAATTATATAATAAAGCATCTCCTACTCAATTACACTGGATGGGAAGCGTCAGCCATATACATTTATCTATATTATTTGCTGTTTTCCTTTGTTCTCCGTTTGCAAATATGTTTCTGCTTTGAAGAGGTTGTTACAGGTAATTTCCCTGGAAATGTCACCCAGTATCACTTCTTTGGCTTGTATAACGTGTACGCCAGTCACCATCATTCCTGTAAATCAGGATAGGAAGTAACGTGGGATCTGTTTTATTTTATTAACCCTTTGAGCAGATCCCAGCACAGGATCAATGTTATACATCTGTGAAGTAACCCGTCAAGTTGGGATCTTTTCCTGACTTCTAATCACCTTCCGCAAGGTACTTCCAATTGTACTCCTTGGGCGGGGAAAGGGGTCTAAAGGGGGCAGATTTACATGACCCAGCAGTATTAAACTCCAGGCAATCCGGCGCAGATAAAATAGAGAAATAACAAGTGAGCCAACAGGGAACAAAAAACGCAAACCCCAATACATGCAGCCTGGGTAAAGAGCAGCGCACAAAATCGGCCATGTTGGATTGCTGAACTGTGCATCTCTCTGCAGTTCGGCTTTATCCCCAGATCTGGCCCAGGTACAGGCCGGGTCGGGGCATACTGGGCAGATCCTGAAGAGTTCACATTGATTTGAGCTCCATCGGGTTGGGTTTTGCATTATCGGAGTCAGTTTTACGTAGGGTTGTTCACATTTTTTAAATCCGGTACTGGCACCAGGTGACTGGAGGTCATGTAATCATGTTCACACTGTGTATGTATAAGACGTATGCAATTTACACGCAGTGGTGCCAATGTACTGTGCATAATCAGTATTAATGCCGGTGTTCTGACGAATTACTCGAGCAAATTCTCCTGCGCAATCGCAGGAGAATTTGCTCACTGCACATGCGCAGAAAGTTACAGCTGATAACTCAGCTGTAACCTTATGTCCACCGCGCATGCGCGAGCTAACCAACCCACATCCCGCCCCCCGCACACCCCTTCTCACCAGCTGATCGGACAGCGGCGGTACACAGCGCATGCGCGCGGCTATCAAGCCGTGTGGGAATGCGCTGTGTCCGTGGCTGGATTCAAACAAAACGCTGGTAAGTAACACGGGGGGGGGGGGGGGGGGACATAAGGAGCCAACAGAGAGGTAAGCACCCTGGTGAGGGCTGCCTCATCTTCATGGGAGTTGTGATCCTCCTGCTGGATTGCGCAGGAGAATTTGCTCGACTAATTCGTCAGAACACCGGGAACAGATCTGAATGTAAAAATTCGGGGGTCCTTTGGAATAACCATGGAAGTAGGTTTGGCACATGGAGAAAAAACCCATCAAACGGTGTAAAAACTTCTAGTGATGATACAAAGGCTACATGACAAGGGGTGCCACTTACCCGATGCATTAAAACATGCCTTATATCCACCAGTTAAACTTTCTGTGATAATAGCGAGCCTCTCTGGATGTCCATACAGTTCATTGGTTTTTCCATACCGCGCGTGATCAGAAACATGACCCAGCGGGTCCCTGTTGGGTGTGAAAGCCTGGGACACATTGCCTGGGACAGGACAAGACACAAGCCAAGCTGTTTGGTAGCCTTGCTGTGAAGGATTCTGGGAAATATTAGTAAATAAAGCAAAATCAATAAATATGAACCTAAAAAGCCAGAGCTTCCCTTAGCTCTCATTACTTGGCACAACACATAACATGCAGAAGGTACGCAGAGACTCACTGCAAAAACATTGGTTTTATTGTTTTATTACTTGTACCCAGGGTTACCACCCAGCCAGCCTGATTGCTGATAACAATTAGCTTTTCCGACATTTTTAGGTGCAGAAGAAGACCCTTCTTCTACCCAAAGCAGCCATTATTCTCTATCACACTGTGAGATGATTTTTTTTTTTTTTTTTTTTTTAATAATAATAATATTTTTTTACAACCGTTTCTTCTGCTCATCTGATTGGCTAGCACAGAGAGAGATCCTTCTTTTTTATATGGGATCAGCAGAGGGGACATAGTCAAGTGACTGTCTCTATCTCTGCGCTAATATAGAGCCGGTCGCTTTCCAGACCGTCTCCCTGCTTCCTTGGGGTACATGGCTGATGTAATATCACAACAACCTGTCAGTTTATCTCACACTCAACACAACTACTTGTTCTATATTAGAAGCACAAGTGAAAAATAAAGTTTCATTGTCTATTAACCCCAATATCTATTGTCTTATAACATTTTTAGCCTAGCGTTTTTCATATTGCTATGTTATATTTCATGTGTAATAGAGTGCTGCGAATGTTATTGCGAATCCTTTTCCTTGTATTAAAAGAGAATAAAACATAAGATCTGGGGCCAAATTCTAAATAGTGCTCTAACCAGGAGGAGCATTGTGTTGGATTTCATGGAGACTATTATTATTCCTTTAATCTATGCATTTGCTTGCACTTCTGCTAACACTCATTGCACAGGTCATTTCACATTGATAAATGGCCGGATGATGATTTCATGGGTTGGGCTTTATAGAAAAAACCCCACACGTCCTTCCCCCCCCACCCCCCATACTTACTTAAAGTATCATCAGCTGCGGACCATTGAGAGAGCACGTGGGAATCTATAACCGGATCATTATACGACTGACTGACCCTCAGTCACCTGCTTCGCTGGATTTTTCCACTGGCTGTGTTTTTTGTTTTTTTTCATACTACCCACAATTTATAGAATAAGAGATTATAATAGAAAATAGCAAAGTACAGGGGGAGGGGGGGGGGGGGGGGGAGATTGGAAAGAAAGCACCAGGCTTAACCCTTTACACACCGCGAGGGTGAGCGATTCACTTTGGAAATTGTATTAATGAACTCAGGAAAGAGAGAAACGATTGTGCAGAGAATGAATCAAAGAAATGCTTGGAGAAGAAATGTCAGCGAAGGGTTAATTAAGGTCAGGCAGGTTTGGATTAAGGTGGTTTGGTGCCGTGTAGCAGACAATGTGCAGTGCCTCCCCTATTACGGTATAATTCACACACTAATGCTATGAATGGGATTTGTGCCTGGGTGCTGTATAGCAATCCTGAGACCAGGGATCCACTGGATCCACCGACCTCCCTGGATCCCCTGACCTCCCTGGCCAAAGGGTGCCATGTAAATATAACATTATTTATCCTCCTCTTTGGCTTAGTTCTAATCCCCCTAGTTCTAAAAATTATTTTTTTCAATTTTATTTTACTTTTACATCTTCTAATATTTTTTTTTCCCTTTAGCAAAACAGATTCAAACATTAGTTACTTATTTGCTAAAGACACTAGACCTTGGGTTCAAGAGATCATGAATTAAATGGCACATTATTCATTTTCTGCGATATTAACTGCGTGACAGGATCAGCTGGGGCAGTGTGACGTCTTGCTTGTATGGGAATTGTCTTCTACATTTTATTTTGTTAGTTGGACACATTTCTAATATAGGTGAAATGCACTTAGTAGGCAGGATCGAGGCCAACATCAAGTCTAAGAAGAAAAGGTCTTTTCTATACAGAGCAAAGATTCTAAACAATATGTCTGCCGCCTGATAGAGCTATACAGAGCAAAGATTCTAAACAACATGTCCGCCCCCGATAGGGCTAAACAGAGCAAAGATTCTAAACAACATGTCCGCCCCCGATAGAGCTAAACAGAGCAAAGATTCTAAACAACATGTCCGCCCCCAATAGGGCTAAACAGAGCAAAGATTCTAAACAATATGTCTGCCCCCGATAGAGCTATACAGAGCAAAGATTCTAAACAACATGTCTGCCCCGATAGAGCTAAACAGAGCAAAGATTCTAAACAACATGTCCGCCCCCGATAGAGCTAAACAGAGCAAAGATTCTAAACAACATGTCTGTCCCCTGATAGAGCTATACAGAGCCAAGATTCTAAACAACATGTCTGCCCCCTGATAGAGCTATACAGAGCAAAGATTCTAAACAACATGTCTGCCCCCTGATAGAGCTATACAGAGCAAAGATTCTAAACAACATGTGCACCCCCATGATAGAGCTATATAGAGCAAAGATTCTTAACAACATGTCCTCCACCTGATAGAGTTAAACAGAGCAAAGATTCTAAACAACATGTCCGCCCCCTGATAGAGCTATACAGAGCAAAGATTCTAAACAACATGTCCGCAACCCGATAGAGCTAAACAGAGAAAAGATTCTAAACAACATGTCCGTCCCCTGCTAGAAATATACAGAGCAAAGATTTTAAACAACATGTCCGCCCCCGATAGAGCTAAACAGAGCAAAGATTCTAAACAACATGTCCGTCCCCTGCTAGAGATATACAGAGCAAAGATTCTAAACAACATGTCCGCCCCCGATAGGGCTAAACAGAGCAAAGATTCTAAACAACATGTCTGTCCCCTGATAGAGCTATACAGAGCAAAGATTCTAAACAAATTGTCTGCCCCCTGATAGAGCTATACAGAGCAAAGATTCTAAACAACATGTGCACCCCCCTGATAGAGCTATACAGAGCAAAGATTCTTAACAACATGTCCTCCCCCTGATAGAGTTAAACAGAGCAAAGATTCTAAACAACATGTCCGCCCCCGATAGAGCAAAACAGAGCAAAGATTCTAAACAACATTTCCGTCCCCTGCTAGAGATATACAGAGCAAAGATTTTAAACAACATGTCTGCCCCTGATAGAGCTATACAGAGCAAATATTCTAAACAACTTGTCTGCCCACTGATAGAGCTATACATAGCAAATATTCTAAACATTACATCCCATTACATGCCCCATGACCCACATTGCACACACATTAAATGCCCAATCACCCCATTACATGCCCCCATCACCCTGATTAATTGGAAGGAGCTAAAGCTTGCTGAACGGTGGATGAGGGAGCGAAAATGTTTGAAGCACCAGAAGTGTGCTTTAACACCCTCTAGCAAAGTGCCGCCCTCTGGCAAAGTGCCGCCCTAGGCGAGTGCCCTGTTTGCCTTGTGGAAGATACACTACTGGTTGGGGAAGTTAGGAAGTATAATACTGACTTAGCGTTCACAGTGTAAATACAATACAAGTGCAAAGCTGTTGATCTATTCTATGTGTGAACATCTATAGATACAGGATACAGAGTTCAGAATTTCTCTCTCCATATCAGCCACTGGTCCAGCCCAACTCTTAGTCAACTATTTGCCATATTAGATCATTAAGAGAGCTCTTGTTTGTAACCCTTATCAAGTGCACCAGAAAACTATCCCAAGTGGAGATAAACGTTCCCACCAGACAGCTCATTGATTGAGCTATAGACTGATGGCTCCATCTCCAAGTCCTTAATCAAAATACAGGTCATTATTGTAGCAGTTGTGCCAATATTTACACCCCCCCCTTCCTATCGCAAGCCATGAATTATCTATAAAACCATTGTGTACACATAATAAACAGATTCCATTTTATGGCTCTCACTCCATCATTTATTGTCAGGACTTCACTGAGTAGGTCGGATTCCAGGAGAGACTAGAAAGCTATCTGAAAGTACCAAGAAGATGGGGAACTCTATAAGCAGAGAATGGCCGGGGGCTAGTCACTTTATTAAAGGTGAGCTTTCATCTCCCCAGTTTAGCTATACATTACGCAGTGTTTACTTTGCCAGGGACACTGACCAGGTTTGTCCTTGCACAATGTATAGGAAACACACTCATCTACAACTCACCTTTTACTGAATAGCCCCCCTTGTTTTGTAAGCTGTAATAAAGATGAGATTCTTGTCTACGTACCACTGGAGCAAGCCAGAAATTCAGGACTGGGGAAAGTGGCGCAGACTTCAAACATTTGTGAGGAACTTACGTTATACATAGGGTCATACAGAGATAGCACCACAATTACACTCTATTATGGTGTGTGCCTTGTAAATAACTCCAAATGTCTTTACACCCAAGTATACTATTTTAAATACTGCTATATGTACCGGACAAGTTTTTTCAAAGTAAATGCTTATATAAATTCTCCTCCTCCTCTTATCCAGTGGTGTCCAGTGTGCTTCTTGGTGCACACAGACATTCTCCAATGTTGCCCAACACTTTTGCCAGGGGAAGGGTGTTCCATCTCAGAAGCCCTGGCAGAAGTTTCGGGTAGCCAGTGGATGTCTGTGCACACAGGCAGCTGGTGTCGGGGCAGCATTGGAGGATGTCTGTCACCAAGAAGCACACAGACACCCTCCAGCTTCCTCACTGGACACCTGGGAGACACATTGGCAAGTCTGGAGGAATATTGACCAGTCTAGGGGTGCGTTGGTAGGACTTGGGGCATACTGACTTGTCTGGGGATGCACTGGCAAGTCTGAGTGTGCATTGGCAAGTCTGGGGACACATTGGCAAGTCTGGAGGAATATTGACTAGTCTAGGGGTACATTGGTAGGACTTGGGGCATACTGACCTGTCTGGGGATGCACTGGCAAGTCTGAGAGTGCATTGGCAAGTCTGGGGACACATTGGCAAGTCTGGAGGAATATTGACTAGTCTAGGGGTGCGTTGGTAGGACTTGGGGCATACTGACCTGTCTGGGGATGCACTGGCAAGTCTGAGAGTGCATTGGCAAGTCTGGGGACACATTGGCAAGTCTGGAGGAATATTGACTAGTCTAGGGGTGCGTTGGTAGGACTTGGGGCATACTGACCTGTCTGGGGATGCATTGGCAAGTCTGAGAGTGCACTGGCAAGTCTGGGGACACATTGGCAAGTTTGGATATGCACTGGCAAGCCTGGAACTGGAATAAAGGGGGGAACAGAGAAAGGAAATAAAAACAAGAAATCCATTTTTATTTATTAAATATAAAAATCAGTTTCCAAGTGACCGATTATTTACTAGTTAAAGAAGTTTTCACATAGGGTCGTGTCATAATTCTTTTCCTAAATTAAAATCCAAAGTTTTTTTTTTTGGGGGGGGGGGGGGGAGGGGGAGGTCCTCTTATAATCAGGGCCGCCTTATAGTCCAGCAAATACGGTATGTGAAATACCAGAAAGTTCTGAATTGATACTATATAAAATATTCAAACTATGTCTTTTTTCGCCCTTGATTTTCTGATAAGAAACACCCCCTCCCAAATTCGCTGGCCTGAATGGCGACTTCACTCTGAGTTTTTCCAAAAAAGATATCGAAGCAGATTACTCTCTAACGACCATTCTCTGCCGAGCACGGAGTTTAACGCACAGATCACACATATAGGATATTATATTGTGGGGTAAATCCATGTACATCATCCGTTTGTCAATCTGCGTTATTTCGAGGTTGTTTGAAGAATTTTTGTCTCTGTTTGTGGATTACACCCTGAAGATTTGGACACATTCTGAAAGGGTTTGAGATGATCACACAACTTGCTATATGTGAGTTCATGGAATTACTTATCTTTTATTTATTATTCCATGGTGCTTCTCTATTACACTAGACTGTACTGTTTCTCTTGTTATATGTTATATCCCTGATGGAGATTACTATACATATTAATTGTACCTTCTATATACAAGGTTTTGCTTACACTATATATCATTTATTAGTGCACATGCAACTTCCAAAGTGCAACGTGCCACCGCCATTCATTGATCCCAGGAATAAAGAATACACTTTTGCTGGCATTTTGATTTGTTAGACATTTTCACCTCCAAAGGCCATGGTTTTACTCTATAGATTAATAAAATTCTACTCAATAAAAGAACACGATTTTCGACAAAAACACACATTCGATCCATTGTCCACACTATATTCTATTTATTGTAAGATATTATGAGGGGCATGTACTAAAAAAACGAAAATATATTTTAGAACTATTTTTGCTCTTTGCTCCTATTGCAATGTACTAAACATGTAACACTCATATAGTACATACGGGCAAATTGCGAATAAAAACAGGTAATTTTGCGAATATTTTTTCTACCTCTTTTGATAGCGCTCGCTAAAAGCTGGTGTAATTTTCACACGCAAATAAGAATTATTTATCACAAAATATTCACAAAGCTCTTTAGCGTGCGCAAATATAATCGCAATGTATTAGCGCAACCGGGAAAAAGCACGCTAAATAAAAATATACAGAAGAGGCGCAAATCGGGGAAAACAAGCGCAAAATGCTACAAATAGTCGCAAATTGCTCCTTACTCATGTTTTACCTACTTTTTTCCCCCACTGCACTTGTTTAGTACATGACCCCCTATATCGAGGAATGCACACAAGAAATGTATAAAACAAAGCAACGTAATCATTTAAAAAAATGAACATCTGTAACGCACGTTCCAAATGAATGACCCTTAATAAAGTACCAGCTCGTGAAGGTGCAGCCGTTACGATCTTGATAATGAGCAGTTTCTTTTTCTCTATTTGTCGCACAGGTATTTTGTAGAAGAAAGTCAGATTATGTATTAACACAACGGCTGGATAATGCATGTTTGAACATTGTGTACATTCTTCTGGTGATTCAGAGGGCAGGATGCAGGTTTTATCTAGTTCGTCTGAGTGGCTGTAAACAGGAGGATGACAGAGAGGCAATATAAAGACATATCTGTATCAGTCACTTCTGTAACTATTAGATAAACACTGGATATATCAAAAGACAACTAAACTGTCTAATGCAGAAACACATGTCCGCTAGTAAGAGGATAAACTGGCATACAGGGTGACAGTGTCAGCACGCTAACCTCCTGACCGGCTCTGCCTCTACTCTAAGGCAGAGCCGGAAGTAAACCCACTTGTATCTATAATTGTACATGGCAGGTTTATACCGGAGAAGGTGACACTATATTTCAAGGAAGCAAAAGTAATAAATAAATTACTCTATTGAAATATTTTGTATTTAAAGGACACTTAGATTATTTTTTTTTTAACCCTTGCTTCCCCGGAGGTACAAGCTGGTCTATAACAGAGTTACGGCAGTTACTGGCTTTCTATCCAAGCCCCTCCTTATTGCATGATCAGTCCTGTCCATCTCTCCAAGCCCCTCCTTATTGGATGATCAGTCCTGTCCATCTCTCCAAGCTCCTCCTTATTGGATGATCAGTCCTGTCCGTCTCTCCAAGCTCCTCCTTATTGGATGATCAGTCCTGTCCATCTCTCCAAGCTCCTCCTTATTGGATGATCAGTCCTGACCATCTCTCCAAGCCCCTCCTTATTGGATGATCGATCAGTCCTGTCCATCTCTCCAAGCTCCTCCTTATTGGATGATCAGTCCTGTCCATCTCTCCAAGCTCCTCCTTATTGGATGATCAGTCCTGTCCGTCTCTCCAAGCCCCTCCTTATTGGATGATCAGTCCTGTCCATCTCTCCAAGCTCCTCCTTATTGGATGATCAGTCCTGTCCGTCTCTCCAAGCTCCTCTTTATTGGATGATCAGTCCTGTCCATCTCTCCAAGCCCCTCCTTATTGGATGATCAGTCCTGTCCATCTCTCCAAGCCCCTCCTTATTGGATGATCAGTCCTGTCCATCTCTCCAAGCCCCTCCTTATTGGATGATCGATCAGTCCTGTCCGTCTCTCCAAGCTCCTCCTTATTGGAAGATCAGTCCTGTCCATTTCTCCAAGCCCCTCCTTATTGGATGATCAGTCCTGTCCATCTCTCCAAGCCCCTCCTTATTGGATGATCAGTCCTGTCCATCTCTCCAAGCTCCTCCTTATTGGATGATCTGTCCTGCCCGTCTTTACAAGCAACTCCTTATTGGATGATCAGTCCTGTCCATCTCTCCAAGCTCCTCCTTATTGGATGATCTGTCCTGCCCGTCTCTCCAAGCTCCTCCTTATTGGATGATCAGTCCTGTCCATCTCTCCAAGCCCCTCCTTATTGGATGATCTGTCCTGCCCGTCTCTCCAAGCTCCTCCTTTTTGGATGATCAGTCCTGTCCATCTCTCCAAGCTCCTCCTTATTGGATGATCTGTCCTGCCCGTCTCTCCAAGCTCCTCCTTATTGGATGATCAGTCCTGTCCATCTCTCCAAGCTTCTCCTTATTGGATGATCTGTCCTGCCCGTCTCTCCAAGCTCCTCCTTATTGGATGATCAGTCCTGTCCATCTCTCCAAGCCCCTCCTTATTGGATGATCAGTCCTGTCCATCTCTCCTAAGCCCCTCCTTATTGGATGATCAGTCCTGTCCATCTCTCCAAGCCCCTCCTTTTGGATGATCAGTCCTGTCCATCTCTCCAAGCTCCTCCTTATTGGATGATCAGTCCTGTCCATCTCTCCAAGCTCCTCCTTATTGGATGATCAGTCCTGTCCATCTCTCCAAGCGCCTCCTTATTGGATGATCAGTCCTGTCCATCTCTCCAAGCCCCTCCTTTTGGAAGTCACTGAATTTAGAAGCCCCGGTGAAATTATTTTCAGTGTAAAACTACCGGAGAGAGACTTCCTTTAAAGGAAAAACAAGTACATTTTACATAAATTAAACACATGTGCAACATACATTAGATAAGCTGTGTTGCACTGTAACTCCCCCACTGCTCAGTGAGTGGGTCGGTGGGATCTGTGTGAGATACGGAAGGCTTTTCTTTGATGTGCCCTGCGGTATTAAAAGGTAGTGACTCTTGTTTCTCATATTTGACGCAGGACAGTTTGGACGTCTGCCAGACAGGAGCGAAATGATACTTCCCCTGTCACACGATACATTCAGTTATAATGAGGAGCTTATCACCTGCTCTATGGTAATGAGGTCATGTTCTCAACCAGCTAAAACCCCCGACGCGGCCGGGAGTGATGTCACTATCTCCAACTAAAACCCCCGACGCGGCAGGGAGTGATGTCACTATCTCCAGCTAAAACCCCCGACGTGGCCGGTAGTGATGTCACTATCTCCAGCTAAAACCCCCGACGCGGCAGGGAGTGATGTCACTATCTCCAGCTAAAACCCCCGACGTGGCCGTGAGTGATGTCACTATCTCCAGCTAAAACCCCCGACGTGGCCGTGAGTGATGTCACTATCTCCAGCTAAAATCCCTGCCGCGGCCGTGAGTGATGTCACTATCTCCAGCTAAAACCCCCGACGCGGCAGGGAGTGATGTCACTATCTCCAGCTAAAACCCCCGACGTGGCCGTGAGTGATGTCACTATCTCCAGCTAAAACCCCCGACGCGGCCGGGAGTGATGTCACTATCTCCAGCTAAAACCCCCGACGCGGCCGGGAGTAATGTCACTATCTCCAGCTAAAACCCCCGACGTGGCCGGGAGTAATGTCACTATCTCCAGCTAAAACCCCCGACGTGGCCGGGAGTGATGTCACTATCTCCAGCTAAAACCCCCGACGTGGCCGGGAGTGATGTCACTATCTCCAGCTAAAACCCCCGACACGGCCATGAGTGATGTCACTATCTCTAGCTAAAATCCTGACGCTGTCGGGAGTGATGTCACTATCTCCAGCTAAAACCCCCGACGTGGCCGGGAGTGATGTCACTATCTCCAGCTAAAACCCCCGACGTGGCCGGGAGTGATGTCACTATCTCCAGCTAAAATCCCTGACGTGGCCGGGAGTGATGTCACTATCTCCAGCTAAAATCCCTGACGGGGCCGTGAGTGATGTCACTATCTCCAGCTAAAACCCCCGACGCGGCCGGAAGTGATGTCACTATCTCCAGGTAAAATCCCCGACGCGGCCGGGAGTGATTTCACTAGAAAGAAGAAGTGTCAGCAACTGGGCAGAAAGTCAAGTTTTTATAATTAAAAAAAAGACACAAAAAGTGTCTAATCTGCAGATCACAGATACCTAACGGATCCCAACAATACCCAACGTTTGTCGCGCTGGTCCAAGGTGACGGAGCAGGAGTTCTGTGGCTTTAAAAACAGATCTCTATTCTATACTCCCCTATCAATTATTAATTTGGAGCTGAGAGGAGCAAAGATCTCCTGCTTGATCATGCCTTATACCATGACTATGCTTAATGGTGGGGTAAGTTATGGGGGAGGCTTACCATCGCTCTACAAATCATGAATTCTTGAGCAAAAATTAAAGAAAATAATAACGAGCCAAACTTAACGAGACTATAATACTCTCCACCCCAAACCTAAACCTAAAGACATTGTCAAATGCAATACCCGTCCAAGACAATGCACAAGAACACCTCAATAAAATACATTGTCTAACCTTTCTTACATCCCCTTGAGCACCTACAACACCTTTATGCTCCAAAAGGTAAAACAGTGTAAAAAAAATATAAATAAATCAAACAGAAGATTGCTTTATAGTGGGCATCAAAAACCCAATAAAGGACGGTGCGAGCCAAGAAATGCAATATGTGCCATTATCGTGAAATTAAACTGTATGGGTGAAACTTCGATCTGATTGTTAGAACTCTTAGCCTTAATTAAATTACTGATTCTAGCATTACACCGCACCCGCCCCCTTTATTGTCCGCCATAAAACTATTGGCCACCGTTCAGGTATCTTACAGGACATTGTTGCGCTCATTCTTATTTCTTGGCAACGGAGGGAAAAAAATACAAATTCTCCTTTATTTGTTTTATTTATTTATTTATTGATCAAAGAGACACTGTTTTAATTAAAATATATTACTTCTGCAAAGAAAAAGAAAATGCTTTGATTCCAATAATTACAGGGAGTTGGTCCCCAAAAGGAAAAAAAAGCTTTACGCTCCTTGAATAACTGCTCTTAAGAAAGCAGGGTGTGAAGCTTACTTGGCCACAAATGGAAAAATAGTTTCACTCGATTTTGGGGGTCATGTACTAAACAAGGGTAGTGGGAAAAAAGTAGGTAAAACATGAGTGAGGAGCAATTTGCGCCTATTTGTAACATTCTGCACTTGTTTTCCCTGATTTGCTCCTCTTCCGTATATTTTCATTTAGCGTGCATTATTTCGTTTTGCGCTAATAAATTGCGATTATATTTGCGCATGCTAAAGAGTTTTGTGAATATTTTGTGAAAAATAATTGTTATTTGCGTGTGAAAATTACACCAGCTTTTAGCGAGCGCTATCAAAAGAGGTAGAAAAAATATTCGCAAAATTGCCTGTTTTTATTCGCAATTTGCTCGTATGTACTATCTGAGTGTTAAATGTTTAGTACATTGCAATAGGAGCAAAGAGCAAAAATAGTTTTGCACATAAAATATATTTGCTTTTTTTTAGTACATGCCCCTCTTTATTCAGCACTTTATAGATAGGTTACCTAACATAGATTAATAAGTAATTTCAGTGCATGTTTGCAAACGACTTTACCTATAGAAAGGCAGAATGTTCCAGACATGGTTAGGCAACCACCGTATACATTGATACCTGTGGCTGTGGCCAGGTCTGTGACGAGGTCCGTAGAACATCATTACAAACCCCAGTAAATGTCTCCTATGAATAGTGCTGGTTACAGTGATCTGAAATATTTATACCACTGTCAAATAACTCTGGGAAATGAAGTTACACAAATCCTCTCCTTGTTTGGAGGACGTATCTCCAATACAGTTGGGTTATATGTGAAGAAATAGTAATGGGCACGATGGACATCCTGTACAATGTTCTAAATCCTGACTTGTCAATAAGCTGATCAGTTTGTTGTTCAAGATCCCTGAGGCCTCCTTTCTCTAGACCAAGAGACTTACCCCAGCACACAGATTGTATTGACAGGACTTACCTCAACACCCAGAACATACCCAAGCATGCCGATTGCACTCACCGGACATGCCCCAGCACTGAGATTGCACCACAAGACGTGCACTGCAGGAGCAGGTCTAGAATCTGATCTCAGGGGGGGCACTGCCCATGTCTCTCTTTACCTCTCCCCTCATGTCTGTCTGTCTCCCCCCGCATCCTGTATGTCTGTCTCTCTCTTCCTCTCCCTCCTCTTTTCTGTCTGTCTGTCTTTCTTTTTCTCTCCTCCCTCGTGTCTTTCTGTCTCTCTTTTTCTCTCCTCCTTCATGTCTGTCTGTCTTTCTTTTTCTCTCCTCCCTCGTGTCTTTCTGTCTCTCTTTTTCTCTCCTCCCTCATGTCTGTCTGTCTCTCTTTTTCTCACCTCCCTCATGTCTGTCTGTCTTTCTTTTTCTCTCCTCCCTCATGTCTGTCTGTCTTTCTTTTTCTCTCCTCCCTCGTGTCTTTCTGTCTTTCTTTTTCTCTCCTCCCTCATGTCTGTCTGTCTTTCTTTTTCTCTCCTCCCTCATGTCTGTCTCTCTTTTCCACTCCCCCTTATCATCATAAAAGAGGAAACAGTTGGTTTGAAAATTAACTCCCAAATAGCCTTATGTTTGATATTTCCTTCTTAATTCCCTACAATTCTATGCAATACCTTGTGAGAAGGGGGCGAACATGATGATTAGAATCTTTGCTCCATATAGCTCTATCAGGGGGTGGACATGATGATTGGAATCTTTGCTCTGTATAGCTCTATCAGGGGGCTGACATGATGATTGGAATCTTTGCTCTGTATAGCTCTATCAGGGGGAGGACATATTGTTAGAATCTTTGCTCTGTATAGCTCTATCAGGGAGGACATGTTGTTTAGAATTTTTGCTCTGTATAGCTCTGTCAGGGGGAGGACATGTTGTTTAGAATCGTTGCTGTGTATAGCTCTATCAGGAGGCGGACATTTTGTTTATAGTCTTTGTTCTGTATAGCTCTATCAGGGGGCGGATATGTTGTTTAGAGTCTTTGCTCTGTATAGCTCTATCAGGGGGCAGACATGTTGTTTAGAATCTTTGTTCTGTATAGCACTATCAGGGGGCGGACATTTTGTTTAGAGTCTTTGTTCTGTACAGCTCTCTCAGGGGGCGAATATGGTGTTTAGAGTCTTTGTTCTGTATAACTCTGTCAGGGGGCGGACATGTTGTTTGGAATATTTGTTCTGTATAGCTCTATCAGGGGGTGGACATGTTGTTTAGAATCTTGGCTCTGTATAGCTCTATCAGGGGCAGACATGTTGTTTAGAATCAGCTCTATCAGGGGGCAGACATGTTGTTTAGAATCTTTGCTCTGTATAGCTCTATCAAGAGACGGACATGTTGTTTAGCATCTTGGCTATGTATAGCTCTATCAGGGGGCCGATATCTTGTTTAGAGTCTTTGTTCTGTATAGCTCTATCAGGGGACGGACATGTGGAAAACGTGATGCAATCTTTTAACTGAACATAACTTTTTGGCCGACTGTCCTTTAAACAAACAGTCATTTATCTCAAGCTTTTAGACTAGTGTTTTTTTAACATTGGGTTACCGTTTACTACTTAAACAGAATATAAATACACAAGGGTGGAAATGATACGTCGGATAGTTTTCCAAGATGTTACTTGTTGTATTTTAATGTTTGCACCTGTGTGACCGCTCGGGGGACAGCGATAGCACCAAGGCCGGTTATGGCTGAAATGTATACTGTTCTCCTTTGGATTTCAGATGGTGTCAATACAGAAGTTTGCACTGTTTAGTAGCAGGAGGTAGAATGGTCTCAGAGATATCAAAGGGCCAGTCTGGGCTTCTTGCTGTGTGCGGCTGAGGTTGATCCACGGCAGGGGATCTTGCCAAAGGTATCCTGATCTCTTCAGCTGTCTCTTTTTACCCAGACAGATCCACGGGGGACATTATTAGGAAGACAGTAACTACAGATCCCTGTTGGACCCAAAGTTGGGGGAGTCCCAGTGAGGTATTCGTATGGCTGACATGATGATAATATGTAGCAGTCACGTGTTTATCTCTCCAAAGCTGCATTAAAAAAATGCATCAGTTCAGTCATATACATTGGATTTAATTCTTTTTCTTAAATAAAAATATTCTTCTCAACTTGTCTTAATAGAAAATAAATAAATGAACAATTTTTTTTACCAAAGAGATGTAGTGCGTCATGAGGAAGCAAACTGTCAAATGTTAGGTGTAAAATGCTTTATTTGCTTTATTAATAACTTTTTGAAGTTAAAATCAAATTCAATGCAAATGTGGCATTTTACACCCCATTTTTCACAGTTTGGTTCATCAGTTTCCCAGTACATCTGTTTGGGACCAAATATGTTCATGTTTTAATAAATATCTACTTATTTCCCTTTTCCTGCCACACCAAAATATATCTTTTTTTTTCAAATGACTTATATAGTGATCTTGGGAAACACGTTAGTGTTAGCTGGGGCACCCTACCTTATTCCTTTTTACCACGTGTCAGGCTGAAAAGGAAACTTTGTATTGAAAGTGCTGCACAGGGATAAGACACAATGGAGATGGAGAGGTAGTATAATAAGCAGAATCTGGAAAATGAATATATATATATTAGAGAGAACTCAGAGGCACTTGCCAAGAAGGGAAACTCATTATATAAATATGATACACTCACACACTGCACATTACTATGAGTTTTATTGCTGGGTAGTATGTGATACACTCACACACTGCACATTACTATGAGTTTTATTGCTGTGGAGTCTGTGATACACTCACACACTGCACATTACTGGGAGTTTTATTGCTGTGGAGTCTGTGATACACTCACACACCGCATGTTACTGTGAGTTTTATTTCTGTGGAGTCTGTGATACACTCACACACTGCACATTACTGTGAGTTTTATTGCTGTGGAGTCTGTGATACTCTCACACACTGCACATTACTGTGCGTTTCATTGCTGTGGAGTCTGTGATACACTCACACACTGCACATTACTGTGCGTTTCATTGCTGTGGAGTCTGTGATACACTCACACACTGCACATTACTGTGAGTTTTATTGCTGTGGAGTCTGTGATACACTCACACACTGCACATTACTGTGAGTTTTATTTCTGTGGAGTCTGTGATACTCACATACTGCACATTGCTGTGAGTTTTATTTCTGTGGAGTCTGTGATACACTCACACACTGCACATTACTGTGAGTTTTATTTCTGTGGAGTCTGTGATACGCTCACACACTGCACATTACTGTTAGTTTTATTTCTGTGGAGTCTGTGATACACTCACACACTGCACATTACTGTGAGTTTTATTTCTGTGGAGTCTGTGATACACTCACACACTGCACATTACTGTGAGTTTTATTTCTGTGGAGTCTGTGATACACTCACACACTGCACATTACTGAGAGTTGTATTGCTGTGGAGTCTGTGATACACTCACACGTTGCACATTACTGGGAGTTTTATTGCTGTGGATTCTGTGATACACTCACACGTTGCACATTACTGTGAGTTGTATTGCTGTGGAGTCTGTGATACACTCACACACTGCACATTACTGTGAGTTTTATTGCTGTGGAGTCTCTGATACACTCACACACTTCACCTTTTAGTGTTATTGGACAATATCCTAATTCCAGGTATTTTGGGACAAATCCCTCCTGTTGCTTAATCCTGCCGACCCCCATGATACCAGAGGAGAAAGAAGAGAAGAATTTGGCTCCCAAAGTGGGACGATTTCGACAAAAAGGGGGACTCTTGGGAGGTATGCCACAAATATCCAAAAATGTGGGTCTCTATTACACTTTCATCACTTGCCTTCCCAAATGATGCACAAAAATGTAAATGGCATCCTTGTTTATCAATACGTGTCTGCCTTATCTCCTCCGACATTCCTTCTCAAATTGTCCTCGGAATCTTCCTTCCATTTTCCCTTCATCCTATTCCTCTAAAAAACGTCAATCAGCAGCAACGTGCGCCTCTCCTCTTTCTGATCATCCCTTGTTCCTGCGCCATTTCTTTAATTGCTAGAAACAGTATCCTTATATGTCTTTGAATGATCTGAAAACTGATGATCTTACTTCCTCCCGGATAGGGTTACTCCCTAACCATTTGGGTAAATCTCACATAGAAAGGTATTGTGTTTTCAGAGAATCAGTCAACTTTCTGGATTTTAGGACAAGACAAGATATCCCACAACTTTTTTTTTTCTTTTACCCGAACTTATTTTTTATTTCTACAGCATTATCGCTCTAGTTTGTGTCGCAAAACAGACCCAGGAAGCAATTTGCATTCAGATTGGGACATTTTTGCAATAAAAAGCATAGATTTTCCTTTACCCAATATGTGCCAAACCCCCCCCCCCCCCAAACACACTCAGAAATCATGTAATATTGGCCAAAATTTGCGCATTTAAATTCTCCAGATTTTAGTTGGAGAATTGTATAGAAAAGTGTAGAAGAATTAAAGTAAACATTTCAAACACAAAAATATTTATATACCACTATCATATATTAATGTTATTTATTATCATAGTATATTCATGTGAATTAAATATTATTTTATTTTATGCTCATTTACTTAATGATTTAAAAAAACTAACTTTTTAATATTTTTTATTTTATGACACTTCTATGTGTATTAGGTGACATCCTCTCAAAATGGTTTTAAAATAAGCCAAGGTCTTCCCCAGAGAGGCGGGACGAGAGTACCACTTTGTTTGGCGCATTTCAGCTAATTGGGAGAAATCATTTTTGAACTGTGAAAGTATTCGTAAGCACCATTTTGGGTCTGAATTTTGGAGTATATTGAGTTGAGTCTAGAGCGTTTTTTGAGATTTGCAGCTTTGGTTGTCTGGTGCTATTTTTATTACATTGTTTGTACTTTAGGAAGAGAGATCTGGAAATAAGTTGTTTTTTTTTTCTTCCCGTGTAGGGTTGCCACCTTTTCTTCAAAAAAATACTAGCCTTGGTACTGTCTCCATAGACTTAACATTGGCCTGATGCAAATTTTTTACCGGCCTGCCGGTAAAATACCGGCCAGGTGGCAACCCTATTCCCGTGTCATTTTCTCTAACAAATTGTGTAATGTGCACCTTACCGCTAAAACCATCTCCTCTGCTGCTACTTCTTTCAAAGAAAAGATATATATGGGACGAGAAACAACGGCTTGACTCATGAAAGAGGACATTTCATACTTAAAAAGACTGTATCACTTAAACATTGTTTTTACTGTGAATGTAGAGAATAAAAAATGACTGAAAACGATCTATACATTGTGTGAGCAGAATTGCAAGTAAATGTCGAAATTAGGAGAAAAATCTGTATTAAATGTGTCTGTGGAGTCTGCTGCTTATGACATCACCTGTGGGACGGTATGCAAATTACACATTTCCCATTGAAAAGCAGTTAATTTGCATAACAGGCCACAGGTGATGTCATAAGCAGGAGACTGCCACAGACACATTTAAAAAAACAAATGTTTACCGAATTTATGCCTTTGCTTGCAATTCTGCTAACACAATATATAGATAATTTCCAATCATTTTTATTATTCTCTATAACAATGATTATATGATACAGTTCCCTTTAAGGGACTTGAGGGAGTTTGAAGTATAACTTGAACTGGAGAATTCTTCCAACTTGGCTTCTTTTCCCTTAAGTTTGAAATGCCCTTGTCAATTCCCTGCAATCTTCATGAATAAAGCTCTGTGGACAGGAACAAAAAAATCAAGGTGAGTCCCCTTCTCTACAGGGAGAACAGAGCTCTGCCCCAGAGAATCTCGACCGCTGAAGAACCCACGGCCTCAGAGATAAAATCCGGACACTTTCTGGTATTGTCCCAGGTGAGTATCGGAGACTTTGCAGAGAGCATCACCGGGAGTTATTTCTAGCAATCAGTACTGGGTCAAAGTTATAAACTGATCTAATCAGCAGGAACATTCCATTGGTTTCTATGTCGACTGCTCCATTTTTAGAATGTTGCCCCAGGATTGACTTTTAGAAATAATCTTCTTTGTGTCTATACATGACGATGCTTCTCCACAGTGTCCTCCATATGAGCAGCCATTGTACAGAGCCGTGTGTGCACTGGACTGAAACGTAATGATAAAGACAACAAATGTTTCCTATCGGGAGGGTGTAAATAATGTTTTATTTTTGGAAAACGAAGAATAATAAAAACAAAGAATAATAAAAACAAAGAATAATAAAAACAAAGAATAATAAAAACAAAGAATAATAAAATCCCTTTTTTCAGCATTTTCGAATTCTGCGTTCAGTGGGGGGGGGGGGGGGGGAAATCCTTCTTGACTCAAAAATTTAAGAGCGGACTTTGTAAGAGCATTTTTGCTCAAACCTCGTCTTCTATTCCAGCAAATGCGGCGAGACTGATCTATTCAATGTGAATTCCAAGTACATCCATAAATTTAAAGAAATATATGTTTTAAATATGACGGGCGCAAGTCTTTTTTTCAACCTAAACTACTGTGTAACTATATATCTGTGGAGTCTCCTGTCTATGACATCATCCGAGGGGTTGATATGCAAATTAGCTACTTTTCCATGCCAAATGGACTACTTGCATATCAAGCCATTGGTCATGCCATAAATGAGAAATCAGAGTCACATTAAACCCCTATGTTACTCCTAATTCTGCTAACACAATGTATTGATAATATTTTCTTCTCTACTGATAATCTCCGGCCAAGCAATGCGTTGTCCTGTTGACAGTTCCCTACATCAGCCTTCCGACCCCTTGTGCCTGTTTCTTTAAACTTGTGGAATCGCTGGCAGCATATTAAACATAAGCCCTGGTCTTATAGTGTCTATACATTCCTTTGTTATTTGATTTTGAGTTAAGGCTTCGCTGGGATTCCTGCCAGAACAGGAGATTTTCCTTTAGGTGTCCGTTTGACAGAGTACGAGATCTGTCTGACATCCTGAAACCTTTTGTTGGTTTAAGTAGCTTTGAAAGAGCTAATGGTTTTCGTGTGTGTGTTTTATTTGTGCCTCTTTCCTACGATACAAACGCTTCTCTGCTTCTTACCGCATCATTTGAGAACTAACAGCGCTGATGGGTTTTTCAATCGATGAGCAAAGAAACAGCGTTCGGGGGCCAGGATTACATGGCGAATAATGAACTGATACTTGTTATTTGCTGGCATGGTGGTCTTTGGCTGGGGTCTAGGACACTTCTTCGCCGCATCTTCATCGCTGACAGTTCAGCGCGGCAGTTAGAACAGCTGAACTGTCAGCAATGAAGTATAACGCGACTGTTTCACCGCGGCTGCAGCTATGTAAGAGCTGACAGTTCAGCGCTGAACTGTCAGCTCTTACAAATCTAAAAGTAAAACTAAAATAACCCCCCCCTAATAAATAATTCCCCCCCCCCGATAGTAACACTAAACACTAAACCCCAATACTAACACTAAAATTAACCACAATACTAAAATTAACCCCTTAAACCCTAATACTAACCCCCGACCCCTAATACTAAAATTAAGCCCCTAAACCCTAATACTAACCCTAATACTAACCCCCGACCCCTAATACTAAAATTAAGCCCCTAAACCCTAATACTAACCCTAATACTAACCCCCGACCCCTAATACTAAAATTAACCCCCTAAACCTTAATACTAACCCTAATACTAACTCTAATACTAACCCCCGACCCCTAATAGTAAAATTAACCCCTAACACTAAACACTAAACCTAATTCAAACCCCTAAACCCTAATTCTAAACAAACTAAAATCAGTAAAATACTTACCTTTAGCGATGAAATGTCCCGCGATGAAATCTCCAGCGACGATCTGTCTTGTGCTGTAGAGTCGGCGGTGAAGCGGGTGCGCGGAAGCAGCCGCGATGAAGAGTCCCATCCCCCTTTGGCTGGGTATTAGAAACTTATATTTGTCTTACGGTGAAACGACATCTGTTGGTAAAAAAATTAAGTTCTGTTGAACGAATGCATATTAATGAAAGAATATACATAATGTGCCATATTGAGCCCTCTTTTGCTCTGTAAAACTCTATCAGGGGACAGACATGTTGTTGTAGAAACTTGGGTCCAAATAGGTCATGGAAAAAGGAAGATCTGACCCAAGATGTCCGCCCCATTGGCAGTGCTATACAAGCGGAGACGGCTCAGTGAGGTCCATTATTGGCATTCTTTCATTAAAGTATTTCTAAACCTGACACAATATTTCGAATAAACATAACTTCATTTGAAAACAGGAATAGGCGGGGTGCTAGCAGGAAATGATGTCATGGAAAAAGGTGACCATTTTGAATTGTGACGGAACTAAAGGGTGAGGTGAAACAATCCTGGCCCCCTTATAACCAGAGGATGGTGCTGGTCGAACTGGCAATAGAGTGAGTGTCTCTGATGCCGAATTCGCTGCTGTGGTTGGCCCTCTCAGCTCTCTTTTGTGTATTTCCAGGGTCTGTGTGCTGTCTGTTCGGAATGAGCAAACCCCAGAAATATCCAGTGTGGCTTACCAAGCACACATGCAGCATCCGTGCCTGGGTGCTACAGACCTGGCCTCCGAGCTCAATCTGGACTGAGGGGCAGGGGTATGAGAAAGATATGGGACCGCTGGGTAATATTTGTATATGTTTTATAGTAAGAACAGAAAGTAAGGTAGATATCTGTGATGGGAGTTGTAGTCCAGCACCCACTACCTTGCTGTAGGTTAACTAAATCTGCCTTGGGATTAAGACTGACAGTTTAGGTTTTAAGGTTATTTGCCCCTCTGCACATGTAATGATTGAGCACATGATGACTGTGACACCAGCGAAGACATATATATCACTGTCTGCTCCTAACCTGTCTCTGCTCCCCTGGAATCCAGCTAGACAGACGTTCTACACCGGGGGCAACTGGGTAACTGGCAGCACTGGAAAAAGACGATTGTATTGAACTGAGAGGGGAATTTCAAACTTAAAGGAAACAAAACTGTATTTTTCGCTTTTGCTTCTGCTATGAATACACGTGGGGTTTACCTGGGAGAAGCAGGGCATTCTTTTTAACCCTTGCTTCTTTCAAGGATGCAGGGGTTAAAAAAAAGTTTAAATTTCCTTTAAGGCCAAACATGTCAAGTTGAAATAAATCACTGTTACTTGATGTAGCTGTGATGTAGCTGAGATGTGAGGCATTGTGGGTAACCTGGCGTTGGCGTGTCAGGTCTGCACACGTGTCATTGTATGACCCTTTGTGGGCGAGGGGGAATCCGAACATGCATGGAAAGGCTATATCACAGCTTAAGGGGGCTGGATGCTGAATAAGCTGTAGTGCACTTGCATTCTGATGGGTGTGTGGGATCTGCAACTTATGGGTTAATCCGAAATTCATTTTTAACGGATCATTTTGGATAAGAGATTTCTGGATCATGGATAGCAAACCTGTATAATTCATACGAGTAGACTAAATGAAAAAGAGAGAAATGACAAACAAGCACATTACAAATCCCACTAAGTCCCTTGTCCAAAGTGCTCTCCTCACTTATGTATGAAGTTGAACCCAGTTTTCCAAGTCACGTATTAACCACAGAGGCGCATTGTGTGCAGAGCCAGGTTCTGGTCTGGCCTGGGTGCAATCTGCATGCTGGGGCAAGTTCTGTAAGTGCAATCTGCTTGCTGTAAGTCCTTGGTGTAGGGGCACATTCTAGGTCCTGGGGTAAGTCCTGGTTGCTGGTGCAAGTGTTAGTGCAAGACGAATGATGGGGTAAGTGTTGGGTGCAATCTGGGTGCTGTGGTACTATCTGGGTGCAATCTACAGGCTGGGGAAAGTCCTGGGTGCAAACCGAGTGCTAGGGCAAGTCCTGCAAGTGCCATCTGGGTGCTGGGGCATGTTCTGGGTACAATCTTGGTGCTGGGACAAGTCCTTGGGGAGCAATTGGGTGCTGGGGCAAACCTTGGGTGTTGGGATAAACTATGGGTGCAGGTACAAGTCCTGTGAGAGCAATCTGGGTACTGGGACACATCCTGATTGCAATCTGGGTGCTGAGTCACATCATGGGTGCAATCTGGGTGCTGAAGCATGTCCTGTGAGTGCAATTTGGGTGGTGGAGCATGTCCTTGATGTAATCTGGGTGCTGGGGTACATTCTATGAGTGCAATCTGGGTGCTGGAGCAAGTCATATTAGGAGGAGGGGGGAGGCACCAATACAGCTCCTTGCCAAGTGTGCAAGGAACACATAGTGTGATATTGCTGGTAAAAATGTAAAACAATTTATTTAGATAAAACTCACATCTGCCATGTGATTTTACTGATATTGTCTTAATGGGAGAACTTTTCCCATTAAAGGAAAGTATTATGGATGCTGGGGACATTATTAGGGAGCTGAGGCAATATACTAGTAAATTAAAGACATGTAACATGGCATTTATATGTGTTGTAATCTTCTTCCTGATGTCAGTGAGACATGACTATTAATGTATAGTCTGTAACGGTTGTTCCACATTATACATTCCCTAAGAGCATCTGAAGTGGACATTGCTGGGATCTTTAATGGAGAAGATCCATGTTAAGAGAGGTATTGTTTGGCTCTAGTCCGATTTCTCTGACTGATAGGCTTGTTACTTTGGACGTTTCGGCTATCTGACCGTGCCAGCTTCCTGCTGGATGGACCACCAGAATCTCCATCTCTATCTGGAAAGACACAATTACTCTCTGAGCATCTTTCCTATAGTATAGCATTTTACACATTGCTTAACCCCTCGAGTACCAGTCTATGACTATTACTGAATGCAAGTATTAATGCATTTGGGTTTTTTAGCTTTTGCACAGTGGACAGATTGCTGGTATGGGGGTCATGTACTAAACTAGTGCAATGGGAAAAAAAGTAGGTAAAACATGAGTGAGGAGCAATTTGCGACTATCTGTAACATTCTGCGTTTGTTTTCCCTGATTTGCGCCTCTTCCGTTTATTTTTATTTAGCGTGAATTTTTCCGGTTGCGCTAATACATTGCGATTAGATTTGCGCACGCTAAAGAGCTTTGTGAATATTTCGTGAAAAATAATTCTCATTTGCGTGTGAAAATTACACAAGCTTTTAGCGAGCGCTATCAAAAGAGGTAGAAAAATATTCGCTAAATTGCCTGTTTTTATTCGCAATTTGCCCGTATGTACTGTCTGAGTGTTACATGTTTAGTACATTGCAATAGGAGCAAAGAGCAAAAATAGTTTTGCACATAAAATATATTTGCGCTTTTTTAATACATGGCCCTCTAAGTAGCCACTCTGGGATTTGTAGCATGATCTGAGATATTAAAGGCACTCTATCCCCTAAACATTATTTATACTGTTACAGAAATTACACCCCCCCCCCCCATTATTTGTGATGCCAGTCGCTGCCCCTCTAATATCCAAGGGCCTCTTCTCGGAGTCATGGGAAAGAGCTGACCTCCGCAGGGTCTGTAAGACTGACAGCTGTGCACAACGATTCTTCATCATAATCACACATACAAATCACTGGAAGATGTACAGCGTGTCAGTCAGTCAAGTCTGGCAATGTCTCCCATTAACTAACATGCCCCTGGCTGTCAAGTGATCCCACGTGTGGGGCTGTGGTATTAAACGCTGTCTTTTATAGCTTACCTCTTATAGAGATACTACCACTTACACAAGATGTAACTAGATTATCTGTGCATTTAATACAAACCATATACACAAGACGTATGCCACTGCTTTTTTCTCTCTATGTTTGCATTAATTGCATATAAAAGTAAAAATAAAATTAGGTGTTTATCTCCAGCATCCATTTTGAGAATTTTACCTATGATGCTTCATTCTCCAAAATCTGCCAAACGTTCTCACTTTACAACTGTGGCCAAAGCCTGCATGAAGATGTCATAAGATACTCTCTTACTGGTTCCTGTGTATCATAGTGGGCAGCAGGCCCGGACTGGCCATCGGGCACACCGGGCAAATGGGCCTAGGCCGGCGGGGAAGATCCCAGCAAAGCACAAAAAAAAAAATAAAAAAAAAAAACTTACCTCGTTCCTGCTCTGTCCCCCGGTGCTCTGAAGCTGCGTGGCTGTGAGGGAAGCGTTGTGAGCTCCACTCCAGCCTCGCGGTCAATAAAGTGTGCTGGAACTTTTTTTTCAAACAAACTTTATTGTTCCGCGCGGCTGGAGGGGAGCTCACAACGCTTCCCTCACAGCCACGCAGCTTCAGAGCACCGGGAGACGAAGCAGCAAAGAGGTAAGTACTGGGGTCTGGGGAGGGGGGGGGGGGGGAGGAGGGTGGCATAACGAGCATAATATATGGGCAATATCATGGCATATTGGGGGCTATAACATGGCATATTGGGGGCAATATTCTGGCATATAACATGGTTTATTGGGGGCAATATCCTGGCATATAACATGGCATATTGGGGGCAATATCCTGGCATATTGGGGGCAATATCCTGGCATATTACATGGCATATTGGGGGCAATATCCTGGCATATTACATGGCATATTGGGGGCAATATCCTGGCATATAACATGGCATATTGGGGGCAATATCCTGGCATTTAACATGGCATATTGGGGGCAATATTCTGGCATATAACATGGTTTATTGGGGGCAATATCCTGGCATATTACATGGCATATTGGGGGCAATATCCTGGCATATTACATGGCATATTGGGGGCAATATCCTGGCATATTGTGGGCAATATCCTGGCATATTACATGGCATATTGGGGGCAATATCCTGGCATATTGGGGGCAATATATATAAATATAACTAATAGACAGCAAGACACCAGTATATTATATTTGTCATAATTATCCATTTGGTTTAACAAAAAAATAAAAATGGGCTGCTCAGTCTTAAATGCCCGGGCCTATTTTTTGTCCCAGTCCGGGCCTGGTGGGCAGGACTAGGTGGCTGTATACAACATAACGAGAGGAGATAGACCTTATCAAACAGGATCATAACTCCGCCCCCTTGTGATGTCATAGTTACATTACCCTCCCATTCAATGCAAGTCTATGGTCAGAATTCTGACTTATAGACTGCATTCTGTGTCCCCCAAAGTGAGATACTAGTGCTGTAAAGTCACTGGGGGGTGGCACCCAAAAACACTATATTTCACGAAATGGCGGCGCCCAGTCACACTTGTTTAGTTACATATTTTATTAAATACAGTCACATAACAAAAACAAAAGACATATTTGAAATCAACAATACAAAATAAAAATAATAAACCCTTTTTTAAAAAAAAAATCACATTACCCAGTGGTTCCCTTTACAATGAAAATATTTTCAGTGGGGGCCTCTAGATTCTGTGACATCAGTGAGAGGGAGTACGCAGGAGGCGGGGCTATCTACCTATGTGCCGGTTTTCACTCCCCCTCTGAGAAAGTGCTGTAGCTATTAATGTGGGTTCGGATTATTTGTGTTGGATTCAGCTGTTTCAAGTGCTTGGAATGCAGGGGGTGTGGCTTCAGCCAGCTTTGGGTGCTGTGATAGAACACTAGGAGGAGGAGCTTAGGGAGATAGGATAAGACGGATATAAGTTGTTTTCTTGCACGTTGCACAGTACTGTAAAAAAAAAACAACAGCTTTTAAGCCATTATTGGTGGATTTCCCTGAACTTTAAGGCCTCGGTGAAATTATTTTAAATGTAATTCTACAATTTGTAGGAATTGGACACAATGTAGAACTATAATTTGTGTTAAAAGGAAAATAAGTGAATTTCACATACGTTAGAAACATGTACAAGATCCTAAATAAACAGTTCTCTGAGAACATTGGATGCCAGCTTTCTTAAAACTGCTAAAGTCAACAAAGTTATAAAAAGTCCCCTTTGCTCCTGTTTAGATCTGTCTGATTAAAAAACAAAAGCTTTTCTCACAGACCAGTAGACATGAGCTTAAATGCCCCATCTATCTGGTGTTAATAATTAGACCAAACCGATCTCGCTGACACATTGACATCCACTCTAACCCTCTGCTGAATGAAAACCATTAAAAAAACATAACAAATAAATAAATTAAAAAAATATCTGGGGAAAAAAATTCAGAAAGTAACAATCAAGTGAAATTAAAGATGCGTTTCGCTCTCAACGCTACATTATAAGAACTTAGACCGTGCTTACATTGAAATAGAATGAGTAAATCAAATCACGTCACCACTTCTCACTCGCGTCTCCAAGATTTCGCCCGAGCTGCCCCCTCTCTCAGGAACTCCCTTCCGCAGAGCATCCAGCTCTCTCCCTCCTTTTCAAACATTAAAAATTCCCTCAAATCTCATCTCTTTAGAGAGGCTTACTACCCAACCCACTAGAATACCGGTCCCTTTACCTCTAGCCGATCCCACCTAGCTGGAACACACACAATTCATCTTTGGCCTATCCCACCTAGTGCCCCCCATCCACACTACTATTACTACAACTTCGATCCCTCTGACCTCTCCAACCCCTTATGTGTCTCATGTACCCCATTCCCTCTAGATTGTAAGCTCTGCGAGCAGGGCTCTCTACCTCATGTACCAGTCTGTTTTAGTATGTCTAACTTAGTATGTAGTTCCCCTCTATGCTCTGTACCTAGCGCTACGTAAATTGTTGGCGCTATATAAATAAATGTTAATGTAATGTAAATTACGGCAGTGTCGCTTTAAACGCTCTCGTGGGAAAAAGTGTAATAGGTGGATGGAAAATCTCTCCCTGCCATCTAACACGTGTGTATCTGAGGTCTGAGGGGATAGAGGATTGAATGACCCTGGGGGGAAATGTGTTCTTTGATTGACCAGTTACTCGTTCTACCTTGTAAATCTCTCCCTCTCACACACGCCCTACCTGTCTACACACCCTGCCCAGGTGAGGGCTATTAGGACCCCTGAATTATAGGTTTGAGCCATCAAGCCTTTGTAGAGAGAGGAGCTGCAGTTATCATGCAAAACAGCGGACAATTACAGCAAAGCTTCCATTTCTGTCATCAATATCTGGCTTTTCAGAAAGGAGAAGACAAAGGCTGTAATTAAGTCTTTTGCACCCCTTGTGAGTGGTAATTAAATAAACATCAATGGGACAATATCTGCTGAATGAACAATTTACGTGGCTTGTGTTTCAGCCAACAAAGGCCAATCAGTGAGCTGATGGGTGATTAATAAGGGACCCTTCTGGTGAAATGTAAAGAGTAAAGATTAAAACCAAAGAGTTTTTTCGGGAGTGAAATAAAATCAGAACTACTGGATAATTAGCAGATATATTGCAAACCTCACCGTCCTCTCTTTTACTGTAAGATGGGATTTGCAAAAAATTCATATTTTTTATCATATAAAATAACTACTTTTTGTGAGTTAAAAACTGCATATTAACACTTCTTGTTAGTAAATCTAAAGCCTCAGACTTGTCTTTTAAAGAGACTCTGTATAATATTTAGTAACATAGAATGTGTCGGCAGATAAGAACCATTCGGTCGATCTAATCTGCCCAATTTTCTAAATACTTTTATTAGTCCCCAGTTCCCTAACTTATATCTAGGATAGCCTTATACCTATCCCATGCATGCTTAAACTCCTTCACTGTATTAACCTCTACCACTTCTACTGGAAGACTATTCCATACATCCACTACCCTCTCAGTAAAGTAATACTTTCATTAGTCCCTGGCCTTATCTTATATCTAGGATAGCCTTATACCTATCCCATGCATGCTTAAACGCCTTCACTGTATTAACCTCTACCACTTCTACTGGAAGACTATTCCATACATCCACTACCCTCTCAGTAAAGTAATACTTTCATTAGTCCCTGACCTTATCTTATATCTAGGATAGCCTTATACCTATCCCATGCATGCTTAAACTCCTTCACTGTATTAACATCTACCACTTCTACTGGAAGACTATTTCATGCGTCCACTACCCTCTCAGTAAAGTAATACTTTCATTAGTCCCTGACCTTATCTTATATCTAGGATAGCCTTATACCTATCCCATGCATGCTTAAACTCCTTCACTGTATTAACATCTACCACTTCTACTGGAAGACTATTTCATGCGTCCACTACCCTCTCAGTAAAGTAATACTTTCATTAGTCCTTGGCCTTATCTTATATCTAGGATAGCCTCATACCTATCCCACGCATGCTTAAACTCCTTCACTGTATTAACCTCTACCACTTCTACTGGAAGACTATTCCATACATCCACTACCCTCTTAGTAAAGTAATACTTTCATTAGTCCCTGGCCTTATCTTATATCCAGGATAGCCTTATACCTATCCCATGCATGCTTAAACTCCTTCACTGTATTAACCTCTACCACTTCTACTGGAAGACTATTCCATACATCCACTACCCTCTCAGTAAAGTAATACTTTCATTAGTCCCTGTCCTTATCTTATATTCAGGATAGCCTTATACCTATCCCATGCATGCTTAAACTCCTTCACTGTATTAACCTCTACCACTTCTACTGGAAGACTATTCCATGCATCCACTACCCTCTCAGTAAAGTAATACTTTCATTAGTCCCTGGCCTTATCTTATATCTAGGATAGCCTTATACCTATCCCATGCATGCTTAAACTCCTTCACTGTATTAACCTCTACCACTTCTACTGGAAGACTATTCCATGGATCCACTACCCTCTCAGTAAAGTAATACTTTCATTAGTCCCTGGCCTTATCTTATATCTAGGATAGCCTTATACCTATACCATGCATGCTTAAACGCCTTCACTGTATTAACCTCTACCACTTCTACTGGAAGACTATTCCATACATCCACTACCCTCTCAGTAAAGTAATACTTTTATTAGTCCCTGTCCTTATCTTATATCCAGGATAGCCTTATACCTATCCCATGCATGCTTAAACTCCTTCACTGTATTAACCTCTACCACTTCTACTGGAAGACTATTCCATGCATCCACTACCCTCTCAGTAAAGTAATACTTTCATTAGTCCCTGGCCTTATCTTATATCTAGGATAGCCTTATACCTATCCCATGCATGCTTAAACTCCTTCACTGTATTAACCTCTACCACTTCTACTGGAAGACTATTCCATACATCCACTACCCTCTCAGTAAAGTAATACTTTCATTAGTCCCTGACCTTATCTTATATCGAGGATAGCCTTATACCTATCCCATGCATGCTTAAACTCCTTCACTGTATTATCCTCTACCACTTCTACTGGAAGGCTATTCCATACATCCACTACCCTCTCAGTAAAGTAATACTTTCATTAGTCCCTGACCTTATCTTATATCGAGGATAGCCTTATACCTATCCCATGCATGCTTAAACTCCTTCACTGTATTAACCTCTACCACTTCCACTGGAAGACTATTCCATACATCCACTACCCTCTCAGTAAAGTAATACTTCCTGATATTACTTTTAAACTGTTGCCCCTCTAATTTAAGACTATGTCCTCTAGTTGTGGTAGTTTTTCTTCCTTTAAATATACTCTCCTCCGTTACTGTGTTGATTCCCTTTATGTATATAAATGTTTCTATCATATCCCCCCGTCATGTCTTTCCTCCAAGCTATACATGTTAAATACATTTGCAATTTAAATGTAAAACTTGGATATTTTCTTTTGCAGTGTGTCTGCGTTGGATTCTAGATATGATATTACTTTGTGCAATGAGATGCAAACGTCATATTCTCCATCATAATAATGAATTTGCATGTGGCGCTGCAGTGTGATGTCATAAGTAAGTGTCACCACTTTTGTCCGCCAATGTATAGATCATTATTAAGCTTTATATTCCTCCTAATGAGTCGAAAAATGTTATCAATAAAGTGAATATATTTATTTGCTGCTTAAAACCAGTAACATCCAATCTGTTAGCACAGCGTTTATCTATATTAAATATATTTATGAAATCTAAGTATAGCGTACCTCTCAACATTTCAAATGGCCAGAGGGACCCTTTCATTTTTGTGGGTGTGGCTTAAGGTGTGGCTGTGGGCGGGGCATTGCTGGGACAATTTATTGCCCATTGATGGCTATTTTATAAAAAATTTTTAGCAAAAATAGTAATTCATTTATTTACATGAATTAAAATAAAATCCCATTTATTGCAGTTAAAACACAGTTTATTGTGATTTTTATTGCTGTGGAGCTCTGTGATCCACTCATCCAACCAAACATTCTGAGCTCCCAGGAAAGAGGGACAATAGAGGAGAAAAAAGGGACAGGGGGATGTGGGTGCAAAACAGGGACTGTCCCTCCTAAATGGAGAAACTTGGCAGGTATGCTGTTTGTTGTTCAGTCAGTGTTATTGGGAGCATGTTACTTCCGGTGAGTCCTGAGGCCGATGAGAGATGCAATCTGTGTAATTAATTATCCCCCTTCTCCTAACACTATCAGAGCCATCTCCAAAGGAGAGAAACTATGTGTGTGACAGGAACCAGAACCAGTTAAAATGGCCTCTCCCACTGCATGCAAACGATGTAGCTGTATAATAAGAGCGTATTAGCTGTGTCAGTCTTTAAGCACCCCAAATACTTAGTTACGGGGGGGGGGGGGGGGGGGCTCAAAGTTTATACTGCAAACGTAGAGAATAAAAAGCGATTGTGTTCACAGAAATGTAGTAAAATGCATGAATTAGGTGAAAATTGTGTCTGTGGAGTCTCATGTCTATGACATCACCTGTGGCCTGACATGCCAATGAACCACTTTTAACAGTAAATGTGTAATTTGCATATCAAGCCACACTGTGATGTCATAAACAGGAGACAAACACAATTAAAACATATATTTTTATTTAGGTTTAGCCATTTGCATTCAATTCTCCTAACGCAATGTATAGATCGTGTTTTTTTTCCCCTCTACATTCACAGTATAAACATTGTTTAGGTGACGTGGTCCCTTTAATTAAGCATAGTTATCTGTAACGTATACACGCTTTGGGAAAGTTAAATTGTACTGTTTGTTGTGTGGACCCTCTATATCTGCCGCAGGGCGTGTGCCCACACTGCTTCCAAATTGCAAAAACTCTGTAAATCCAGCTATTTGGAAAGATTGCAGCTATTTTGATTTGTGTCCTGGTTCAACCTAATTATCAATGTCAACAAAATAATTCACATGGGATCTCGGAGGCATCTCATCCCCCCTCACAGCTGTGGAGATTTATACCGCAGATAAATATAAGTTAAAAAAAAAACACAACTTTTTATTATCCATACTTTCCTCTTAATGCCTTGGAAGCCAAAATCCAAAGTTATATGAGTTTTACGTTTTCGAATTTCCCAGGGAATTGTGTGGAATACAGAAAGCTCCTTTTAAAAAAAAAACAAAAAACGGAATTCTCCTTTGAGTTTCTGTTACTTGTCGGACCTGTGACTCTTGTTTGTCACTTCGGTGCTGCAAGAGAAGCTTACCTACTTCCTAAAACCAATTTAATTTTACTTAGCTCTGCCCGGAGCACGGGATTAGAAAGGAGGGTGTTATTTTTTAATTCCTGAGATACATATGATTATACAGGATTTGGAAAAAGATGCAATTACTCTCCTGCCTTTGGTTAGAGAACTCAGGAAACAAAGTTTAAATAAACTGTGAACACAGAAGGGGCAGGGGGGGGGGGGGGGGTAAGATTGCAGGTATACCTCTCAGAGTCCTCTAGCTGTATCACTGGATACACAGTCGAACAGTATTCACCTGTTCATTAGACATTCCTGAGAGATTAAGTAGGAGAATTTCCTTTCTCAGTTTTATTATTAGTGCAAATTAATTTCTTCCAACTATTTACATTGCGTAAAATGTATGTGGTGGCAACAGTTACAGCCTGCTATATAGGAGATAAAGAAATTTTATTACCTAATTTCGACAAACAGAGACGAGAAGTTGACTCCGGAGGTAGACAAGGTCTTCCCTGTTCAACTCTATTACTTATATAAACATAGAATGGGTCGGCAGATAAGAACCATTTGGTCCATCTTGTCCGTCCAATCTTATTTTTTTAAACCAATGTTGTGTAATGTTTCAGTTTCAGTCATTGGATCATTTTTGTGCAATAACACTTACGTTTTTTAACTTTTTCTGGTGACACAAGTGGTGAAGGCTCCTTCAGTTTATACGCCTAAGGCCACCTTTGTAGGATCCTTTGTGGATAAACCCCTAAGCACAACCTGGGGACTGTCTTGGTGTCTACTTATCACGATGGTGTCGCTGGAAGTAATAGACAATGTAACAAATCAAACCACGTATAATTCACCTTGAGCCAATCCAGACTTTAAAGATTAACTGTAGTTTTATTGAAGTTTATTATCTCTGTGTGGTCTTCTCAAGCACTTGCAAGGTGTGTGGAATTTAGTAAAGCTGCCTTTACACCTCTTTCCCTTTCAAACAGCAGCAATAAATCTGTTCGCACTTTCCAAAGGTAAGATAAGATTGAAAGATGAGATTAATATAAGCCTTACAGATTACATCTCTCTAGTCGCCTGTTAAGCATTGCTAATTAATAAATGAACAGATGGAAACACGAAAAAGATTCATTAAGGACCCTATAGTGGGTCCAAGTTGGTCCTATGGTCCCAGGCGGCATATTAAGAAGGGCAGCAATCCCATTGTTAACACCAGTGCTGAACATATATACATTTTTCCCCCATTGATGGAATCTGGGTATAGCGGGAAAGCAGTGGATGGTTCGTTCGCTGGCAGCACATTGTCTTGGGCCGGCCCAGGACACATTATTATTATTATTATTGTTAAATAGAAAAGTGTCCATTTTTCGAATTAATACTGCATTATGTCAATGTCTCGTCTGTATTTTACTCAATACTTATAGTCTCCTAAAAACTGCAAATGAAATGTAACAGATTTATTGCTGTTGCTATAGCAACAGTCCTGCCCATCTCTCCAAGCCCCTCCTTTAAAGTGAAAATACCCGGTAAGTGAATTTCATATATATGAGAAACATTTACAACATACAGCAAATAAGAGAGGTAGAACTGCCCCGTTAAATGACACTAATTGCTGGTTGTGGATCTGTTGTGAACCCTGAGATCTGAGCTGATACAAGTAACCATAGGTTAGTGACTTTCCAAATATATGTTTCTATTTAGTATTTGTAGCAAAACCTTGAGATTGTAAAGTTAAATTCCAGTATAATCCCGGAGCTCTGTGAACCAAATCACAATGATACATTTCAACATACAAATTCAAAGCCTCAAAAACAAACAAAACTGTCTCTTTGTAAAGTCTAAAAACTAAAACAAATATTCAAAACCTTGTGAACGAACTACAAATCTATCCCTGAATTAAAGAATAGCCTCTTAAGACTATTGTTGGTGCAAAGGATGTGGCTGGCACGTCACGGCCCTCTGGCATATTGTGATCAGACTAAAACTGACATGGCTGAGCATCTTGGGAGTCATGTTAGTGGAAACACCCTCTGTTAAATCCAATCACTGTGAAAGCCAATTGGGGCAATCCGATGTGTTTAACATCTTTAGTCTCTTCCCACTCCACAGAAATCATGGGGCAGGGAGATACTAATTATTATATGGCAGTTTGCACATGTTCCACAAGCACCCTTCAGTCACTCAGAAAAGTTAGCCTTAGGGCTAGGGCTAAAATTTCACTTTTTTAGTGCTGAAAAAATAGAATGGTTAGTAAAAATCAATGCGCTACTTTTACTTATTGCCTTAAAACTGTCTGTCTGTCTAACTCTCTATCATCTATCTATCTATCTATCTATCTATCTATCTATCTATCTATCTATCTATCTATCTATCTTTCGGCATCTGACCTTCTTTCTATAGACAACTGACCTTCAATTGATCTTTGTTTTTCTGACCCAGATCATGTCGGCCCCCTGATAGAGCCATACAACCAAAAAGGGTTCAATAAAATGTTTTATTTTTATTCTTTCATTAAAGCATTTCTATTCAAAACTTCTATACTTGATGAACTCTTCCAATTAAACCTTTAAACCAATCCATATACTAGGCACACACAACACTGATGGCGCCTATTCAATAAAATGTGACTTTGGAGGTCGACTTTCATTTTGAGACTACGTCACATTTGGCCCCCGAGTTTGGATCTTCCCCATTGGAAGGAAGCAGAGGCGGAATGATTGGAGCTATATTTGAACTCAAACTCAGGGCAGGATTCAATACATGTTTTGTACATTCAATTAATTGACTAAGCAGGTAGGGGATCCCACAGAACCATGTTATTTAGTTAATTGATTTCCCTCTAGTCACATAGGATTTCTACATACTGCAAAAGTTATATAAAATGGCCGAGGTGGCAAACCCTATGGCAACAGGTGTATGGTCATTTTTGCCAAATTTTTCCAATTTAGCTACTTTGGTCTGAACATTGTACATAATGTGAGCAAAATCACAAGCAAATGCTTAAATTAGGATAAAAATGGGTTTTATATGTGTCTGTGGCAGTCTCCTGCTTATGACATCACCTGTGGCACGGTATGCAAATTACACATTTCCCATTGAAAAGCAGTTTATTTCCATATCAGGCCACAGGTGATGCCATAAGCAGCAGACTCCAGAGACACATTTAAAACACATTTTTCTCTTAATTTAGACATTTGTGTGCAGTTTTGCTAACACAATGTATAGATCATTTGTCATCATTATTTATTCTCTTAATGCACAGTAAATACAATGTTTAGGTGATACAGCCCCTTTATCTGTAACTACACATGCCAGTTTTGTAAGATGCAGCAGCCAATGAGAGACGGGCAATTAGCGGCACACAGTCTAGCTAACTTACAAACCAATTTAGCACTAATGACTCCCAGCCTGTCAGAGGAATTAGCACTAATAACATTAGTTAGCGGAAGAATGTGTTTTTTTTTTTTAACCATCCAATCAAAGTATATGTGGAAGTTAATGTCACAAGTGTAATTTGTGCAACATGTGAATGTATTAGACCCAGCTACAGAAATGATAAAATGATCATGTGTTAAGTGGAGGGGGGAGCAAAGTGTGATAAGGTACATTGCCCCAGGGTAGACCCCCACTGCTGCTGGTTACAGTGGACTGGATCTAATTGAACAGGCAGAAGCCATTGCAGTTTTCTGCCTGAGGCATCTCATGACTGTTCAAATGGGGAAAGCAGTTCTACAAAATAAATCTGGCTTCAACTTGTTTCTGAGCTAAAATAATGTCTGCTATTCATAAACAGTGATTCTGGAGCAGAGTCTTTAAACCAGAGCAAACATTTCGTTTGGTTTCAATGGAAATAGCTCCATTTTTAGAACATTGCCCCAAAGATCGAAAACGATAGGCATTAACAAATAAAATGTAATACATAGGGCATCTATAGGTGACTAGACCAGCTAGAACTATGTATTTTTTAAAAACCTGTTTTTGTTGGGATTTGAGCTCCCAGTATATATTTTTTTCTGGTCTGCTCAATATAGACCGATCTGGCCCAAAATGGTGTCTAGATTGGGCACAGTATAAATTACTGACGTTTGACTACTCAGTATCATTGATCTCGGGACCGAATCGGCTGTGCGGACCATTCGAAAATCTGTAACGTTGGAAGCATAGATTTTTTGGCTTCCCTGTCTGTGCCAATCAACACGCGAAAACACTTCAGATCCTGGAAACATGCACAAAATTCGCCTGTATCAATTCTCCCGATTATAGCTGGAGAATTGCATAGAAAAGAGTAGAAGAATTGGAGTATACATATTCTAAACTCAAAAATATTCATATACAATTAAAATATTATTCAGTATATATATTTCAATAGTATATCTACATTAATATAAGCAAATTTTTGTTTTAATAAAAACTCATTTTAAAATGATTTTATTTTCATTTACCTTAATACATTACGTACATAATGCATTATGTATTTAATTAAGCTATGATGTTATTTATAAAAACATATTATTGTTAATTATTTATATACTTCGGGTCATTTCTGGTGGACCTTAGCTATTGTGGCTGTAATAGTCACAGCCCTCCCATTGACTGCTATGGGAGTAATTCAGCTTTATCTGTAATAACTGAAGTCCTTCAGAAATAGCCCCTGATATTAGACATATAGATGACTAGGGGATGGACCAAGGCTACCACTTTGGCTGATTCTGGTGTCGGGAGATATCGGTGGGGGGTCGCCTATTGCGAATTGTGGAAGTGGTCGGAGGCTATCTGCGCCACACGTAATTCGGATGATCTCTTCCCACCAATGTGCTCAGATATCTGCAGGACTCTCGGTGGAGCAGACGTCATGTAGGTATGTGAAGGACAGAAGATATAGCTGTTTATGGTCACAGGCCATGTCGCTTCATTAGCAGACACCTCGGGCTGACACTTCTCAACAACCGTTAATCACCATGAGGTCTATGGGACATGAACTTGGAATTTACATCTTATTATCTTACTGCACTAAGAACCGAGATTTCTACAATCCCAAAAAAACGTCTGATCCCATCACAAAAACACTGCTCACCGGAGTCCATTCAATAAACGGCAAGAAATATCACACAGTTTACTATTATACAATATTTCATACCTACCAACACTTCGAAAAATGGGAGTGGATGGGGGCGTCAGGGGTGGAGCCAAAATGGCTGGGAAAACTCTCCCATTCTGCTGTATCTCTTCTCTTAGGGTTTCATTCATGAAAGAGAGAATTGCAGGCTATTGAGAAGAGAACTGCAAAACCAGGCCAAAATGGTTGGTAGTAGAGCTGCATGGGATAATTTTTCAAACTTGGCTGCTTTGGCCTTACTTTTGAGATTCTTTTCTAGATACCCTGCAGTCCTAAAGTGTTCTCCTGGCGGTGCTCCACCATTCCCTTCCTCCGTCTGCTGCTATTGGACTACTAACCCTATCATTAATATCCTGCTGGCTGAGGATGGTGGGATGTGCATTGAAGGATCCGATGTTCCTTTCAGTTTTAACCCTGCTGCAGACCCTGTAAGATGCTGATTATTCCACTGGCCTAAATTCACAAGTAAATGAATGAGATTTACAATTCAATCTTTATAATTCATTCGGCTTATGCTGTATTTATAGAAATGACATTGCAGCCAAACCTTGCCAGATCCTGCATTACTATAAATCAGTGTCATTAAATGATGAAGCATGCATAGCTTTATGTTCCCAGTTTCTTGCTGTGGTTTCTACTTGGAAGGGAAACCTGCCACAAATACATCTAATGTACTGGTTGCCAAACAAAAATCCCCACGCATTTCACACAGACCACGAGAATCCTGATGCACACGTAGAAGAAAGAGAATTGCAGTCAAATGTATAAATGAAAAGAAAAACTATCTGTGGGGTCTCCTGTTTATGAAACATCTTGTGACCCAATATGCAAATGACACATTCCCCAATGAAAAGCAATTCATTTACATATTAAGCCACAGATGATGTCACAGACAGGTGACCCCACAGACACAGTCAAAACTTAATTTCTCTGTTCATTTAGGAATTTTGTGCAATCCTGATAAGACTGTGTATATAGATCCTTTTTGATATTTTTTATTTTCTACATTCACAGTATAATTAATACTCAGATGATGGAATCTCCTTTTATTAAAGAAGTTCATGGGGTAGGCTTCATTTAAACTTTCATTCCTGATGAGGAATTGGTGATTTGGGGAGGGGGAGGTTTGAACCTAAATGACACAACCTGCTTATCCAGTTGGCTGTATGTTCTATATGGTTCATTAAGCACATTACAGAGGCTGTGTGTACACATGGTGCGTTGCTACATAGCGTTGTAGAAATACGGCCTTTTTAAAAAGCTTTTTTTAGCTGTGTTTTGGTGTTTATGTGATAGGATTTACTCTGTGCTCGTCTAAGTAAATAGTCAGAACTTGGATTAAAGGCACGGCAGGTTTAAAGGTTTAACAAACAAGCTAATGAGCAGTTTCGGGGTTTATAGAGCATTAACGGACAACTGTAGTAAAAAAATGAAGTTTGTTTCATTTAAAGATGGTGTTAAGTGTAGGCATTTTATATAGAAATTCTTTAATGAAAGAATACAAATAAACTTAGAAACATAGAATGTGTCGGCAGATAAGAACCATTCGGCCCATCTAGTCTGCCCAATTTTCTAAATACTTTTATTAGTCCCCAGTTCCCTATCTTATATTTAGGAGAGCCTTATACCTATTCCATGCATCCATTACCCTCTCAGTAATGTAATACTTTCATTAGTCCCTGGCCTTATCTTATATCTAGGATAGCCTTATACCTATCCCATGCATGCTTAAACTCCTTCACTGTATTAACCTCTACCACTTCTACTGGAAGGCTATTCCATACATCCACTACCCTCTCAGTAAAGTAATACTTTCATTAGTCCCTGGCCTTATCTTATATCTAGGATAGCCTTATACCTATCCCATGCATGCTTAAACTCCTTCACTGTGTTTACCTCTACCACTTCTACTGGAAGACTATTCCATGCATCCACTACCCTCTCAGTAATGTAATACTATCATTAGTCCCTGACCTTATCTTATATCTAGGATAGCCTTATACCTATCCCATGCATGCTTAAACTCCTTCACTGTATTAACCTCTACCACTTCTACTGGAAGACTATTCCATACATCCACTACCCTCTCAGTAAAGTAATACTTTCATTAGTCCCTGACCTTATCTTATATCTAGGATAGCCTTATACCTATCCCATGCATGCTTAAACTCCTTCACTGTATTAACCTCTACCACTACTACTGGAAGACTATTCCATGCATCCACTACCCTCTCAGTAAAGTAATACTTTCATTAGTCCCTGGCCTTATCTTATATCTAGGATAGCCTTATACCTATCCCATGCATGCTTAAACTCCTTCACTGTATTAACCTCTACCACTACTACTGGAAGACTATTCCATGCATCCACTACCCTCTCAGTAATGTAATACTTTCATTAGTCCCTGGCCTTATCTTATATCTAGGATAGCCTTATACCTATCCCATGCATGCTTAAACTCTTTCACTGTATTAACCTCTACCACTTCTGCTGGCAGGCTATTCCATACATCCACTACACTCTCAGTAAAGTAATACTTCCTGATATTACTTTTAAATCGTTGCCCCTCTAATTTAAGACTATGTCCTCTAGTTGTGGTAGTTTTTCTTCCTTTAAATATACTCTCTTCCGTTACTGTGTTGATTCCCTTTATGTATATAAATGTTTCTATCATATCCCCCCTGTTACGTCTTTCCTCCAAGCTATACATGTTAAGATGCTTTAACCTTTCTTAGTAGGTTTGATCCTTCAACCCATGAACCAGTTTAATAGCCCTTCTCTGAACTCTCTCCAAAGTATCAATACCCTTCTCGACATTCAGTCTCCAGTACTGCGTTTAGAGTAACTTTTTGAGTCTTCTTTACCCCATATAGCTCTACCAGGAGGCAGACATTGTGTTTAGAATCTTTGGTCAGATCTTTGTTCATCTGAACCAAGGTGAGTGAAGATCTGACCCAAGATCTGATTCTAAACAAAATGTCTGCCTCCTGGGAAAGCTATATGGAGTAAAGAAGGCTTAATAACGCACTTCATTTGTATTCTTTCATTAAAGAGTTTCTTTATAAATCAACTACACTTGATACAATCTTTTAATTAAACATAAGTTATTTTTTTGCTACTCTTGTCCTCGTTACAGAATATTCCACTGCAAATACAATGCCATGGGAGACTAGGGTAGAGTGATGCCCCTCTTCCCGCCAGTTGGACGATCTATGCCATCCCCCCCCCCCCCCCAACACGTTGTGCTGTGCTCCAGATCTCGCCGCTATACTTCAAACTCTGATATTAAGGTCTTCATTTTATAATTCCCTGTAGTCCCCTCTTTGTTGAATAAAGCTGTTAGGAATGGACACATCCACCCTGGCACCAGATTCCACTCTCTCTATATCTGATCCTATCGGTTTGCTGGGTGTTACAGGGCGGCAGATGGCAGGGGACTGATATAATAGCTGAATTTAATCAAAAAAATCTTTTCTGCATGTTTCTCCCTAACGATTCCACGTGGTTATTTTAACATACGTTCAGGCGTGACATCCACACCTAGCTTTAGAAATGTCTCTGGCACTCTAATCCGCCTGAAAATAAAAACCAGTCCCAATTTTCTGCCTGACTGTGTCGCCTCTGATTGAACATACTCATTAGATCCCTGATTAGCTGTCACTTCAATCAAAAAACAAAAGGATTCTGCCGCCAGTTAATAATTAGGCAAGAAGTATTTCTCTTATGGTCATCATTTTGTTTTTCGCTCTTTGATAAGAAGAAGATTGTGTAAAAAAAATCAAACCTCTTTATCCTTTTAAAGCTTTTCTTAAATCCTTTCTCCCCTCTAGGAATGCTTTCATGGTGTCCGCTGCTAAGCCACAGAGTATTTTACTGTGGCCTGAAAGCCGAATTTGGTTTTTTTTGTGTGCAATAATCACGTTAATTTAATATTTATTTTGGAAAGATCTTGTATTGAATACATGATGAGAAATCATTAATTTCTCTCTATACTGAGAATAATTCTTCAGTATTGTCTAATACCAGCGCAGCGGTCCAGACATGTGTTTATGAAAAGGCTGCACTGTTATACAGAGTGATTTGAAAGGTTATTAGTATAAAATACAGGTATTTCTGGCGTCACATTATATATATCAGCCTGGATACAGAGACCTGTGATGCTTTTGGACGGGGCAGGGTACAGAGACCTGTGATGCTTTTGGGCGGGGCCGGATACAGAGACCAGTGATGCTTTTGGGCGGGGCCGGATACAGAGACCAGTGATGCTTTTGGGTGGGGCAGGGTACAGAGACCTGTGATGCTTTTGGGCGGGGCAGGGTACAGAGAGCTGTGATGCTTTTGTGGGGGGCAGGATACAGAGAGCTGTTATGCTTTTGTGGGGGGCAGGATACAGAGACCAGTGATGCTTTTGGGTGGGGCAGGGTACAGAGACCTGTGATGCTTTTGGGCGGGGCAGGGTACAGAGAGCTGTGATGCTTTTGTGGGGGGCAGGATACAGAGAGCTGTGATGCTTTTGGGCGGGGCAGGGTACAGAGACCTGTGGTGCTTTTGGGTGGGGCAGGGTACAGAGACCTGTGGTGCTTTTGGGGGGTGTAGGGTACAGAGAGCTGTGATGCTTTTGTGGGGGGCAGGATAGAGAGAGCTGTGATGCTTTTGTGGGGGGCAGGATACAGTTTTCCTTCCACCCTAATAAAATCTATACTGACCTCTACAGACGGGGCTTTTCCTGAACTACAGTTTCCATGAATTTAACCAGACCCTTTGGTTCCCTGAGCACCAATCTAGCTACTTCGCATGTATAGTTTTGTTTATAAGCACTCCCTTCAGAGAGCAAGTCATCCACATTATTATGTTGTTTATAATATTATCATGGAGCTAAATGTCCCCTAGTCGTGAATCTTCCAAATGCCATTTATTGTTCAGTCTTCGTTCTCTTCCGTCTCGCTCACCCAACTGACTTCTGACATTGTTTTGGTAAAACAAAACTGACAATACCTTCGCGTTCATGGGATAATAGAGCATTAAAAAGATTTAAACATGCCTGAAAGGAGCAGGTGCGTCTTGGTCACAGATCCCCATAAGATACACCTGCGCCTTTCTGCCATTTGTAACAATCGCGAGTGTGTCTGAGAGTGCAGGTGTTTATAAGCACTAGGCGTGACAGACTTGTCACTTTCCTTCTCCTCGGCGAGCGTGCACACATTGTACACCCTCCAAAGATGTATATGACTGGTTCATCATCCGCAAAGAGCAATACTGGTGAATTGTTACTGCTACTGAATGGGTCGATACCTCGGACAAGACACATTCGCGGGGCCTGGGCAGGAGGCGAAGCTTGCATCAAGTACAATTAAACAAATACATTTCGCAATATATAACCTTTATTTAACTCCAACAAATTCTGAATACTGGGGGGTTGAAAATAACTAATAAAACTCAAATGTTGGCTCCTCCTACTCTCTAACACTAACTTCCTGTCTGTAAGGAATAATAGATAATAAAATAACACCACCGCACTATAAAATAATGCTGAATGAAACACAAATGACAGCATGACATTATAAAACAATTTGAAAATAAGGGGGAAGAATTCCCTAAAGTTAAAAAACCTGACTGGCCTGATTATAAAGAAAGGTTTAGATGAATCAGGAAAGATATGCCTTTGGCTGGCTGTGTATGATGAGCGTTATGTTCTAGAAGGAGCGGTCTTCCCCTTGCAATATAGAATAAGTGGGTTAGACAATGACAGCACAGCAATGTTTGCTCACAAGACTCAGACTGATTTATTGGCTGGACCTTTGGCCCAAGGAAGGACTGGCACTGCATTTGTCATTGTGGAAGTATACAGACACAGGGTTGTACGTTGTTAGTTGTAGATAAATCCGAGAGATATGTTTATTGGCTAACTGAGTAAGATTACGGTACAAGTCTTAGAGAGGCCCAGCCACCTAAACATTGCTCCAATCGGGAATGAAAAGAATAAAAAAATCATGAAAAATGATCTATACATTGGGCTAACAGAACTGCATCAAATGCATCAAATAAAAGATATGCTGTGGTGTCCTGTTCATGACATCACGCGTGGGTTGATATGCCAGTCAGTAAACTAGTTTTACATTGGAAATGTGTATCTTGCAGATAAATTGAAAGCATATGTTTCGCCAAATTTTATACATTTGCGAACACAAGGTATAGATCATTTTTTGTGCTCCACATTCTCAGTATATACAATGGTTAGATTGATAGAGACCCTATAAGAATCACTTATTTCATGAATTAAAAACAGCCTAATTCCAGTCTAAAAGAAAACCCAGACAAATACACGCGTATTAAAGCTGGTACTTTAGAAATACATGTGCATCTATTTGTTGCAAAGTTGGGTTTTCAGCCTTAACTTGAAAACTTTCCTTAAGCAGGATTTTTCATGTTACTTTTTAGCCCCTCTAGACTGCCCAAGACCACTGTGAATATCAGAATACAAAAAAGGAGATTCAACCTTTGCCCTATAACTTTCGGGGGTCTTGCTCACCTATTACAGCTCATCATACAGGACCCTCCAGGGAACGTAGGAACCAGAATAATTCTCTTTGGACTTTAAAACATAACTTTTATTATTGTTAGAATGTAAAATAGTAAATCAAGCCATATTGATGATGTGTTTATTCATAGTAAGTGTCTTAAGAAAAAAAGCCACTGTTCAATCAATCAGAAAGAAGAAAATATGCTATATTTAAAAACCCACTCCTCCTGCTATCGTAGGCATGGTGGTACAAAACAAAATGGGACAGAGACCAATGTCACAAGGTATAATGCTAATTCATTGTGTGTACTGTGCTGCTTGATCAGTTTGATAAACTAGATTAATAGCTGTTTAAACATGACATCATAGTAATACAGCGCACTCCAGCCACAAGGAAATACCAGCGTGGGTTAAATGTTCCATGTAAATTGTAAAATACACTAATATGACAATAAACTTCAGTCATTAACGTACTATGCCTGTTGTTTCTTTTATGTGTGATATATTGTTTTTTTTTTTTTTTAAATTTACATTTTCATTTTGTTTTTTTCTTATTTAATATGTCAACAGAATCTAATTGCTAAATATTGATCTTATCTGTGTAAGCTATATTACAAATGAATGGGATATTACCGGGGATTATGTATTGAATAACATATTACATACCCCAGTCACTATTAATTCCACATGAATTCACTTGTGATCCCGATGAAAGATCCAATATACCTCCTTTTGTAAGGAATATGTAACGTATTTCCACCTCTTTATGAATCTTCTCTCCTGAAATATTTTGAATTGGCCTGGTTACATTGTTGGGAATGGTGATTAATAGTGGATTTGTCTCTATTATTTGTGGTATAGATCCCTACACGTTCTTTAAACCTAAACACTGCTTTTACACTGATGTAGGGAGTAAAGAATGATGAAAAATGATCTATACATTGTGTTAGAATTACAGCACATTCATAATATAAGTGAAAAACATATGTTTTAAATGTGTCTGTGGTGTCACCTGCTTATGACATCACAATGCGGCTTGATATGCAAATGAACTAAATGAGAAATGTGTCATTTACATATGAGACCACACGGTGATGTCATCAGCAGACCCTGCAGACACATTTAATACATATTTTATGCATTTCCTGTATTTCTCCTGACACAATGTATAGATCATTTGTCATCATATTTTATTCTCTGCATTATAACAGTATAAATAATATTTAGGTTGACACTTTAATTAGAGGTACATCCCACATACTGCATGCGACATCTTGAACTGATAATGATATAGATGATAAAATCGGTATCACAATTGATAAAGTTCTTTCCATTAGCTGCAGAACTACAATTACTGCCCCTCCTAATGTATACTGGCAACAGACACATCTCGAGTTCATATTACGTGTAAGTAAGCCAGGTGCTGCCTTTATCCTTGGGGTAAAATAACTAGCAGAAACAATCTGTTTTAAACTTGTATTATTGAGGATTACCACCCTGACTCCATCCTCTTGGACCAGCCGTATCTGTCTGGTCCAAGTGAAAAATGTTTTTTAATGATTTATTCAATTGAAAGAAAATTCCATCACAAAGGTTGGAGCAGAGAAAATGTCAAACCTACAATTTCTAGTCTTTGAGGCAAGGAGTGTATCTTTGCTCTGTTTGTTTCGGGGTACATGTTAGATCTCTCACAACCTTCCATGGTATTCTAATATCTTTCCAAATGCAGGAATTCCCCAGTTGGAAGGCCAGAGAAACATGGTATGGATGGGCACTTGCTGCCTATAGGTTTGATGTAGCTGGAGGTGAATATCCTCGAATTACAAACATCACCCTCCAAACTTAGATCCAGAGAATGAATACTATTATCAAGCATCATGGTGGAATTCAAGTCATTATTATTAAGATGTTCCAGAAGAAGTCCCCCCCCCCCCCCTCCGCGTATGTACCATCCCAAATAGTCATCTATGTATCTGCCATAAAATACTATATGGGACAAGAATTGGTGTTCATCTCCAAAGATGTAGCAGCATTTCCAACACCCAGGGCTGGATTAAACTTTTAAGCAAAAATATCATGTGCTTAGAGCACCAAGGGAAAGGGACACCACAAAAAAAAACACATCTATATACATTGTACATATACAACAAGAATATTATTAATAATAATACACATATTATTATAATACTATTAATATTATTATATAATGAGATTATTATTATTATTTTGAATCGCTTATTTCGTATTCAGCATGTTTTGCCCTGCCATGGATGCACCTGGCCTAACCCGACTCCCGGGTAACCAGTCGTAACAATGACCCAGGGGAGAGACGAGCGACTTGTGCCATTTAGACGCCTCTTCAGGTTTATTAATACATTGGACCAGACTCGATCGGACAAAATGTTAGCTGCTGGGGAAGTAGAGAAAACTTTATTCAGTGGAACGAAAGCTGCGGACAAGAAACAAGATGATCTGAGGGAGAGACAATCCTTTACAGAAATCAAGACACGGTGGGAAACCAGGCAGCTTTTTTCTCAATCCCATTTGATCTTGTTCCTCGACGCCTCCGATAGCAGGGAGAGCTGGGTCCTTCATTACACGTGAGAGCCTATAACCGAATGCTTACAATTCTGACATTTTTAGTAACACACCGCCTATGATTAAGTGCCTCTGGCGTGGAACGCGTTAGGTGGTTTCTTGTCGTGTCCTGGCTGTACCTTGATTCACTAGTTTACATATAAGTTATATTTAATAGTCCAAAGGGAGCGATGAGGCCTATGTTCTTTAGTACATTGTGTATATCAGATATTCTTTAATTCCTTCACAGTGTTCCCTGGAAACTGATATTCTATCTTTATAATATAATAATATATTAGATCACAAAATAATTAATTATGTCTCTGTTTAACTGATAAATCATGTACAATCCCTGCCAAACAGCTTGAAAGAATAATAACATAAACATGGACAAACAATCAAAATGCCACCTACAAAGTAGTAAAAAAACAAATTGGTTCACCCAAAGCAGCAATAAACCACTGACAATAATAATTGTAATAATATAAAAAAAAAATATAGTCCCTTCCACTATAATTTCTTGCATAACCAGATATATTATTTAACCAGACAAAAACAGCAGTAAAACTCACAACAGTAAAACTGGGAACAGTATAGCAGTAAAATATTAGACTATTTATTTTATTACAAATTCCATTTAATACCCCAAATGTGTGACTATAGCACAAAAAGCTTTTTTAAGTTTAATCCCCCCAACCCTCCCACCCAAAAAAACATATGCTAATGTTTTTTTGTTCAACCATTTTGACATATTACATCAGAAAATAAACATTTTATTTAATTCGATTTTATTTCCAAATATCCGATTTTGTAAAAATCTTTGCATGTTTTGAGATTTTTCCGGAGACGTCTGATGTTTTATTGGTCTAGCAGTGATTTATAAATGTAATTATAGCGTTTCATTGTATATTTAGAATTTCAAGGGAATAGTTTATATAATAATCGCAGGGAGTGCACCTTGACTGCCTCAGTTTATAGGCTTTGGGCAGAGTGTGAAAGCTTTGTTAGAGGATGGATTTGGATTTCTTTTATAGCACAGTGAGTTTTATGGGGAGGTTAAGCCAAATTCAAGTTTATTTGTTTGCAATAGAGCATTCTGCAGAATGTACAAACATCCATGTTGCTATTTATAGGGCATTATAAAGGCAGATTACAGCTTTACTGTATTCATTTATTTAAAAAATGCTGTTTATTTTCATTGCATGAAACAGTGGTGTATTGACAGCTATGTTGCAAAGAATAGGCATTAATAGGTGAGCTGAGACCCCCCCCCCCTACCCCTCCCCCCCCCCCCCCCCCCCCCAGTGATTTAGATACTCCGGGCTTTATTCATGGAATAAGGAAGTGCAGGGAATTGACAAGGGAACAAATTAAGGCCAAACTAGCAGAGTTCCAACTAAAGCTGAATAGGAGATTTATTTTCAGTTCGGCTACTTTGGCCTTCAGTTTGCTATTCCCTTTTCAGGTTCCTCTTTCTATGTTTGACTCAGTTTGGAACATTTTCATTTCACAAGTGAAAAGACATTTGGCATGGTACAGTGCTGTACACATCATGACATAGAGTCTGCCAGTGTATTAATGGTTTCTTTTTTGGGTTCATGACATGCACTTCCTAGCAGTGGTGTATCTTGGTTTTGTGCTGCCCTAGGCAGACAAAATCCAGGCACCCCCCCCACCCATGTTGCACACCCACAACATGCCCAAACACCCCATTACATGCCCCCATCACCCATATTGCATACACACTAAATTCTCCATGACCCCCATTACATGCCACCATCACCCTCATTTCATACCCCCATCCGTCCATTACATGCCCCCATCACCCCCAATTAATTGAAAGGAGCTAAAAGCTCGCTGAACGGTGGGGGAGGGAGCGAAAATGTTTGAAGCACCAGAATTGTGCTTAAACACCCTCTGGCAAAGTGCCGCCCTCTGGCAAAGTGCCGCCCTAGGCGAGTGCCTTGTTTGCCTTGTGGAAGATACACTACTGCTTCCTAGTGATCTATTGATCATTTAATGTCATTAATGGGGCTGTCTGGTGCCCAAAATACGTTTTCCAAATAATAATGCAAATTAATGTGCTTTCAAAGTACTTTACAATGCATGGTTTACAGTTTGCATTGCTTAAAATATATAATACTTACAGCAAGGTTAAATTGTGATATTCAGCAGTTTGCAAGAAACCAGGACTGGCCACACTAGCTGAGTAAAAGTCAATTTCCTTTTTTTTCCCCCGCTGCCAATGAGAATAATTCCATTCAAATGACATTTCCTGTCTCTCTAGTGATGTCATGAGACAATGTGTTGCACAAGAGATCCTACTGTATACATGAGCGAGATCATTCAGAGTCCACACAATGTATTAAATTCCAGGAGCATAGGAAGTGACTAAATGAAACAAAACTTTATATCCTCAGAGTATATATAATCAGTGCTGCCGTACCTGCAGTAAAAATGCAGAGTAATCACTGGGGGAGGGCTTGAGTCAAATATTAAATATGTGATTTATACAGAATGCCTGCATCAAATCACACTGGAAAAAAAGCCTGTGAACTATACAAGCAGAAATCTTCATCTTGCACCAAAGTGAGGGCTAGACTGTCCCTTTATGTGTCAATTGTGCCTTAACGGATGTTGATGAAGATGAGAGGTCTTATTAGTTATTACTTTTGATAATACCCCATTGGAAACCAAACCCCCCTTCTCTGGTGATAAAATAAGTGATAAATATTAAACTAAATTATAGGATGTATATAGCAGGTAAATATGCAGAAAGTGAAAAAAAAAATCTTCGCTATTTTTCTGCCTAAAATTGAAGTTTTGACTCCTGTGGGGAGTCAGAGATTTTCAGCAGCATTTTAGGTACCTTTATATATATATAATTTCCACTCCGAGCGCCGTAGTAAATTGAATATTCGGGATCAGTAAGAGTAGTACAAGCTTGTGACTCCTATTGAAGGTCAGCCGTATATATTATAAGTAACCGCCGATATATCTCAGAGACCCCTGAGTTTGTGATAACCAAATCCAGACCACCAAAACGGATCATTTGGCACTGTTTATCGATTCCCTTCCATGGTTTACTGTCTTTTGAGTAAGTTGAGTATTACAGTGACGCACATTGAGAGATCTGTTCCATCGCACGTGTTTTACTGTTTGATTGTTGTATTTCCCAAATTAGCGCATTTGGCAAATGTCCCATTCTTTCTCTGGACCGAGTTCTTAAAAAGCTCCTTTAATTACGAGTGTTGGTGAACGTATATATTTATCACACAATAATCATATCACGTTTATAGTATAACACTTTAGAAGCCTCTTGCGGCCTGATAGTGATGTTAGTTGTTTTTCCTGGTACATTAATAGTGTCAGTTTGTTTGTGACAGTACAGATTCTACTTAGTAAACACTGCATTTTAGGAGCCAAACCCTGCTGGGTTTATTATAGGCTGCACCCATTATCTCAGTGCAGAGAAGGGGGAACCTGTGACTCTGCTGCCTGCCAGATCACACTGGGAAAGCAGGACAGGCTGTTATTGTGTGTAAACCAATAGGGCTATAGCCAGGCTCCAGCTCACCCCTCCCATTGTGTACTGCTGGGCTGTGCTTCCCTTGCAGGAGCAGAAAGTCTAGTTGTGTCTGTGTAATGTATTCAGAGCTCACAGTGAGCATTGCACTCAGACAGGGGGGGAAAGCTGAGATAACTCCTGGACACTTTACTGCTGAGAGCATGGATCCCCAGGGTGAGTGACTCTCCTCTGCCACTTGTCTTGGACCAGTTGATACTTTTATTGAAAGAATTAAGAGTGCAAGCTCTGAGGTCCACATAGATAACTTCCCCTGTGCAGTCTTATGTGGATCATGCTTTGTTGTATTGGGGGATTTGCACCCCCTTGCTCAGCTCTGATTTATACCCTGAAAAAAGTTGACTGCAGCAGCAGATGTGGCTGCTCTAGAATTTGGGGGGCTTGGGGGGGGGGGGGGGGGGGAGGAGAGGAGAGGAGGTTAAGGGGGGTCACATGATTCAGTTTCTATGAAAGAGGCTTTGCAGAGTATAATTCTGTCTGCACAGGTTCATAGGCAGCAGTGATGGAGATTTTAAGGGGTAAAAGAATCACTTGTACTGGGCCCCAATATCCAAACTTCACTCCCTGCTTCTTAACTTATTACCACCAAGATTAATAATCCCCCTAAATCTGTCCCTCTCTTAATAGCTTTACTATGACATTGAATATCAGTGGAATAAATAAGTATGAAAAATAAATAGTAGTATAACTATAAATGATAGGTTGTGTACTTAATAATAATGTTGCAATATGCAACATTAAACATATTTCTGGTTGTTTTTGATTTGTTTTCTTTGTGGACTTTTATTTCTTATGACTTTACAGTTGTTTAATGCTGTGCTCAGTGTCCCTTCTCATTTAGCACCTGCCCCATTCACTTACTCTAGGGTTTTCCTTCTTTTTACAATTACTAAAAGAGACTTGGCAACATGTTTTAACATATGTGATCTGGTGTAATACCTTGCAACTTGATCATATTACATGCTTGTGAAGGAATAGAGAGAGTACTCTTTTGTTTGATACGCCCAGCTTTTTTGCAGGCCTGTCACCAGTCTACAGTCAAAAAAACCCCAAAAACTTTGTTTATATTTTTTCTGTTTATTTGTGTTTTTTCTGTTTGTTTGTTTTTTTTAATGGAACATTCTGTGTTCCCACTGAGATGTGATTGATTGAGATTGGGATACACTATTTTGTACAATAAATTATTATTTTTATTTTTTATTTTTATTTATTGGCAACGAGGATACTTAGAGAGGAGTTTGTTGTAATTTTGTAGTAAAGATTTTCGAACTATTCTTTTGTTTTAATAGTTTGTCATTTTTTTGTTGCAATTTATTTGTATTTATTATATTTAATATATGTGTTTGGCAGGAGTGAGCGTCTAGATATGTGGGTACTGCCTGTGCTATATTTGATTTAGAGATAACACGAACAGGCTTTTGTTGTTTGTGGAGTTTGTTTTTGGGAATTATGTAAACAAGTCAATACATTTCACAGTAACGATTGCTCACATGTGTTGGGTACAGATTTCAGCTTGACTTGGTAGAGAATTTACTGATTAAAAATAATTACACTTTAAAAGCAGAAGTAATTGTAGTCCTTATAACTAATCCTTAACCAAACGTGGTACTTTCCATAAGATTCTATTATTTGAATTATGTTAACTCTTAAACAAGTTGTTTTTTTGTTTTGTTTTTTTTTTTGCTAAATATTACACATTGTCTAATGTAAATACATATAAACAAATAGAACTATAAGAATAAAAATTATCCCATACAATGAAGTCATAGAAAGTAAGTACTAACCTGTTGACTTCTTAGTTATTTTTGTTGTGGTGTAGAAGTATTTGTATATATACGTCATTGTATGATGTAGATCCTACTTATATAATGTGATTTATTCTCTTTTTGTATTTTAAAAGCACATGGAAGTGTGAGGGAATTATACAAACAACCATAAAAAATAACTTGAATTCCAATTATTATTTGACAGTTTAAAAAAAAAAAAAAAAAAAAAAAAAAAAAAAAGCTGGTAACTTTTTTTTATATCCACCTATTTTATCTGTTTTGTAAATTATATTCTAAACTGTTGCAGATAAAATTATTGTCATGAGCCGATTTCAGCTCTGTACCGTTTTGACCATGGGCTAATTTATCAATACAATACAAGCCGCCAGCCATATATCCTGGACCCTCTCTGACAGACTGACATAGACAGCACTTTGAGCAATCTGGACGACCAAAAAAAAAAAAAACCCCCCAAAAATGCGTTGGCTGCTTTCAAGTGGCAAAAGAAAACGCTACATGTGTAAAATGCGTTAACCGTTCAATGCTTTATTTTTGAATATATGGAAGTTTTCAAACAAACAAGAAGCCATTGAATTTAAATATATTGATTGGTCGGTAAATTCCCTATAGTAGTTATGTTGCTATATTGATAAATCTATTGACAATCACATAATATGTCAGCTGACTCTCATCAGTACCGGTGTGAGAAAGGTGCAGCCGGCTGAGATCACAAACTTGATATGACAAGTGCTTGCTTCGAGATGCTTGCTCTGCCATCAATAGTATCCCACGGGTCATTGATTCAACGTGATATTACTGAGAGAGGGATTTATTAACCCTTTACCCAGCAGGGCGCAATAAATGCGTTCTCCGTAACCTTGTCGTACACCAGGCATTCCAGTATTTGGAATCCTGCTTTTAACCAGTGTTTTTTTTTAAAGCTTTGTCTCTCACTCTGTTATTTTATTTGTCGCCCTTGTCAGTGAGACTCAGGGTCTGACAGTCGCTCTTTCGTGTTACAGGTTTGTATTTTTTTTTTCAACCCAAATACGAAGCATAATAATAATAATAATAATATCTGACTTGATCCAAGTCCCAGAATGATACAGGATTTCAGGAATAAGTCATAAATTATATGCGTTTAATACGTCCTGATAAGTGAACTGGGGGAGAGCGGACAAGGGACCTTAATAATCGCTGGGAACATTCATGACTGCTTTTTTGCAGTTCACTTGTCCGTTCACCGCAGTTCACGCTTTGTGAATATTGCGGAATGGAATCCTTCACGTGGGCCACGTCTGCGTCCACGGTGTTAAATTAGTGACCCATGTCTTTATTCCCAAAAAGAGGCAATTGAGAAGAAAAATTCAAAATGTAAGACCAAAGTAGCCGCTTTGGAAAAATCCTCCCATCGGGCTGCCCTTCAAACTCCGCGACGTTGGATTTGTAAGTTTGCACTTCCCTTCTCAACTCCCTCTTTGAGGAATACGAACTCAGTGTGAAAGAAAGTATTCCTTTGTTGACTCGATCTAAGGATCTATTGATATCCGAAATAAAACTGCCCTCTGCAGGTAGGGCTATTCAAACAGTACTTGTGTTTACTTTGGGCGTGTGTCTCACATACCTGCTGTTACATGACACAGTCAGTTGTGTCTCATAGAGAGGTATTGTGACTTATGTCAACTACAATTCCCATAATGCCTTTCTGGTTGTAGACCGGCCTTTGTTACTTTGACTACAGTTCCCATCAAGCTCAGCCAAGTTTGCAGCAATTTCAGGCCTTGTATGGGGTTGCAGACAGGGTTAGGTCATGGGGAACGCTTACTGGGGTCCTGCACCTCGTACTTGAAGACTACAAATCCCATCATGCTCCGCAAGATATTTAGCAGAGCTTTACGACAAACTCCATCTTTTCATAACATTACAGACAACCTAAAAATGGAGAAATATCTTCATTTAATGCTTTGAATTAGTGTAATGTATAAAAATAATACTGTTCTTAAAAGTATAAATATTTGGTGATCTATAGGAAGGAAAAGGTTGTCTGATAGAAACATGTGAAAATCCTTACTATCTGATATATATACGTCATTGAGGGTTATATATAAAAGTATATTGAATGGCCCTAAGCAGACAGACTATACAGAACATTTTATACAGTGCTGTTTACCTAGTTTTAGCTAATTTTTCTATCCAAACGATATATATATTAAACGCTGGAATAAAAAACGTTTGGTCAAAGTGGCGAGATTCTTGTCCGTAACATTTCCTTTTTGGGCTTAAAAGGGTTTAAAATAATTTGGAATTTATCCTGGATTAAAATGTGATCAATATTTTTGAAAATGTAGTTACAAATTAAATAAAATGTTTTTAAAAAAAAAATAAAAAATTATTATTATTATTATAATGGTTGCTGCTGTAATTATTACAGTCATATTTATGTTTTTTTCCTTTATTGTTCTTGTATCATCCAATCACTAATCTTTGGATACAAGGGGTGTATGTTGAAATGTAAAAGAAATAAAATACAATGAAAATATAATTAATGACTTACAAACAGTGGGTTATGATACAAGTTTTGACAAAGCAGCAAAAAACAAAAAACAACAAAAAAAACTGATATAAACTATTTGTGCTTTGACTATCATTTCTATTATAATGCAATTATGTTGTCATGCTAAGTGTGTCAGGCTTAGCTTTTCCAGCTGAGATCACAATTAACTGATTTTCCTTGCCCAGGCAATGTGAGAGTGCGGAATATGTTTGGTTATTGTTAGAGAGTTCATTGAGGATAACAGACCCAACCAATAAGGCTCTAGCGGAAAGAATAGACGATCCGAGGATTAACATTAATTTATATAGAGCTTACAGTTTACGTAGCGCTTGGTACAGAGCGTAGATGGCAGCTACGGACTACATTTAACCAACAGAGACTGATACAAGACGTAATTAAAAGATTTAGGCTACAAAATGTTTCTCACCAGCTCAGGTGACTGGACAGTTCAGTTGGAAAGCGGAAATCTTGGGCTTCCCATTTGTAGCCTAGCGTCCGTAGGATGTTACACTTTAAAAGTTGATCCATACGGTCACATCTAAGGAGAGAGTTATTGTATTTCTTGCCTTCTGTGCACACACCTATCAATGCCTTGTGTTGAGGCCTTGTTAAATCTTTTTTTCCTGTGGGTCCCTTGGCATGGAAAAGGTTTTTTTTAATCAAAAGTTTGAATCAAGTGCAGGCATCTTAAATAGAAATGCTATAAGGAAAGAATACAAATAAACGGCCTATTTATCGCTATCAGGAGGCGGACATGTTGTTTAGAATCTTGGATCAGATCTTGTTTTATCTGACCCGGGATTCTAAACAACATGCAATCTTTCCATTAAACAGCCAGTAGGATTTCTTCAGGTGGAAAGAACTCTATAGAACCAGACTGACATTGAGAAACACGATGGTCTGCTTGTTGATAAGGCTGGTTTTCCAGGTTTTACAAGGATTAAGAACATTGTGTGTGTCGGGGGGAAATAAATTGATATAAATATATCTATTTTTAAGGGTTCTGGTGTCTTTAACACGCAGTGTTTTTTTTTTTTGCCAGTGAACCGTTTGAGTCTAATGAAAGTTAGAGGCACGTAGTAGAGCCCCCAAGCAGTGGCCGAGGTTAAAGTGAAGTGGTGTCATTAGTAAACTTAACTATGAAGTTATGAATGAATTGATTTGGTTTGTGAAGTGGTTATTCTATGGCATTCTTTCATGGAAGGATTTATATACGACTGAGTCCGTTCATGAAAGACTTTCCATCAAAGTAAGTATCGGCTTGCTGTCTTCCTGTGTGTGGCTTTGTGTGGTGTCATCGCAATGCACAATATCATGTTATCTGGCCTGACACATGGGTCTACATGATAAGCGCACTATGAAACCGGTTTACCTCAGTTATTATTTTTCTAACAACCCTTTTCTACAAGTGACCTAATGTCGCGGGTAGGAAATACCTTGTTTTGGTTTTTTTCCCCGCTACTTTTGTAGCGTAGAGAAATTATTTTTTTAAACAACCGTATCCCATTGTACCGCAAATCACAATATATTGGTTGTTTTTTTTGTTTTGTTTTTCAGTTCAATTCTTTATTTGTTTTTCATAAACACTGACATACAAAAAATTAACGCGCATCATATAAAATACATATAGCCAGGGAAAGCTTGTCCCTTAGCCCCCCCTCCCCCCCCAACCCCCGGGGACTGAGACAATGACCTTATAGACCAGAAAAACATATAAAAGTAAAAGTGCCAAAACTCCTATAAACTACCCAGGTTTTAATCTACTAATATCCCCTGATTTTGGTTGTTTTTAAATAATTTAATAATACAATTTAGTAATTATAAATATATTTATAGTAATAGAATATAATATATTATTCCTGTCAGAAAGTTAAAAAGTCAATTTTATCATGCTGTACAATAATATTGGTTCCGTGTAAGATAAATAAAAAACAACGCTACATTGATTCTGTGTAAGTAACGTAATAATAATGTCATTTCTTATACATTGTAATAATGTTTATAATTCAATGACAATAATTCAGTTTATTTTTATATTTCAGCCCCGTAAGCTGCAAACCCCACTCTGTAAACTGGGCTCTCGTCTCAGACTTTAATTAATTAGCCCCCACCTTCTCTTCCTGTAGATTATTGATGTTTGCCCAAACCAGGGATAGAATCAGATGAATCCTTACAGATATAGAATCAGATGAATCCTTACAGATATAGAATCAGATGAATCCTTACAGATATAGAATCAGATGAATCCTTACATATATAGAATCATTCTGAATCCTTACAGATATAGAATCAGATGAATCCTTACAGATATAGAATCAGATGAATCCTTACAGATATAGAATCAGATGAATCCTTACAGATTGTGATTTGAGGTTAAATCCATCCATTTGGTAGATATTTTTTCGTGAGTAGTTTTTTCAGCCTCTTTTTGACAGACGGGAGAAGATCTCCCAGCTTTGAATAATAATAGTCTTGATTTCCTGATAAGCAGAGGGGGCTAGGGGTGGGTGAAGGGGTGGGTAAAGGGGGGGGGCTTTGTCCACACAGAGGGCTGTGGAGACTCAGCTTTGTCTAGTTCCTGCCCATCCTTGCAATGGGAGAATTAGCATGAGAAAGGGTCTGTGGAGCTGCCCCCCTCTACCTGTAATGTTACTATAGAGGCTATTCACTCTACTAGTGTAACTTGCAGAAAGTCTAGCAATTCATCCAGTACAGACCTTTCATAGATCGCATTGGTTTCGATTTGCTTTCTTATTTTATATTTTTATGTGCACTTTCTAAAACATAAAGAGGAATGAATGCTAAAGAATGTATGATGGGAAACTGATGCTTTGTTCCAATTACTGAAAATAAAAATAATTAATTTCCTGTTTAAAGGGACAGTCCCCCTCACTTATTTCATGGATGTTGAACATACGTTTAATGTATGTGAAATGAGGGCATCTAATAAGGTTGGATCAGGTGGGGGGAGGGCCCAGTTGTAACTGTCGCTATATAAACAACAATAAATCTGCGAGACTATTGTTTTATAGATGATAGGGAGTATTGAGATAATAACTGATAAGACAGGACTTTTATTATAGTGTACATGATGAAATGTAGGTGCAACTGCGCTGGAAACAGTTGGAAATTCGCTTGTAACTGTTGCACAATATCCCCCCCCCCTGCCTCATGCCGCCCCGCCTCATGCCGCCCGCCCCGCGCCGCCCCGCCTCATGCCGCCCCGCGCCCCCCCGCCTCATGCCGCCCCGCGCCGCCCCGCCAGGTGCATCAGTTTGTTTACACCTACAGTGGAGCATTATTGTTCGAACTCAGGTAACAAGATTTTAAAGGGACGGTATCGCCTTCAATAGTTTTTACGGTGACTGTAGAGAATAAAAACATGATTGAAAATGATCTATACATTGTGTTAGCAAAACTGCAAGAAAATGTGTAAATTAGCAGAAACGTGTTTTACATGTGTCTGCGGTGTCTGCTGCTTATGACATCACCTGTGACCTAATATGCAAATAAACTGGTTTCAAGGGGAAATATGTAATTTGCATATCAGTTCAATTTTTAATGCAGCTTTACCACCTTTTATATATTGACAAATAACAAATATAAGTTCACTGACTTTTCCAACATTTATTCTTTTTATAAGGTAAGTGATTTTTTATAATAAGAAGTATTTTCTCTCTGCTCAGTTCTCATAGATTTTTATATATATATTTTACCAACCTTTTCTTCCAGAAATGAGTGAGTCTATAGCAAAATATTTAGTATAAAGTATTACTGTAGTCGGTTTACATTTTGTTAGATTCGCCAATTGGCAGAACTTCTTTTGATGTCTTTAGTCATTTTGTTTGGTTATTTGGTTATTATATAGTCAGCATTCTGCACAAGTAGACACAGGCCGGCTGCAAAGACAGCTCATTAAAATCCCACAAAGACTATTTTTTTGTTTTTGTTTTTTTGGCTGAACCTGCTTATCTAAGGGCTATGTTCTCATCATTTATGTTGTAAATGCTAAAGTACGATGCACTGTCATTAGTCAAACATAGAGCTTTCTTCGCGGAAAAAAAACTGCAAAATTAAGGCCAATAGGAGATCATTTTTCCAAATTGACTACTTTGGCCTTAAATTTGCAATTCACTTGTCAATTCCCTGCAATTTGCTCTTTTTCTGAATGAAGCCCCCACACACAGCAGCACAGCGTCGTCAGGTGACAGGTTCAGTGACCATGTCACTGTTTTATATGAGAGACAGACAGTAATTACTAAGCCGGACTTACTGTATAATCAATATATTCTTATAAATGTCACAGAATAAATCTGTCATGGCAAAAAGACATATGGGGCAAAAAGAGAAGTTTACTTGTTCATGCAATGGATTGTTCCCCCCAGGATGCTGCTGAAAGAGTTAAAATAAGATTGGAGCGAGGGTCACATTTTAAGAGTAAACGGCATTTTGTAAAGTGCATTGTGATAAACGTCACTTCCGGGGCAAAGTTCTAAAAGTGATGTCATCAGCAGGAACATTCCATTGGTTGCCATGGTGACTGCAGAACATTCCATTGGTTGCCATGGTGACTGCACCACCTTTTTCAACTTTTTCAACTTTACCTGAGAATTTAGAGGGGCATGTACTAAAAAAACACAAATATATTGTATGTGCAAAACTATTTTTGCTCTTTGCTCCTATTGCAAAAAACTAAACATGTAACACTCATATAGTACATACGGGCAAATTGGGAATAAAACCAGACAGTTCAGCGAATATGTTTTCTACCTCTTTTGATAGCGCTTGCTAAAAGCTTTCACACGCAAATAAGAATTATTTTTCACGAAATATTCGCAAAGCTCTTTAGCGTGCGCAAATATAATCGCAATGTATTAGCGCAACCGGAAAAATGCACGCTAAATAAAAATAAACGGAAAAGGCGCAAATTGGAGAAAAAAAGCGCAAAATGTTACAAATAGTCGCAAATTGCTCCTTACTCATGTTTTACCTACTTTTCCCCCCACTGCACTTGTTTAGTACATGACCCCCTTGGTTTTATAAATAACTCTCGTTATGTTACAGTGATCTGGTGAAAGATGTGAGTGTCGAAGTAACGCTTGTGATTATCTGTCCAACAGAAAGCAGACCATGCAAATAACAGGAAAAGCAAATTCGCCAACAGTCCTGTGCAGGGAGACTGGCATTAGAGAGTTCTAGCTAATAATAATACCCCCACCAGTTTCCTTTAGAGACCCCTCATTATAATCATTATGACACTGTGGTCCACTCAAAGGTTAAATAAACATTAATGAAAGTGGTGCTAGAATAATATCTTCCTCTTTCATGGAGACGGGATGGAATATTTTTGTTGGTTTTTATACTGTATTTTGCTGGATCAGTCTGTTTATTTGGGTTTTACACCCTTCCTCTGGATCCTTCCTCTGGAACAGATGGGAAAAGAATCTATACTACATTTCTACCAAATGCTTAATTCAGCTGTAATACGGCTGGCTTGATGGAAGATGCAAAACAGAGTGGAGTTTGTTATACTTGGACTCAACCTTTATGAACAAATATGTTTATTTTACAATAGGCGGAGTGGATAGCCCAAACGTTTTAAGATGTTTCTGATATACTAACATATTCGGAAAAAGCTGAGTTGCTTTATAAAGATAAGAATTTAATTTCCTCAATAGCGAATGGACAATGCACAAAATGAGAGAAATCTCAATGTATCCTTTGGGGTAAAAATGCTTTATAAATAAATAATATTTCTGTCTATTATCTAATCTCCATGAGTGTGTAAATAATAAAAGAGGTGAAGGCATACCTACCAACTTGGGCCCCCAGTGATTCGGGATGCCAGGGGTGGAGCTTGGCAGGAAAGCACCCAAATAATCAGTTTGTCCCTCACAAGATGGGACAGTTGGGGTGTATGTGAAGGATCAAAGGATCTGTAGTTCTGACAGTTCACTTGCTGGGGAGATGGTGTCTGCTTAAAGCACATCTGTAACAAAAAAATAACATGTGTGTGTTGTAACGTCCAAAACTGTGCATCAAGTGTAGGCATCTTAAATAGAAATGCTTCAATAAAAGAATACAAATAAAGTACCCTATATATCCCTCTCTGCTCTGTATAGCTCTATCAAGTGGCGGACATGCTGTTTAGAATCTTTGCTCTCTATAGCTCTATCAGGGGGTGGGCATGTTGTTTAGAATATTTGCTCTCTATAGCTCTATCAGGGGGTGGGCATGTTGTTTAGAATCTTTGCTCTGTATAGCTCTATCAAGTGGCGGACATGCTGTTTAGAATCTTTGCTCTGTATAGCTCTATCATGGGGTGGACATGTTGTTTAGAATCTTTGCTCTGTATAGCTATATCATGGGGTGGACATCCTGTTTAGAATCTTTGCTTCGTATAGCTCTATCAGGGGATAAACATGTTGTTCTGAATCTTTGTCAAATATTCCTTCATCTGATCCATAATTTTAAACATGGCTTACCCCTGATAGAGCTAAACAGAGCAAAGATTCTAAACAACATGTCTGCCCCCTGATAGAGCTATATAGAGCGAAGATTCTAAACAAAATGTCTGCCCCCTGATAGAGCTATATAGAGCGAAGATTCTAAACAACATGTCCACCCCCTGATAGAGCTATACAGAACTAAGGGGGCTCAGTAATCTACTTTTGTTTGTATACTATATGTATTTATATCCAAAACATCTACATTTGATGCAATATTTCCATTAAACATAAGTAACTTTTCTGCCTTCAGTTATTCTTTAACTTATTTAATATAGCCATGCTTCTGTGAAATATCATGTCAAGAGAGGAGCCTCTGGAGAGCATTTTTACACTCCCCTTGGACCCTCACAGTCTACACAGGAGGAATCCTCAACCCCTTTAATTAGAAACCAAAATATTTGACACTTCAAGATTCCACTCCCCCCCCCCCCCCCCCCGAGGTGAAGGACAAGATCGTTATCTCCCAACCATCTTTGGGGTCATTGTTGGTGCAGCTGTTATTGTTAAATAATTTAACCGACCTTTGATGAGATATGTGTCAGGAAACTTGAGTAGCCTTTCCGCGAGACCAGTTCACAGGTTCTAGACTAGCTCTTACCTCGGGGTATTTGGGGATTATAGTATTGTTATTAAAAGATAGAACTGTTGGTTTGGATGATTGCGGATTCGAGTTCCAAGGCTTTCCAGAACCTGCCCTGGTGACCATTGTCCCTGGATGATGAGGTATTTCTCAAGGGACCAGCTCTGTCCATCAATGCATAGGAAATATTTTTTGCCAGGGGCACAGAGACAGGGATTAAATGATTTGTTCCAGGGTCTATAATTATCAACTCTTATTCCTAAGATGCACCAGTAGAAGGTTCTGACCATTAATTCCTTCAAGAGTTTTTAAAACCATTGACTTCGGTGAGTTCTTCATTCACAGTGTTACCAGGTCTAACGTGTGATTATTATTATTATTTTTAAAAAGAAATTCAAAATGAGCATCACCGCGACTAAAAGGATTACTGCATTTTTAGCAGCTAGCCCCGGGCCAAGCAATGGAACGTGAAGTCTAATTTCAGTTTGAACTTTTTACTTTCCTGCCTTAGCCCATTGTGATGGATCAGACAGAAGCCCCAATCTGCAAATTATCTACAATCTTTGTATCTTCCAATGAACACAAAGTTCTCCTGAGAACAGCAGGAAATGCAGGAAAAGGAAAAATTTACAATAATACGCATGATGGTGCAAGTGCTGTGCTCTATCATGCTCAGCCAGCCATTGGATGCCAGAAGATGCATAACGCAATCAAAATTAGATCTAACCTTAATCCTCCTACTTCTCATTCCACGCATACAGCTGTATGATCAGCTACCTGAATAGATCTGACATTAACTCCTCCTACTTCTCATTCCACGCATACAGCTGTATGATCGGCTACCTCAATAGATCTGACATTAACTCCTCCTACTTCTCATTCCACGCATACAGCTGTATGCTCAGCTACCTGAATAGATCTGACATTAACTCCTCCTACTTCTCATTCCATGTATACAGCACACATTGCAAATATAGTTATCATTCACCTGGTATTATTATATGTCTGCTTTGTACAGGCTCCTGTGTAATGTATGTATGCACACATTGCAAGTATAGTTATCATTCACCTGGTATTATTATATGTCTGTTCTGTACAGGCTCCTGTGTAATATATGTATGCACACACTGCAAGTATAGTTATCATTCACCTGGTATTATTATATGTCTGCTTTGTACAGGCTCCTGTGTAATGTATGTATGCACACATTGCAAGTATAGTTATCATTCACCTGGTATTATTATGTGTTTGCTCTGTACAGTCTCCTGTGTAATATATGTATGCACACACTGCAAGTATAGTTATCATTCACCTGGTATTATTATGTGTTTGCTCTGTACAGTCTCCTGTGTAATATATGTATGCACACACTGCAAGTATAGTTATCATTCACCTAGTATTATTATATGTGTGCTCTGTACAGACTCCTATGTAATATATGTATGCACACATTGCAAGTATAGTTATCATTCACCTGGTATTATTATATGTCTGCTCTGTACAGACTTCTGTGTAATATATGTATGCACACATTGCAAGTATAGCTATCATTCACCTGGTATTATTATATGTCTGCTCTGTACAGACTCATGTGTAATATATATATGCACACATTGCAAGTATAGTTATCATTCACCTGGTATTATTATATGTCTGCTCTGTACAGGCTCCTGTGTAATATATGTATGTACACATTGCAAGTATAGTTATCATTCACCTGGTATTATTATATGTCTGCTCTGTACAGGCTCCTGTGTAATATATGTATGTACACATTGCAAGTATAGTTATCATTCACCTGGTATTATTATATGTCTGAATACTGATATATTACAATTTAATGAATACTTCCAAATTCATAAGTATTGAACTTTAATACGCATGAAAAACGGTCAGATCATTTTCAAGCTTTACTTGTCCTTTAAGTCTCTGGTTTAGTATGTATAACTGGTCCCCCCCCCCCCCCCCCCGCCCCCTTTAATAAGGAATCAAGCCTTTCGAAGCTACCTGGAGCTTCAGTTGGACCCGGCAGTGGTCTGTTGACATATCACTGAGCGGAATAAGCTCTGAGCTGATATATTGCCGGGGTCACTGGCTGAGATGATTGCTGTTGTTTGGGAAGTTCTTACACTGGACTTATTTATTAATACGGATTCATTCATCTGGGCAGATCCTGTATGAGGAAATTCCCTGACTCTCTGCTGTGATCAGTGTACTAATTATTAGTAATTAGAGACTGGACATGAGTGCTTCACTACCAGGAGAATAATTAGAACGCTGATTGCGTCTGACTCTTAATTATGCAATATTAATTGAGGCTGGCTCGTGAAGGCGTGCTGGTAAAGGTCCAAAGGACAGCGAGGTGTGAGGGATTGGTGCGTACCCGGCTGTCAAAAACCCCCCTGAGATTGGGGATCTTTCCCACGACTTCAAACAAATTAAATCTTAACGGGACATGTAAACATTATTTATACTGTGAATGCAGAGCATAAAATATGATGAAAATGATCTATACACTGTGTGCAAATTTACAAGCAAATGCATAAGATAATATGAAAGTATGTTTAAAGGCCCACTAACGCTTACATAAGATGTAACTAGATTACCTGTGCATTTAAAACAAACACATATATAAGACATATTACACTTTTTTCCCCCCTTCTATGTTTGAATTAATTGCATATAAAAGTAAAAATAAAATTAGGTGTTTATCTCCAGCATCCATTTTGAGAATTTTACCCATTACGCAACATTCTCCAAAATCTTCCAGCCAGTCTCACTTTACAACTGTGGCCAAAGCCTGCATGATGAGGTCATAAGATACTCCCCTGCTCTCTTACTGGCTCCTGTGTATCATAGTGGGCAGGACTAGGTGGCTGTGTACACCACAAAGAGAGGAGATTGACCTGATCAAACAGGATCATAACTCCGCCCCTTGTGATGTATTAGTAACAATACCCTCCCATTCAATGCAAGTCTATGGTCAGAATTCTGACGTATAGACTGCATTCTGTGTCCCCAGCCCCAAAGTGAGATACTAGTGCTGTAAAGTTACTGGGGGGTGACCCAAAAAGATTAAAGATGTATATTGGGATGACAATATTTTTTTGCTATTCAGTGCACACACAGTAACAATCAAAAGTAAAAAGTCAGTGATAGTTAACCGTCCCCCAATTATACCCTTGGCAAAAAATGTTACAATCTAGGTATGACCAGTATATTCTTAGCCAGGCAGAAATATGGAATGGGGTGGCTCTCACCATTATATAATTAGCTTAAAAATGGCCGTGGTTATCACATTTTCCATCAAGATATAATTGCAGACATGGTACAGTACAGTACCCTATTAATGTATAGTTAGCCAGACACAGACGTGGAATGGTATTGTTCTCCTCATCATATTGTTAGCCAAATGCAGACGTAAAGCAGTATAAATGGCGAGTATAGCATTTAAATCATGCTGTAAAACTGTATCAAAAAATAGCTTATGTTTAATTGAAAGATTGTATCAAGTGCAGATGATTTCTAAAGAAATTATTTAATGAAAGAATACAAATTAAGTACCATATTGAGCCTTCTTCACTCCACATAGTTCTCTCAGGGGGCGGACATGTTGGTTAGAATCTTTACTCCATATCGCTCTCTCAGGGGGCAGACATGTTGGTTAGAATCTTTACTCCATATAGTTCTCTCAGGGGGCAGACATGTTGGTTAGAATCTTTACTCCATATCGTTCTCTCAGGGGGCAGACATGTTGGTTAGAATCTTTACTCCATATAGTTCTCTCAGGGGGCAGACATATTGGTTAGAATCTTTACTCCATATAGTTCTCTCAGGGGCAGACATGTTGGTTAGAATCTTTACTCCATATGGTTCTCTCAGGGGGCGGACGTGTTGTTTAGAATCTTTACTCCATATAGTTCCCTCAGGGGGCAGACATGTTGTTTAGAATCTTTACTCCATATAGCTCTCTCAGGGGGCAGACATGTTGGTTAGAATCTTTACTCCATATAGTTCTCTCAGGGGCAGACATGTTGGTTAGAATCTTTACTCCATATCGTTCTCTCAGGGGGCAGACATGTTGGTTAGAATCTTTACTCCATATCGTTCTCTCAGGGGGCAGACATGTTGGTTAGAATCTTTACTCCATATAGCTCTCAGGGGGCAGACATGTTGGTTAGAATCTTTACTCCATATAGTTCTCTCAGGGGCAGACATGTTAGAATCTTTACTCCATATGGTTCTCTCAGGGGGCGGACATGTTGTTTAGAATCTTTACTCCATACTCCAACTTGGGTCAGATCTTCACTCACCTTAGTTCAAATGAACAAAGATCTGACCCAAGATTCTAAACAAAATGTCTGCCTCCTGGTAGAGCTTTATGGAGTAAAGATGGCTTATAAGGTACTTTATTTGTATGCTTTCATTAAAACATTTCTATATAAAATGCCTACACTTGTCATCTTTCAATGTAACAGAACTTAATTGTTTGCTAAAGTTGTCTTTTAATGAAAGAGTACATATAAAGTATCTTATCGAGTCCTCTCTCCTCCACTTAGCTCTATCAGGAGGCAGACATGTTGTTTAGAATCTTGGGTCAGCTTCCTTCATTTGACTCAAGATTCTAAACAACATGTCTGCCTCCTGATAGAACTATACAGAGAAAGGATGGCTCAATAAGTTATTTTATATGTTTTCTTTCATTAAAGCACTTCTATGTAATATGCCTACATCTCATTAAATATTTTAACTAAACAGAACTTCATTTTCTGTCGACAGTCATTTTTTAATACATAGCTGACCACTGGGTGAAACCCCTCCCCGAATCCCCCCCCCCCCCCCCCGAGGCTTTTCAGAGACTTCGGGGCTATTGTGTGTGGAAGAAGTTCATTTGTAGTTTGGGACACTGGCTGCCTATTGGGGCAGGCTCATCGGGCTTTGTTCCTGGGAATGATATGCTTCTGCTGACTGAGCTCTTGGCAACAAAGACACAATGTCGCCGCAGAGCCAAGTCTGCAGAGCGAGCAGCTGTATCCCTGCCCGGCCGCGCCGCTACTGATATTTACTACTCTGACAGAGTGGAGAGATAATCCCATAACTAGCATTGTGATGTTTGTTTTTCAATTAGAGATGCTGATTTAGCAAGCAAGGATTACACATGAACTCAGGTCTTCCACATCTGGCATCTCCTGCTCTGATCTGCCTTTGATTTAAAAGACACTGCCCCTTCTCTTATAAATAGCCCTATCCGTTGGGCTGATCTCGGAAATAGCTGAGCTGGGGTAGATAGAAGGAGCCTCATTGGTTGGTAACCAGGGCCTGTAAGTGCACCTTTGGGGATATTCAAATTATAGTAGTATCAAATTGATCACAAGGTTTCCCAGCAAAAAAATAAAAAAATTACGAATTGCAATTCATGTGAAGCACTGAAATATTGCAAATATTGACAAGAAAAGGACATTTATCCAGTTTATAATTAAAGGACTGTCAGCAAAAAAATCAAGTTATGTTTAACGGAAAGATTATTTCACATGTAGGCATTTTAAATCAAAATGCTTTAATGAAATATTACAAATTAATAAGTACCTTATTGAGCCCTGTATTCTCCGTATAGTTCTATCAGGAGGCGGCCATGTTGTTTACAATCTTGGGTCTGATGGGTCAGATGAAGGAAGATCAGGCCTATCTGACCCAAGATGCATGCCCCCGATAGTGCTATAGAAGCAGAAGGGCTGAGCAAAGCACTTTATTCATATTCTTTCATTAAAACAAATTCTATATAAAATGTCTATAATTGACGCAATCTTTCAGTTAAACAGAAGACAGCTGAAAAAATACCGCTCTGAATTTGGAAGCCTAATTTAAGATTTACAATTGGTACTTCTACTCCGCTCCCTGAGCAGCCACGAGGTCCTTTATGTCATTGGCGTGTCATTCAAGCCTTGACACAAACCCCAGCTGCCAATTTTGCCTGGAAAATAAATGTAAAAAGCAGAAGTGAAACGCTGCCTTCTTCAAATATAGGATATTTTCCCATTTTACTTTGAATGGGGCCGTCTAACGACATGTAGAACCATGTCGTATTGCATCTTGACGTATCCACCCACGGATGTAAGATTAATATCGCTCTGCAGCTATTTCTTGTGTCCACCTGAAAAACTATTTCCAAATCTCCACACTCTATAATTTCACTCTGATAAAAAACATTCATTCATACGACTGTCTCAACCTTTTTTTTCTTGTACGAAACCCTTAATTATATAAGTCGGTTCCTGAAACCCTTAAGGCATTTTGATGACTGCGGTGAAATTGGATCAATAACATACGAGTGTTACTGATCTCAGAAATGTTAGATGTGTTTCACTAGCGATTAGCTCAGGGATTTGAGTAGTCTGGTAGAACCTAGAATTCCAGACACAAGGGGGTATGGTGAGAGGTGAATAGTAGGACTTAGTCACCCATCCGTCGTCTCAGCCTGACTCACGTTTTTTGTGGTCCAGAGGTAGATTTTATTGCCTTTCTGTTTGTTGTTGCAGTTTATCGAGTTGGGGATTCTCACCTAGAAGAGTTTCTTGATTACTTGAAGTCCAGACCATGAGACCTTAAACTAGTTTGCTTACATCATTACTCTAGTCATCATGAGTTGGGATCTTCAACCCAAGACGTTGGCCATACCACCACCGTCTGCTTCTCTGGTCATTTATTCAGATTAAAGGGGTTTAATGAAGTTTTGGCCTATATAGGCACAAAGATTTATAAGTATCCATTGTTGACTTGGTTGTATGAAATACAACTTGTAGGACCCTCTAAGGACTAGAGTCTATATGAAAGAAATATCGGTTTACGACTAGTCATGTCATTTATATATCCACACAAATGTACAGTGCATCTTTTGGCTTGGAACATAAGACGTAAGTAGCCGATCTGTCCCATACTATATTGCTTCTTGACGTTTGACAGACCCATAGAGGTAAAAGCAATATTTATTAGACTGAAATTGGTGATTTACATTTTTGCAGCTTTTAAGAACAGTTGGGAAACATGACAAAACTTCCTCCATGTGGAACCATTTATTTATTTTACTTTGATCAAAGGTTGGATCAAGTGCACATGTTATAAATAGAAATGCTTTAATGAAAGAGTACAAATCAAGTGCATTACCTCTTTACACTGTATAACTCTGTGTTCATAGGGCGGGTCAGATAAAATAAGATCTAAAATATCTGAACCAAGATGTGCATGTCCTCCCCCTGATAGAGCTATACAGAGCAAAGATTCTAAACAACATGTCCTCCCCCTGATAGAGCTATACAGAGCAAAGATTCTAAACAACATGTCCTCCCCCTGATAGAGCTATACAGAGCAAAGATTCTAAACAACATGTCCTCCCCCTGATAGAGCTATACAGAGCAAAGATTCTAAACAACATGTCCGTCCCGTGATAGAGCAATACAGAGCAAAGATTCTAAACAACATGTCTGCCCCCCGATTGATAGAGCTACACAGAGAAAAGATTCTAAACAACATGTCTGCCCCCTGATGGATAGAGCTATGCTCATTAAAGCATTTCTATTAAAAATACCTACAATCGATTCAGTATTTTAATGAAGCAAGTTATTTTATTGCAGACAATTATCCTTTAGCTCAGCATACTGTTAAAGAAAAGTAAATGTTGAAGCTATTTGTTGAAGGCTTTACAAAAATAAGAGTGGATACCTGCAGTAACCTTCCAGTGCCGGTAGCAAATGCTAACATTGTAACTGAATTCAATAATACCTGGCGGATGTGTAGGGATAACTCTGACCTTTCATTATTGGATGGGGTGGATCACAATCCATGTTTGTCTATGTGTTGAAAGCTAATGGGAATTATAACTAAACACATCCAGGAGGCACACGAGGAGTTAAATAAATCAGTGCACAAAGAGGAGCGGTGTGTTTTTCTGTGTTTTGTATTTTGACAGGACTTTTTGGGTGGGGTAAATCAGGGAAAAAAAATCACTGAAAGCATGCCAAGTACAATAACACAAACAGAGTGTAATGGTAAAGGGTCATGTATTATATCGTTTGTTGTTTTACAAGGTATTAAAGGGACATGGCGGGTGATGTATAACCGTGTCAGGAAGCTAGCTGAAAGTCGAACACCAGTAAAGGGGCACTGTCCCATCAAGTTCGGGATTGTTGGCAGCTATGTGTTGTATGTGCTTTTCCATTGCAAATATCATGTTAGCTGAGTAATATTCCGCTCCCCTAATAATGACCCTGCTGCCCATATATCGGGGTAGCTGAATACAGATTTTACATGAGAGACACTTACCTAACATATGTTTCTGTTGGACCCCGTTCACAGCTCACTTACCCGCCACGCTGTAGGATGGATTGACATGCGGCTGCAAGACTCGCTCTACGGTCTGCAATGGAAACGTGGCCTGCAGTGGCCTGGCTCCTAGTGCTTAGCCTGATAGCTGACTGGTGTAAAACAGTACGAAGCAGAGACTTCACGGTGCAAGATATCATCTACCTTTACCCTTCAAGTAAGAACTTCTGTAACGTATATATTACTCGTATATCTTGTATTTAGGATAATCTTCTCCCGTTGGCCCAGATACCCCACTATTAATTGAATTTAATAGTATTAGGTCTCCAACTTATAGATACTATATGGATGACCCTCTGTATTTAAGAGGCAGTCCTACTTTATTCATAAATGAGGGAATTGAGAAGGGAATTTCACACTTAAAGGGGCTGTCTGGTGCCCAAAACGCATCTTCCAAATATAAATGCATATTAATGTGCTTTCAAACTACTTTAAAATGCATGTCTTACATTTCGCATTGCTTAAAATATAAAATACTTACAGCGAGATGGAATTGTGAAATGACAGCAGTTTGCAAGAAGCCAGGACTGCCCACATTAGCAGAGTAAAAGTATTTCCTTTTGCTGCAGGAACCAGTGAGAATAATTTCATTCATTTTGGAATTTCCTGTCTCTCTAGTGATGTCATCAGAAAATGTGTCGCACTGTTAAGATATCCTACTGTGTACAAGAGCAAGGCCACTTAGAGTCCACAAAATTTATTCAACTGGAAGAGCACAGGAAGTGACTAAATAAAACAAAACTTTATATCCTCAGTGTCTCTATAATCAGTGCTGCCGCACCTGCAGTAAACATGCAGAGTAATCACTGGGGGAGGGCTTGAGTCAAATATTAAAAATGTGATTTATACAGAATGCCTGCATCAAATCACAATGGGAAAAAAGCTTGTGCACTATACAAGCAGAAATCTTCATCTTGCACTAAGTGATTTTGGGGACTACAATGTCAAACTTAGGGCCAAAGTAGACGACTTGGAATTTTTTCCCCAGCTCAGCTACTTTGTCCTTAAGTTTGAAATTTCCTTCTCAATTGATCTTCAATAAATAAAGCAATCAGTCTTTACTAGGCTGTGACCCTGAGCCAAATGAACATTCACTCCCAGCTATGGCAAAGACTTCTCCCCAAGCGCCTCTGCAGTAACCTCCGGAGAACCCACAATCCCCCTTCATGCTGCATCAGACACAGTATCCGTTATCAGGATACAATCGACCCATAGTCTCCCGAGAGAGCCTTACCTGCCGCAAGTTTTGGCACAAAACTAAAAAAAATGACTGGCCAATCCGATCACCACAATAGACTAAACAGTGAAATATAGATTTTTTTCATTACTGGCCGCCAGTGGGTTAATCACCTGACCCGCCACGTATGTGGCCAACTGTAAATTACACTAATGTATCCGATGAGTCAAAATCCAAACGACCCATTCTGTCTCTTACGTGGATCTCGCTAAGTTACATTTTTGTGCAACACAGTCAAGGATTTTAAGCATGCCTGGGATAGACACAAGGCTATCCTGGCTATAAGACCGGGAACGGGGCACTAATAAAAGTACTTAAAAAAAAATTGGGCAGACTAGATGGATCGAATGGTTCTTATCTGCCGACACATTCTATGTTTCTATGTTTCTATGTTGTTAAGTCATCGAAACAGACAATGGAAAAAAAGCAATTCCACTGAAAATGTATTATATACAATAGTTTCTCATACTGGAAAATACAAGTACTAAAATAAATAATAATGATAATAAAATCGCAGCTCTTTGTTAGTTTCTATGCTAGTAATCACTGACAGTTTTGTTTATTCTTTGTTTTTTTGCAGCGACTCCATACCCCGGGGGATTTAAATGTTTTACTTGCGAGAACGCCAGAGATAATTTTGAATGTAATCGCTGGGCACCGGATCTTTACTGCCCCAGGGGTAAGTTCTACTTTGCGTCAAATCATGTAAGCTTAATCCCATAATGGTCGGGGAGACAAAGTTATTCTAGACTGCATGAAAGGGGCAGATTTGGTAACGAGGTCGCAAGGTTCTTATTGTGGCTTTAGATTTCATTCTCTGACCTCACCAGTTGATCACTTCCAGGAATCCTTCAGGTTAATCTGTTATGATCTCACAGAGCTGACGTACATTATAATGGTGGGGAAATCCCACTGTGTATATATATATATATATATATATACAGCGAAATTAACTCAGTGCTTGTAGGAAATAAAATCTAATAATAAACTGTATTGTATTACCAGTGCTCCAATTACAAGGAAATATATAGGCTAAAAGAGGTACTCAATCTAATATGCTGTGATGTTTGGGATATATTTGGATGTGTGTCAGTAACGCTGCATTTTCCAAACTCTGGGGGTCATATACTAAGCAAGTGCAGTGGGATAAAAAGTAGGTAAAACATGAGTCAGGAGCAATTTGCGACTATCTGTAACATTCTGCGCTTGTTTTCCCTGATTTGCGCCTCTTCCGTTTATTTTTATTTAGCGTGCATTTTTCCGGTTGCGCTAATACATTGCGATTATATCTGCGCCACGCTAAAGAGCTTTGCGAATATTTTGTGAAAAATAATTCTTATTTGCGTGTGAAAATTACACCAGCTTTTAGCGAGCGCTATCAAAAGAGATAGAAAAAATATTCCCAAACCTGCCTGTTTTTATTCGCAATTAGCGCGTATGTACTATCTGAGTGTTAAATGTTTAGTACATTTGCCCAGAAAATATATTTTCATTTTTTAGTACATGGCCCTCTATAAGCCAGATTTATCAAGTCAGGTGCTATTTAAGGAAAAATGACTAAAATAATAGTAATTACCATGGGAACCAATGGAATGTCTCGACAGTTTGCTCCAAATGTAGCACTTTTTGTTTATAAATAGATACCTTTTTTGCTTTGTTAAATGTGGCCCTATTAGAGGGGGAGGGGCCTTGATTAAATCCCCGCCCATTTACCCCAGCCCCGCCCGCTTCTTTCATAGTAAGTCAGTTTTGGGACCTGCTCCCCTAACATGTTATCTGTGTCCCACTCGTAAAACCCTTTAAATTAATATTTTTTCGCTGGTTCTATATGGTGTACCTGTAGTCTAAGAAAGCTGGAACCTATATATGTACGTGAATATTCCCCTATAATATTAGTGATATCCAAATATATGAATTTCCCCTACTCTATCAGTGATACCTCCTACACATACATGATAGAAAGATGCTTTATAAATTGGGAGAGCTGGGAATAGTTTATATAGTTTAAAACTTGAAGCTCTTTTAACATGTATCCATGTTCTGTATACCCAGTTATAGCCAGAGGGGGGCGCTATTACATGCTGGGTAAGAGGCTCCTCTGGATTTTGGATTTCCCCAAAATAGTCTAATCATTTAGGGTGGTTATTTGAGGCAGAATCAAATACAGGCCCTGGGATTTAGGGAAAGAGTAGAGTTATGTTGCCAGCCATCTCGTACATCCCGGGAAACACGTGGTACTGGGAGGCAGGGCTTAGGAGGGTGGAGCATCCACGCTACTGCGCATACACAAACCTCTAAAGGAGAGAGCGCAGGTAACTTGTTTTTCTTTGGTTTTTACTATATATTGGGGCTGATGTGTACTGTAGTCGTTGCAGCCGCCCAGTGATGGGAGTGAGCGCAGGACTTTTCTTTCTGCATTTGTATCCATTTTTTGTATTACTCAGCCTTGTTACAATGCAGCCGCCCATCCCATGTGTTCCCTATTAAGGGTTAATAATGTATAGGGGTGTATATAAAAAACACCCCTTTCTGTCTCATTAGAGATTTTTGCCAGAGGCTCAAAGAAGCAAGGTGAATGGTTAGAGTTAGGACCCACCTAGGGGGGTCTGCCTTGACGTTGGCAGGTGGGCTCATCCTCTCATGGCCATTGGAGGTAACTAAAAAACCTCCATTTGTTTTAAAAATACATAGGGATAAAGGAGAGAGCGCAGGTAACTTGTTTTTCTTTGTTTTTTACAAACCTCTGTGTCTTGTGGCGTCAATGAAAAACCCCAATCAGGACAGCTGGAGTGCTCGGTTGGACAAAACCAGATAGGTCTACCCCCAAAGTCCATTAAAACTTTACTTTTATGTAGTAATGTAATAAAAATGTAAAAAAAATACGTGGGGGCGAGTCAAAAACATGGCTGTCATATGCCACAGTCACGTGAAGCACCTCACACTACCAACTCCAAAAATAACAAACATGACACAAACGAAATAGTGGTAACTAAAGTGAAAACAGTCCTGAATGTTCTGGGACAGTCCTGTTTTTGGGATCCTGTCTCATCCAATTCAGGTCTATCCCAGCATTGGCAAGTGTGAAAGTGTCTCAACCCCCTATATTGTCAGCACAGTGGCTCGGCTAGAGTGGGATTGAGCCCGGCTGTGTGCTGCTGTCCTATCACGTTCCCATACACCCTCTCTCCTCTTTAATTATTTCCTGGTACATTTTTTGTTATGCATCAGTTGAGCCGCTCTTTGAACTCTTTTCAAATTATACGTGTCCTCCTCCTGGAGGTAATAGCTTTAAATATTAATCACCAGTTTCAACAGTTACCAAGCTGCAGTAAGAATTTTGCTTTCAACATAAAGCAAAGGGAGTTAAATGTGTTAAAGTCCTGCACATAAGAGTGTCAGCAAGTGAAAAAACGGGCAAGCGCCAGTGTCTTCTATATAATATACCTTATGTTTGTATCCATTGTCAAGACAAGTGTAGCTTTCTATATTAATCACCAGTTTCACAAGTTAGCAGCTAAATGTTTTGCTTTCTATATAAAGCAAAGGGAGATAAATGTGTTAAAGTCCTGCACATAAGAGTGTCGGCAAGTATACCTTATGTTTGTAAGGTAATGTTTTCTAACTGGAGAAATAAAAGTTATTTCTTATTATCTGTGCTGACTGGTGGACATATAGTGGTTTGGAGATTATTACTTGAGATGTGCTTCTTTTGAACTATCTAAGACATTCTGTAACTGTGATATTTGGGATCGATCTTGATGGACTATTAAGGAACGCTGGGATTTATTCCTAAATGAGACAAATGCTGGGAATTGGGGGTTTCAAACTTTAGGTCAAAGTAGCTGAATTTGAAAACTTTCTCCCCTTCAGCTGGAACAAGAGATTTATTTTTAGATCGTTATTAAATGCAGCCTTTTTTTTTTTTTTTTTTTTTTACTATGGTCTTTATTTATAAAAGAGGGACTTGAATATGTAAGGCCAAAATAGTAGAGATTGACAAACAGCCGAACTGGAGAAATGTTCCATCTCCGTTCCCTTGTCAATTCCCTGAAAAATCTTTCTTACGTGAATAAAGCTCTTCTAGCAAATGTAAAATGTTCTCGATTCATCTGTATTCCAGACACGGGACCAGTCTTTGGATTGATTTTCCACTGGATGGGTTGGTTGTGAGCTTTTTAATAAAATCTAAATCTATATATGTTTTTTTTTTATCACTATTGGCTCTTGTGATATAAAACACTAACTGACCACAAATAGCCATTGAGGCTGATTGTGTTATGAGCAAAGGAAGGCCTATGATTAAGCGTAGCAATACGCGAAACGCGTAAGACGTGCCTGCTTTTACCCCCACACTCCGTGTTGCCTTCATTTTTATCAGATCCACAATAAAGTACTTAATATTTTGCCTGTAACGTGCAGTGCCCATCTCATTCTTTGATCATATCACTCTCGGGGTGGAGTAATCAGGCCGGCTTTATTATCGTCAGGAGTTTTATATTGAATTACTTTCTTTTTTTTGGTGTTATCCTGTATTACCCCCTCTCTGCTGACAGCTGCTGTAACTCCTTAGTTACCTTCTACTTATCACTCCTCACAGTGCGTCATGTCTGAGATGTCTAAAGAGACAGATGTGTTGCAGCATGTTCCAACGGCTTTTCTTTCAAACGAGAAACCGCGTCTTTTTTTTTGGGGGGGGGGGGGGGGGGCTATTTGCTAAAACTGCCCCGACAAGGCGAGTTGGAGAACCTTTCCAGCTCGGCTATCAATGCCTGATATTTGCAGTGCGCTTGTCAGTTCAGTTTCACCGAATAGACCGAATACCTCTGCATAATGCTCGGGCAGACACAGATTTGACAGGACTGTCCCCGAAAATCTAGGACTGTTGGCAAGTATTCACAGATTCCTGGGAGTTACTGCGGGTTCCATTTCGGAGTTCTGCAGTAAAGCAAGTCACATAACCTATAATGTACTGTTCAGACCTTCGTTTGATGATTAGAGGCCATTGCTGGTGATTAAGTGACCTTATTTCAGTAAACGTTGCTGTGTCAGTCAGTGGAGTCATCGGTGCCGCAAAGAAAATGGCGCCAAGAGACTCGCATGTTGGATGATCTGTCACATCTAACTGCAAAGTGCGATAAAAACAGAATGTTTTGCAATTCCGCTACTTTGGTCTTAAGTTTGAAATTCTCTTCTCAATTGCCTGCAATTCCGTCTTTCGTGTACAAACTCCAACGCCGAACTGAACATGCAAAAAACACATCATCCGCCACCTAACTAAGCAAAGAACAGTTTGTTTTGTTGTTGTTTGGACTGAATCCTGTGACATAATGTGATCCATTCAATACACAGAGCAGTGTGGAATGATCAGCGAGGATGACTGTCAGCACAGACAGGCTTCACCAAATAAAAACAATACTGTCTGTCAGAGCAACATGTCTTTTATGATCTTCTAATTACGTCTGCCAAAGGCTGTGATTCCTTCGCCGTTTGAAACGCTCGATATATATTTACGTTCGGTTTATTATTTTATCGCAGAGATGAAGATGACAGATCTGCAAGGCATCTAGAGGGTCCACAAATTCCACAAATATCATACAGAATGACTGTATGCCTGCCAACAGTCTTGGATTTTACTTCCAAGTCCTTCCACAGGCCCTAGTTTTTTGTTTTTTTTCTCTAGCTCTGCAGACATAATATATATATAGATTACATTATATTTCTGTATATGTTGGGGGTTATTTATAAATGTCCTTTTAGAACTTTAAAGTACAGAGAGAATTATTCTTTTTTTTAGTTCATGTAAAAGGGCTTTATTCAGGAAAGACGCAATTGAGAAGGGAATTGCAAAATGAAGACCAAAATAGTAGAGTTTGGATTATAGCTGAAGGGGATAATTTTTCCAACTCGGCTACTTTGGCTTTAGGTTTACAATTCCCTCTTTCTTTTACAAAGCCTTTAATGTTTTTATTTATACACATATAAAAATGAGGTTATTGGCTTTGTAATCCCGTGTTGCTCGAGGGTCCGCGTCTCAGCATTTTCTTTGCTTATTATGCCGTCTCCTCTCTGTTGTGATTTGTCAGTGAGTCACTGGCCGACTCTTTTTTTTAGCCCTTTGATATTATTAGATTGCAGTCACGTGAATACAGTGTTATTTAATTCAAACACAGGTCGTAGGTTTCAAAATAACCTAAGAAACATCAGAAGGTACCACTTTAAGGAGAGCCCTCCAGCAGAAGTGGTAAAGGTTGATACAGCATACCTGGGAAGGCGGGATGCGTTGGGGAGTCATGTGCCATGTTGCAAAAGGAGTCGTATATACCTAACTGAAACCTCAATGACGTTTCGGGGGATGACAACTTAATTTTAGAGAAGTATAAGTTCTATTAAAGTTTTTAGTGGTTCTTTATCATCATTATATTTATGTGAGAGAGATGCAATCACTGCACACGTACTTAAAGAAAACATCCTGCTCTTCCTAAGCTCCGTGAGTTTCCAAACAATTCTTAGGTTGTTTCTGGGAAGTTAATTAATCATTACACGAGATCTTCAAAGGCCTGGGATAAATCCCTGGGGCGAACTTGGTGATTTCCTGGTCAGACTTCAGCTGTTCGGTATCAAAATATTTTCCTTCTCTCTGGTCCACTTGACTCCTTCTTGTATCGGATTTCTCAGAAATTAGTTCTCTCCTCAAACACTACCGGACGCAATCACCTGCCGATTTATTTCAATTATTAATACAGAGCCCAAAAAATAACCCGGATCATTGTCTCCGGAGACACTCGACACCGCTGTGTTTACGTCAAATACTGATTTCATTTGTACAAATTAGGATGTTATTTTTTCCCCCCAAAATAATATTTACCTAAGGTTCACTGTTAAAGGGGCGGTTCCCCTAGCGTACTTACTGTATATTGTTCATGTGTCTTGTATGCGTGGAATGTACTCGTTTCTTACTTTAATACAATTTACAGTTCTTACATTGAAAGTAATTACAGCGGGGCTTCTAAATTCAGTGACATTCCAATAAGGCGGGGCTTGGAGAGAGAGGGAGGGGCTTGGAGATATAGGCAGGGCTGTTGTCCTGAGAACCCTAGAACCCTTGAGAAAAATACGGGCCTTGGTACTGTCTCCATAGACTTAACATTGGCCTGAAGTCAATTTTTTACCGGCCTGCCGGTAAAATACCGGCCAGGTGGCAACCCTACCAGTTGGAGGGTATCGGAGATTGTGCACCTCACCGTCAGGAGTAGAGCTTACGGAAAAAAACTCTTGCTGCTAAGTTGAGTGGCTCTTTAAATATTAAACACACTGCCTCTCCAAAGCCATTAATACAATTAAAGAAACTTCTTCTTATATTATATATATATATATTAAAGTTTTTGTTGTTGTATTGTCTGTTATCTCCATAGATTGTGTATCAGTTATACAATCATATTCATGTTAAATGACTTTATGTGATAACTGTGGCTTATTGCATGCTGCTTTGCAGAGTTTCATGTCCCTGTGTAACAATATGCGATAATATTAACACATTGGATAAGGAGAATAGTTATAAAAATACTCAAATAATCAGGACTTCATGGGGAAGTATTTTAAAGGACAACGGTTGGCAAAAAAAAATCAAGATATGTTTAATAGAAAGATGTAGACATTTTAAATAGTAATGTTTTAATGAAAGAATTCAAACAAAGTACCTTTTTGAGCGCTCTAACCGGTCTATCCGGAGGCGGACATCTTGAGTTAGATGACGGAAGATCCAAGATTCTAAACAACATGTCCGCCCCACGGACAGAGCTATACAAGCAAAGAGGGCTCAATAGCATACTTTACTTGTATTATTTAATTTCTATGTGATATAACAATCTTTAAGATGGGCGATCGGGTAGTATAGTGTATAAATACATTGTATGTGCTAATACGTAAAATATTTCTTTGTTTTTTAGAGACAAGATACTGTTACACTCAACATGTCATGGACTCCACAGGAGAGAGCACATCTGTCACTAAACACTGTGCTTCACTAGACCACTGCCTAACACTGGGGTGCTGGGATTACAAACACAGGGATCAAAAGGTACGAACATTACTATATTGTCAAGTGTGCCGCTCCGCGCAGTATTACCAGACATACAGCAAGGTTCAAAAGTCAGAGACCAGTATCCCAATCTGCTTTTATTTCATTATTACAAATAAAACCAACATGTGTGACAATATACAGTCCTTCTCAAAGAAAATGACATCATTAAAATAATAAGTTCTAAATACATTTATTATTGCATACTGAAAATAGATTTTTTTTTATACAACCCCAGGGTTGCCCCCTTAGCTATATTAAAGTCTGTGGAGGCAATAGCATAGCTGGTGATTTTTTGGGGAAGAAAATGAGGCAATCCTATACGACCTCCATTTGGTGCAAAGAGGATATTTGTATAAATGCCAAATATACATAAAGAGTTAAAAAGTAGATACAAATAATAATTTCTAATAATAATGCATTCTGGAATAATAAGTATCGGCTGATTACAATACTATTTTTAATAAGTGATACAAACCAGTTGCTGATAGTGAACTCAGACATAGTGTATCTAAAATAACCTGACTTTAACAATTCAATAAAAATATGAACAGCGGTGACGCCTCATTGGCGGTTATTTCGAATTGTTTTGTATTTTTTTTCATGCCTACGTAAATTAAGTTGCAATTCATCTTTTTTCCCCTTTTCCCTTTTTTTCTATTTAGATTTGCACCTCTTGCTGCGAAGGGAATATCTGTAACCTGCCGCTACCGAGGAATGCGTCGGATACAGTCTTCTCTCCATCTCCGCTGAATGATTCACAAAGACATTCGGTTCACAATGTAGCCTTTTTACCGTTTTTATACGTCTTGTGGCTTTTACTGACGTAGCAGGCGCAACAGCAGCCACGAGCATCTTCTGAGATTCTGCCACGGATGGGATGTATATAGAACATAACAATAGGGTGTAAAATAATATATTTATTTTTTCTCTGTTGTAGAAATAATATCATATGAAGCTGATTTGATCAATTAATATTCTTGAAAGGTAAAGCTTTACTTCCCAATATAGTGAGATCATGAATTGGACATAGTCTGTTGGGGGCAGAGCTAACATTTAATAAGACCCGCAATATATGATGTCTGGGGTTTATGTTATGTGAACCCTAGCACTGTTGGTATAGTCCCCATCAAGAGCAATAACACCCCTACAAAATATTAGCCATACCCTAGAGAAACTCAACAAATACTTAAATCTATTTATTTGACAATATGACTTATTTATTTATAAAAGGTGCAAAGCTAAACACTACAAGGAGGCTGCATAATTAAATGGGGATTTTTAATCTCAAATTGGCCCTAAAATGTTGCCTTGACTGATAACCTGACATTTAATTTTTTTTAAAAACATATACAAATATGTTGTGTAAAAATCTGTTAATTGATGGTGTGGCACATCTCCATACCAGGCACAACATATTATAAATTGTCTAATATAACCAAATAGTATTTCTGTTCAGACCTTATTTCTTCACCTATGTCAGAAATATAGATTTATTATAGGATATACTATACGATCCCTGCTGTATACATGGATGGAAAAAACTAATAATAATATGCAGAGCTGAACTGTTTCAACATGATGATGGGAATTTGTTGGCAGTAAAATTCTTTTGATCAACTCTGCCCTGCCTAACGATCTTATCGATGGGAGAGATCAAAGCCAATCGGCATAGTTCTAACATCTAGTAACTGGTAATTATTTTGAAGAGAAATCATGGCATCTGGCACCGTGTCTGAGGCATACATGCCAACATCGGCCATGTTTCCAGGGACACATATTTGTTCCGCATGCTGCAGAAAGAGCATGCAAAGTGCAGCCCGGCAGTATGTAGGATGGATGTACGCACAGACACAATCCAATTAATTAATCATGGTAGGTCCTGTGAGATCTCCACCCTAATTAATTAATTGCATTGTGTCTGTGCGGATATCCATCCTACATACTGCCGGGCTGCACTTTGCATGCTCTTTCTGCAGCATGTGGAACAAATATGTGTCCCTGGAAACATGGCCAGTGTTGGCAGCTATGCTGAGGTATGACTAACACCTCGTGCCCCAGGATTCCCCAATCATTAAAATGCTTTTATTATATAAAAATGATGGACTTATCATTAAAGCCCAATACAATTGGAAAGATGGGCAAGTTGGAGAATTTTTCCAGCTCAGCTATTCATGTCTGCTTTCTGTATTTCACTTGTCAGTTCAGTTTCACAGGGAAGTCATGTTTGTTTGAGGCTGTATAACTTTTTGATAAAACAAAAAACAACCACAGAAATTGTGACTAAATCCATTTTGATTCTACAGAAATAACATTCACGGCTGTTATTGGAACACTGTTTCTTGCATCTACTACTCCTTTGGTTATAACAGATCATGTTCTTCCATTATTTCACCTGCTATTTTTCCAGTGAGATGTTATATCTGTATTCACTAAGCCATCCCCAAAAGGCTGATATTCCGTGTCTTTAAATGGAAAGGTAAAACCTCAATATAAATGATCTCCTTAGTCGAAAGCACAGTACTGTAAATATAGAAACTGTAATACAGTTACATTATTTAGCTTGTGTAAAAAAACATATTTATTTGTTTAAAACGCTGTACATATTGTAAATACTTTTTGTATCATGCATATTTTGTTTGCACAATAGTTGCTTTTTTTAATAAAAATAAAGTTCTTTAAACTTCCACGGTTTTATTGAGTATTTTACCAGACCTTGGAAGGGGGGAAAAGGGATTTAAAGGAATGCAAATCAATATTTGGTTTTCTCTGTCGTGGCACAGGATTTTCTAGATTAATCAGTGTTAATTGTCATAAAGGCCCTTTAAATTGAGAATACTATATTATTTAAAGGGACGGTATCACCTGAATATTTTTTTTCCGGTGAATGTAGAGAATAAAAAAAACTGATTGAAAATGATCTATACATTGTGTTAGCCAAACTACAAGTAAATGCCTAAATTAGGAGAAAAATGTGTTTTAAATGTGTCTGTGGAGTCTGCTGCTTATGACATCACCTGTGGCACGGTATGCAAATTACACATATACCATTGAAGAGCAGTTCATTTGCATACCGTTTAAAATATTGGTGGGAGCGCTGGATAAAGATAAGGGAACAAAAAAGGGAAGAAATATTGGCTGGAGCGCTGAGGTTATGGAAAAGTAAAAAACATAGGTTTAATAGTAGTATTTATACATAATACAAAGCACAGAAATAATCTATAAGTACATTAAATTAAGAACACAGTGTATAGCAGAGCATCATTAAAAAGGATTTTTCCTCTGTATTTGAAATGCGTCTGCATCAATGGGTATAGTGTTAAAGAGAACACTTTTCTCAGGCCAAAAAATCCACAAAAGAGGGGAGGAGACCAAGACAGAGAAAATGGATTTCAGTCAGTTGTGGGACAAAGTTCTAGAAGTGGTCCAGTCACCATGGCAACTAATGGAATTTTCCTGCTGATGACATCACTTTTAGAACTTTACCCCAGAATCCCCATGGAAACCAATGGAATGTTCCTGCTGATGACATCACTTTTAGAACTTTACCCCAGAATCACCACGGAAACCAATGGAATGTTCCTGCTGATTAAATCACTTTTAGAACTTTACCCCAGAATCACCACGGAAACCAATGGAATGTTCCTGCTGATGACATCACTTTTAGAACTTTACCCCAGAATCACCACGGAAACCAATGGAATGTTCCTGCTGATAACATCACTTTTAGAACTTTACCCCAGAATCACCACGGAAATCAATGGAATGTTCCTGCTGATTACATCACTTTTAGAGTTTTACCCCAGATATTTGCTCTATATATAACCCGCAGTGTTGTTTATCCTGTTTTATTGCGATCACATTCCAGCCTGGTTGTGAAGGGCGGCCATCTTTGTTTGCACTGCAGCTCACAGGTAAGATTACATCAGCGTCGTTATCTGGAGTGAGATATAAAACACATTATGTTTCATAATAACCCCTGTCAAGTACTGGCTGAGAGAACTAACGTCCATATGAGTGGTGTTACCACAATAAATCTTCTTGACAGAAGACGTACTCCAGATATTCCAGATAAGCTCTGGATGACAAAATGGCCGCTTCAGGTGCTTTAACAATTTGATTGAAACAAAGGGCCGTATTCATGAAAAGGGAGATTGAGAAGGGAATGACAAACTTAAGGCCCAAGTAGCCGAGTTGGATAAATTCTCCCATTCAGCTATACTTCAATCACTACTATTCTGGCCTTAATTGTGCAATTGTCCACAATTCTCTCTTTCATGAATCAAGCCTAACATGTGGAGACTGAAGAAGGATTATAAAGAAAAATAGTTTTGTAGAAAATCAATCCTTGAAATAAATATTTATATAAAAAATGTGTATATTATACACCGATCAGCCATAACATTATTATATATATACACACGGATCAGCCATAACATTATTATATATATATACACCGATCAGCCATAACATCATTATATATACACCGATCAGCCATAACATTATTATATATATATACACCGATCAGCCATAACATTATTATATATACACCGATCAGCCATAACATTATTATATATATATACACCGATCAGCCATAACATTATTATATATACACCGATCAGCCATAACATTATTATATATATACACCGATCAGCCATAACATTATTATATATATATACACCGATAAGCCATAACATTATTATATATATACACCGATCAGCCATAACATTATTATTTATATACACCGATCAGCCATAACATTATTATATATATATATACACCGATCAGCCATAACATTATTATATATATACACCGATCAGCCATAACATTATTATATATACACCGATCAGCCATAACATTATTATATATATACACCGATCAGCCATAACATTATTATATATACACCGATCAGCCATAACATTATTATATATATACACCGATCAGCCATAACATTATTATATATATACACCGATCAGCCATAACATTATTATATATATATACACCGATCAGCCATAACATTATTATATATATATACACCGATCAGCCATAACATTATTATATATATACACCGATCAGCCATAACATTATTATATATATACACCGATCAGCCATAACATTATTATATATACACCGATCAGCCATAACATTATTATATATATATACATCGATCAGCCATAACATTATATATATATATATATACATCGATCAGCCATAACATTATTATATATATATATATATATATATATATATATACACCGATCAGGAAAAACTTTATTATATATATACACCGATCAGCCATAACATTATTATATATACACACTGATCAGCCAAAACATTATTATATACAGACTGATCAGCCAAAACATTATTATACACACACACACTAGCCATAACATTATTATATATATACACCGATCAGCCTTAACATTATTATATATATAGACCGATCATTCATAACCTTATTATAAATATACACTGATCCTCCATAACATTATTATATATACACACTGATCAGCCATAATATTTTTATATATATACACACCTATCAGCTATAACATTATTATATATACACACTGATCAGCCATAACATTATTATATATATACACTGATCAGCCATAACATTATTATATATAAACACCGATAAGCCATAACATTATAATATATACACACCGATCAGTCATAACATTATTATATATACACACTAGCCATAACATTATTATATTTATACACCGATCAGCCATAACATTATTATATATACACTGATCAGCCATAACATTATTATATATATACACACCGATCAGCCATAACATTATTATGTATATACACTGATCAGCCATAACATTATTATATATACACTGATCAGCCATAACATTATTATATATATATACACACCGATCAGCCATAACATTATTATGTATATACACTGATCAGCCATAACATTATTATAAATTCACAATGATCAACCATAACATTATTTTATATACACAATGATCAGTCATAACATTATGAGCACTGACAGGTGGCAAGCCGGCGGAGGCAGTGTGATGCTTTGGATTGACAGGTGGCAAGCCGGCGGAGGCAGTGTGATGCTTTGGACTGACAGGTGGCAAGCCGGCGGAGGCAGTGTGATGCTTTGGACTGACAGGTGGCAATCCGGTGGAGGCAGTGTGATGCTTTGGACTGACAGGTGGCAATCCGGCGGATGCAGTGTGATGCTTTGGACTGACAGGTGGCAAGCCAGCTGAGGCAGTGTGATGCTTTGGGCAATGTTCTGCTGGGAAACCTTGGGTCCTGCCATTCATGCGGATGTTACTTTGACATGTACCACCTACCTAAGTATTGTTACAGACCATGTACACCCTTTCATGGAAATGGTATTCCCTGATGGCATTAGCCTCTTTCAGCAGGATAATGCTCCCTGCCACAAAGCAAAAATGGTTCAGGAATGGTTTGAGGAACACAAAAACGAGTTCAAGGTGCTGACTTGGCCTCCAAATTCCCCAGATCTCAATCCAATCGAGTATCTGTGGGATGTGCTGGACAAACAAGTCCCATTCATGGAGGCCCCACCTCGCAACTTACAGGACTTAAAGGATCTGCTGCTAACGTCTTGGTGCCAGATACCACAGCACACCTTCACAGGTCTAGTGGAGTCCATGCCTCCATGGGTCAGGGCTGTTTTTGTGGCAAAAGGGGACAATATTATGTAGGTGGCCATAATGTTATGGCTGATCGGTGTATATATATATATATATATATTATTATCATTTTGTACCAGATAATGCACCTTTCCTATACCTCCTAACTGTCCTGGAAAGTTCTGATTTGGTATCCCTGTCCTGCCGTCCAGGTTTCATATTCATGGTTTCTGGCTGGCCGGTAAAAATTAGCTTACGGCACAAACATGGCCGATATTATTGGGAAGAAAAGGTGGCAACCCTAGGCATGATGCATGTCAACACAGTGGGGGCTATTCACTGAGAGAGCTGAGGTGTTAGCTCTACATGGTGTAGAGACAAACCTGGTAAGTGCCCCCCACTAAGCAAACAATGTATAGCTTAACTGGTGAAATCTTCATCTCACCTTAACCCACCTTTTAGTGAATAGCCCTCGATGTGTGGCTTTCAGGCTAAACCCCCCTTTATAAACCCCCCCCACAGTGACCATATCACTCCTCCCTTCCATTACTGGAGACCTGTGTCTCAGTGTATAAAAGTAGAACTTGTGAGGTTTGCATCATGAGATTGCGCTGATCAAACAGTTAAATAAGATCCTGCTTTGCTATAAAGATTCCTATTGGGATCTCCCTGGCTGGACCGCTCGTGCCACTGATCTGGTTTGCAATGGGCATGTGTAAGCACCCATAATGCTTTGCTCTCGGTCACATCACGGGAGACTTGTTTTTATTGTTTGCCAGTCCCCCGCCGACACCCAAATGTATTAATTATTAACAAAAAAACAACCTCGTTCCAATCCAGCTTTAGGGAGGAGATCAAACCGCCTAGCTAACTCAGAAAACTAGAACTTCTCCCTCGGAGGCAGGGGTGTGAGAGCCGTCCATTAATGGATTAAGTCCCTGCTTGGGTTTGACACAGGATACAAAGTGTCAGTGTCAGCATTTGAAGTCCTGTGTTTACACGGGTTACGTGCCGGGCAAACACACGGATTAGTGGCTACGTTTAAATTGGCGTTTTGATAGCTTGACATAAAAACGTTCTTACAGGCTATTTAAACGTTGTTACTTCCCACATTAAAGGGAAGAAGATCAAACTGAGCCTGTCTCCAAAAACAGTGATTGAAACAGGTGTGTAGAGCAAACGTAACAATCACTTGTTTGTACTGCAAGCAGAAGTGGCTTGCAGGGTCACTCAAGGCAGCAAACTAACTTTGATTCATCTGTTACTGTTTCACCTGTACCTGTAGAAATACATGCAGGTGCGCCTTAGGAATCTGTTCCTGCTCTAGCTCTCCCTTGTGTTTGCTTTCAAGAGGAGCAGAGCAGATTCACTGGATCATTAGTCCCTTAATATGTGCAGAGCACGTTCTATGTTTCTATCCAATTGTCTGGTTTGGCTATCAATTTTTGTATGTTTTATGTCAACATATTATGTGTCCCTGAATAAAATGCCAGTCTGGGGAACCCTTGTAAAGTATAAATGATTGGCACTTTAATAAAGTTTAGAATTAATTAGGGCTTTAGTCATGAAAAAGGGAACTGTGGGGAGGTGAGAAGGGAGTTTGAATTATAGCGGCTGGAAGTTTGCAATTCCCTTGTCAACTCCGTACAATTCCCTCTTTCATGATTCACTTCAGGGGGTATATTATCTTATATCTAGGATAGCCTTATACCTATCCCACGCATGCTTAAACTCCTTCACTGTATTAACCTCTACCACTTCTACTGGAAGACTATTCCCTACATCCACTACCCTGTGGGGCACAGTATCCAGGATGGGAAGCTTTTGGTACTGATGGGACAGAGTATCCGGGATGGGAAGCTTTTGGTACTGATGGGGCACAGTATCCAGGATGGGAAGCTTTTGGTACTGATGGGACACAGTATCTGGGATGTGAAGCTTTTGGTACTGATGGGGCACAGTATCCAGGATGGGAAGCTTGTGGTACTGATGGGGCACAGTATCCAGGATGGGAAGCTTTTGGTACTGATGGGACACAGTATCCAGGATGGGAAGCTTTTGGTACTGATGGGGCACAGTATCCAGGATGGGAAGCTTTTGGTGCTAATAGGACACAGTATCCAGGATGGGAAGCTTTTGGTACTGATGGGGCACAGTATCCAGGATGGGAAGCTTGTGGTACTGATGGGGCACAGTATCCAGGATGGGAAGCTTTTGGTACTGATGGGGCACAGTATCCAGGATGGGAAGCTTTTGGTACAGATGGGACACAGTATCTGGGATGTGAAGCTTTTGGTACTGATGGGGCACAGTATCCAGGATGGGAAGCTTGTGGTACTGATGGGACACAGTATCCAGGATGGGAAGCTTTTGGTACTGATGGGACAGAGTATCTGGGATGGGAAGCTTTTGGTACTGATGGGGCACAGTATCCAGGATGGGAAGCTTGTGGTACTGATGGGACACAGTATCCAGGATGGGAAGCTTTTGGTACTGATGGGACAGAGTATCTGGGATGGGAAGCTTTTGGTACTGATGGGGCACAGTATCCAGGATGGGAAGCTTGTGGTACTGATGGGACACAGTATCCAGGATGGGAAGCTTGTGGTACTGATGGGACACAGTATCCAGGATGGGAAGCTTTTGGTACTGATGGGACAGAGTATCTGGGATGGGAAGCTTTTGGTACTGATGGGGCACAGTATCCAGGATGGGAAGCTTGTGGTACTGATGGGACACAGTATCCAGGATGGGAAGCTTTTGGTACTGATGGGACACAGTATCCAGGATGGGAAGCTTTTGGTACTGATGGGACAGAGTATCTGGGATGGGAAGCTTTTGGTACTGATGGGGCACAGTATCCAGGATGGGAAGCTTGTGGTACTGATGGGGCACAGTATCCAGGATGGGAAGCTTGTGGTACTGATGGGACACAGTATCCAGGATGGGAAGCTTGTGGTACTGATGGGACACAGTATCTGGGATGGGAAGCTTTTGGTACTGATGGGGCACAGTATCCAGGATGGGAAGCTTTTGGTACTGATGGGGCACAGTATCCAGGATGGGAAGCTTGTGGTACTGATGGGACACAGTATCCAGGATGTGAAGCTTTTGGTACTGATGGGACACAGTATCCAGGATGGGAAGCTTGTGGTACTGATGGGACACAGTATCCAGGATGGGAAGCTTGTGGTACTGATGGGACAGAGTATCTGGGATGGGAAGCTTTTGGTACTGATGGGACAGAGTATCCAGGATGGGAAGCTTGTGGTACTGATGGGACAGAGTATCTGGGATGGGAAGCTTTTGGTACTGATGGGACACAGTATCCAGGATGGGAAGCTTGTGGTACTGATGGGACAGAGTATCCAGGGTGAGAAGCTTGTGGTACTGATGGGGCACAGTATCCAGGATGGGAAGCTTGTGGTACTGATGGGGCACAGTATCCAGGATGGGAAGCTTTTGGTACTGATGGGGCACAGTATCCAGGATGGGAAGCTTGTGGTACTGATGGGGCACAGTATCCAGGATGGGAAGCTTGTGGTACTGATGGGACAGAGTATCTGGGATGGGAAGCTTTTGGTACTGATGGGACACAGTATCCAGGATGGGAAGCTTGTGGTACTGATGGGACAGAGTATCCAGGGTGAGAAGCTTGTGGTACTGATGGGGCACAGTATCCAGGATGGGAAGCTTGTGGTACTGATGGGGCACAGTATCCAGGATGGGAAGCTTGTGGTACTGATGGGATTCTTTCGCACACAGAGGGAGAGAAAAATATGGGAGGTCAAATTAATTTGCCAGTTTATGGCTTTAATCACTGGCCTCAATAGAGTCAGCAAATTCATCTCCATACTAAGTAATAATCTTTTAACAAGCCCTGCATTGCTGCAGTGGACATATCTCATACTAAAAACATTTGACACCTTCATGGATCTGGCATGTGCCTAATGATTTTATGCCCCCCCCCCCCTTAACCAGGCAGTGGAGGGATCAGAGATGCTCTGACCAAACTGATTTTTTCTGTTGGATCTCTGTAGAAATGACTGATTTACTGCTGAGAAGCTTTTTTTAAGCTGTTAACTATGTTTTGTACTTAGGAATTTTGTTTTTGCCTCATTTATGCCTGTGGAATGGGCCTAGCAACTTGTTCTTGAAAGCTTGGAACCAACCTCTCAGTTAGCAAATAACTAGGATCAATTTAACCCTACGTGTCTAATTATTCGGCAAATCACACATACTGTGTCTAGATGCTGCTCCTCTCTGCAATGCCCTCCACTGGCTCCCTGTCTGCTCTAAGATAAAATGTACAATTATATCTTTAACCTACAACGCCCTCCACTCCTCGGGCCCTCCTTACATTGCCTCCCTCATTAACCCATAGCACTCTGCATGACCTCAGCTCTCCTCGAAAGTCCTAAAGCTCTCCACTAACCGCATCGCCTCTTCACACTCGCTCCTCCAAGATTTTGCCTGAGATGACCCTTCTTTCTGGAAGAGGGGTCATTAATTAACCTCTAGCTAATCCCACCCAGCTCTCACAGTCCTCAAACACTGTTAGAAATAGTCACCTTACAATTCATCCAACTAGAACACATTTAAATATTCTCTGGCCAAACCCACCTAGTTCCAACCATCCCTAATACTGTTACTACATAGTTTCCAACATCGGCCATGTTTCCAGGGACACATATTTGTTCCACATGCTGCAGAAAGAGCATGCAAAGTGCAGCCCGGCAGTATGTAGGATGTATTTGCGCACAGACACAATCCAATGAATTAATCATGGTAGGTCCTATCAGATCTCCACCCTGATTAATTAATTGGATTGTGTCTGTGCGTATATCCATCCTACATACTGCTGGGCTGCACTTTGCATGCTCTTTCTGCAACATGTGGAACAAATATGTGTCCCTGGAAACATGGTCAATGTTGGCAACTATGTAACAACCTCCACCTTCCCTTTGACCTCTTCACTCCCTTATATGTCTCATGTCCCCCATTCCCTATAGATTGTAAGCTCTGTGAGCAAGGCTCTCTACCTCCTGTATCAGTCTGTTCTTGTTTAATTTAGATTTAGTCCTGTGTTTTTGTCTGTCGGCTTGTACTGACAGAGCGTTAATCTTCCAGCAGGAATGTGACCTGTCCCTGTCACCGCTCTTCTATTCTGACACCAATTTAATGGTTCCTGACACCTTCCTCTCTCCCCTGCAGGGAAACCTTCAAACACAACACAAAGTGGTTATGTTTTAACAAATATCTTTTCAATTGTACACGACAGCAAAGCAGGAGCCACACTTTGTACAAAAACAAACACCACCAGACCACATTTGTCCTCACAAGGAATCCGACATCGAAGATTCCAGAAGGTATCACTTTTACCGTAAATTTAAAGAATCTTCACTTTTTTTGTCATATTCCGGACAACAAACTCTGCTCTGATCTTGATGGACTGCAAGTAACTAGGAGATTTATTGAAAGAGGCAGGGAATTGAGAAGGGAATTCAAACCTAAGACCAAAGCAGCCAAGGTGGAAAAAGTATACGCTGTACAGAGCAGACATATAATAATACCAGGTGAATGATAACTATACCTGCAGTGTGTGCATACATATATTACACAGGAGTCTGTACAGAGCAGACATATAATAATACCAGGTGAATGATAACTATACTTGCAATGTGTGCATACATATATTACACAGGAGTCTGTACAGAGCAGACATATAATAATACCAGGTGAATGATAACTATACTTGCAATGTGTGCATACATATATTACACAGTAGTCTGTACAGAGCAGACATATAATAATACCAGGTGAATGATAACTACACTTGCAGTGTGTGCATACATATATTACACAGGAGCCTGTACAGAGCAGACATATAATAATACCAGGTGAATGATAACTATACTTGCAGTGTGTGCATACATATATTACACAGGAGCCTGTACAGGGCACACATATAATAATACCAGGTGAATGATAACTATACTTGCAATGTGTGCATACATATATTACACAGGAGTCTGTACAGAGCATACATATAATAATACCAGGTGAATGATAACGATACTTGCAATGTGTGCATGCATATATTACACAGGAGTCTGTACAGAGCATACATATAATAATACCAGGTGAATGATAACTATACTTGCAATGTGTGCATACATATATTACACAGGAGTCTGTACAGAGCAGACAAATAATAATACCAGGTGAATGATAACTATACTTGCAATGTGTGCATACATATATTACACAGGAGCCTGTACAGAGCAGACAAATTATAATACCAGGTGAATGATAACTATACTTGCAATGTGTGCATACATATATTACACAGGAGTCTGTACAGAGCAGACATATAATAATACCAGGTGAATGATAACTATACTTGCAAAGAGTGCATACATATATTACACAGGAGTCTGTACATAGCAGACATATAATAATACCAGGTGAATGATAACTATACTTGCAATGTGTGCATACATATATTACACAGGAGTCTGTACAGAGCAGACATATAATAATACCAGGTGAATGATAACTATACTTGCAATGTGTGTATACATATATTACACAGGAGTCTGTACAGAGCAGACATATTATAATACCAGGTGAATGATAACTATACTTGCAGTGTGCGCATACATATACTGCACAGGAGTCTGTACAGAGCAGACATATAATAATACCAGGTGAATGATAACTATACTTGCAATGTGTGCATACATATATTACATAGGAGCCTGTACAGAGCAGACATATAATAATACCAGGTAAATGATAACTATACTTGCAATGTGTGCATACATATACTGCACAGGAGTCTGTACAGAGCAGACATATAATAATACCAGGTGAATGATAACTATACTTGCAGTGTGTGCATACATATATTACACAGGAGTCTGTACAGAGAAGGCATATAATAATACCAGGTGAATGATAACTATACTTGCAATGTGTGCATACATATATTACACAGGAGTCTGTACAGAGCAGACATATAATAATACCAGGTGAATGATAACTATACTTGCAGTGTGTGCATACATATATTACACAGAAGCCTGTACAGAGCAGACATATAATAATACCAGGTGAATGATAACTATACTTGCAGTGTGTGCATACATATATTACACAGGAGCCTGTACAGAGCAGACATATAATAATACCAGGTGAATGATAACTATACTTGCAGTGTGTGCATACATATTTTACACAGGAGTCTGTACAGAGAAGGCATATAATAATACCAGGTGAATGATAACTATACTTGCAATGTGTGCATACATATATTACACAGGAGTCTGTACAGAGCAGACATATAATAATACCAGGTGAATGATAACTATACTTGCAATGTGTGCATACATATATTACACAGGAGTCTGTACAGAGCAGACATATAATAATACCAGGTGAATGAAACGATACTTGCAATGTGTGCATACATATATTACACAGGAGTCTGTACAGAGCAGACATATAATAATACCAGGTGAATGATAACTATACTTGCAATGTGTACATACATATATTACACAGGAGCCTGTACAGAGCAGACATATAATAATACCAGGTGAATGAAACGATACTTGCAATGTGTGCATACATATATTACACAGGAGTCTGTACAGAGCAGACATATAATAATACCAGGTGAGTGATGACTATACTTGTAATGTGTGCATACATATATTACACAGGAGTCTGTACAGAGCACACATATACCAATACCATGTGAATGACAACTATAATTGCAATTTGTGCATACATATATTACACAGGAGTCTGTACAGAGCAGACATATAATAATACCAGGTGAATGATAACTATACTTGCAATGTGTGCATACATATATTACACAGGAGCCTGTACAGAGCAGACATATTATAATACCAGGTGAATGATAACTATACTTGCAGTGTGTGCATACATATATTACACAGGAGCCTGTACAGAGCAGACATATAATAATACCAGGTGAGTGATGACTATACTTGTAATGTGTGCATACATATATTACACAGGAGTCTGTACAGAGCACACATATACCAATACCATGTGAATGATAACTATACTTGCAATGTGTGCATTCATGCATTACACAGGAGTCTGTACAGAGCAGACATTTAATAATACCATGTGAATGAGAACAATACTTGCAGTGTGTGTGCACATATATTACACAGGAGCCTGTAAAGAGCAGATATATAATAATACCAGGTGAATGATAACTATACTTGGAATGTGTGCATACATATATTACACAGGAGTCTGTACAGAGCAGACATATAATATAAACAGGTGAATGATAACTATACTTGCAATGTGTGCATACATATATTACACAGGAGTCTGTACAGAGCATACATATAATAATACCAGGTGAATGATAACTATGCTTCCAGTGTGTGTGTTCCAGGTGGAATTGGACCCTGAGTGCCTGAGTTCAGGAGCTACAATGTAGAGGTGGAGACAGAGAGCCTGGTGCTGGGCAATTGCATCTTCCTGGAAGCTTCAATCAAAAATACTGTGTTAGGATGTCTGCAGGGTTTCTCAAGTCCTAACCGTGATATATTAGATACAGCAGCTGCCTCCGTAGGGAGTTGGTATGGGGCTGAATAACCTGGAGCCTCAAGCTACCAGGGAATCCAGTATGTAAAAACAAAAAACACCAGCGCTCAGGAAAACACATAAAGTGAAACGACTTTTAATGTTGTTTAGTGGCAGATCCAAACAAGCAGACATTTCAGGGAAGTGCCCCTTTATCAATCAACAAATACAGCTGTATTACTCCTGTGTAATGTATGGCCCTATAGAGGCAGCGGCGGGATCCAGTCTATCATGGCTAGGACTGGAGAAACCCTGCAGACATCCTGGAGTCGGCATGGATAATAACTCAACAGGATGAAATACAAGAACTGAGAAACAAGGCAAGAGAAACAGAGAAAACCTGGAATGGAACAACCAACAGCAAGAAAAGCAGTGTTGGATCAGAATAGAAGAACAAAATCCAGAAACAAAGAAAATATATTACAGGATCCTAAGACATGGCTGAACTAGACAGGGCTGGAATATCAGACAGGGCTGGAATATCAGACAGGGCTGGACTATAAGACAGGGCTGGACTATCAGACAAGGCTGGAATATCTGACAGGGCTGGTGCCACACGGTGGGCACACAAAACCCCTCAGCTTGGTTTGCCTCTATGCTGCTGCTCTGTTTATCGTGGAAGAGATCTTTGTGCTGTTGGACACCATTTTATTCTCACAATATAAACATGGAAACAGTCCTAACTATTTGGTTTTGTTTTGTTTGCAGTTGGGATACAGTTTTTGCTCCTCGAATAAGTTTTCAGCCTGTAGTACATTTTTAATGGTGTTTCTTCAGATTCTCCAAAGTTCACATACAAACGGCCTTTGTCCAACTCTCCAAATAGGAACATGATTAATGTATAGGATAAAAGAGAAACGTGACTAAATCAATATTAGCTGTTTAATACTATTCTAAAAAATGCCAACGTACCCCTACAGACGGTGTGTCCTGCACTTTGTGGCGGTGCTTTCTGTTTCAGAATACTGCCACCCCCGTCCGTTTCTTTTAATTGTTTCAGCACCGGGGGGAAGACTACGACCCACTGCCAGACATAGACGGTGGTACAGCATAACTATTGACCATTTGTATTATCTGTTTCCAAGGGGCAGAATCACCTGAACATTATATTTACTGTGCATTAAGAGAATGAACATGACTGCCAATGATCTATACATTGAATTAGCAAAACGGCAAACAAACTGCCTAAATTAGGGGGAAAAAAAGTGTTTTAAATGTGTCTGGAGTCTCCTTCTTATGACATCACCTGAGGCACGGTATGCAAATGAACTGCTTTTCAAAGGGAAATGTGTAATATGTATCCCGTGCCACAGGTGATGTCATAAGCAGGAGACTGCCGCAGACACATGTAAAACACATTTTTCTCCTAATTTAGGAATTTGTTTGCAGTGTGGCTAACACAATGTATAGATTATTTTACATCACTTTTTATGCTCTACATTCACAGTAAACACAATGTTCAGATGATACCGCCCCTTTAATACGTGTTATACGTTTGCTGGGATATTTTAGACTTGGCCGGGCATTTCCAAGATCATTCTTATAAAGTAAATGGCTTTTATGAAAGTCACCTGTCCAGCCCAGCGCCCCTGTGAGATAGTCACAGCTGAAGGGAGAGGTGCTATTTAAAGAGACGGACACACATCCCAATATTAATGCATGTCCGAACAGAGGAAACAGTAATAGGATTACGTGGCTGGAATTACATACAGCGGCATCCGATGCCAGCCTGGCGTTAATCTTGTCAGTTTATAACTTTGTACAAATTGCACATTCTCTGAAAGGTATAATATTACACAAAGCAGAGGAAATGGATTTGGTTGAAGAGCATTCTTAGTGAGATCTGCTAATTTACACACAAACATGCAAATATAATATAAATATGTAGGTGATTATGTATAGAAACACAAGCACGCAAAAGTATTGTATTTCTGCCCCGGCCAAGTGACAGCAGAGCCAGCGCTACCATCTACCGTGGCATATTCTCTTCCGCTGACTTGCACTACCTGCACAGATATCCAAGCTGCCCTCACTACATCACCAGGGAGCAATCTGGTGCTGTGCAAAAAGGAATCGGCCAATCTGGCTCTGTGGACAGGAATGTGGATGCAACATGGCACTGTGGACAGGAATGTGGAGATAATATGGCACTGTGGACAGGAATGTGGGGGCAATCTGGCTCTGTGGACAGGAATGTGGACGCAATCTGGCACTGTGGACAGGAATGTGGAGGCAATCTGGCACTGTGGACAGGAATGTGATGGCAATCTGGCTCTGTGGACAGGAATGTGGGGGCAATCTGGTATTGTGGACAGGAATGTGGAGGCAATCTGGCTCTGTGGACAGGAATGTGGAGGCAATCTGGCTCTGTGGACAGGAATATGAGGCAATCTGGCTCTGTGGACAGGAATGTGGAGGCAATCTGGCACTGTGGACAGGAATGTGGGGGCAATCTGGCACTGTGGACAGGAATGTGGAGGCAATCTAGCACTGTGGACAGGAATGTGGAGGCAATCTGGCTCTGTGGACAGGAATGTGGAGGCAATCTGGCTCTGTGGACAGGAATGTGGAGGCAATCTGGCTCTGTGGACAGGAATGTGGAGGCAATCTGGCTCTGTGGACAGGAATGTGGAGGCAATCTGGCTCTGTGGACAGGAATGTGGAGGCAATCTGGCTCTGTGGACAGGAATGTGGAGGCAATCTGGCTCTGTGGACAGGAATGTGGAGGCAATCTGGCTCTGTGGACAGGAATGTGGAGGCAATCTGGCTCTGTGGACAGGAATATGAGGGTAATCTGATGTAGTGGAAAGTTTATGGGAGGCATGGGTGCCACCTAAGGAACAAGGGGTACATCCTAAAGAGGAAGTTTAGTCAGGCCTCGGGTAGCACCTAATAACTCCACTGCATGCACAGGAGGTAATTGCTGTATCTCACGTAGATCAGTGGCCTTTTATTACACATCCTGACACTTTTGTACAAAATGAATTGTCTGCCCCTTTCCAGGAGCCTGATTTTTTTTTTTTTATATACATGGCGGGAGCAGTGCACATGGAGCAATATTAGGAAAATGATATGAGAATAAAATGCGGGTACCGGATTCCAGATCCAGCCCTGCGGCTCAGACTGAAAGGTGCGTCTGAAAAAAGCATTCTCGGGATGGATTGCAGTGCATGCTGGGAGAGTGCGGAGAGACACCACGCTCACACTTCCGCTAACATAATGTATCATCCGAGATTTGCTTTATTCTCTACATTCACAGTACAAACAAGCGACAGACTCTCTTTATAAAAAGGAGAAGTTCCAACTACAATTGTCGTACCAGAAAAAGAAGCAGATCTCGGACTGGTTTCCCCTCAACTCATCCTGTCGCCTGAAAACTGCAAATAGAATGTAATAGATGTATTGCTGTTGCCATAGCAAGTCCTGCCCCTCTCTCCAAGCCCCTCCCTGTTGGAATGTTACTGAATTTAGAAGCCCCGGAGAAATTATTTTCAATGTTACACTACAGGTGAACTGTAAAGTGTTTGAAAGCAAAACTATGTGCATTTCACATTCACAGAATAAGCCAGGAGAAGCTGCCCCTTTAAAGATGAATAGAAGTAGACACGCCTTTCATGGCATTGTCCATTTAAAGTCACGGTACATGTGTTCCCGCGGTAGGTGGCTCTGTTTACATCTCCTGTTCTACTTTGATACATTTGATGTTTCAGGGAGAAGAAAAAAAATAAGTCGACTTTTAATCACAAGAAAGACTAGAAAGATTGATAACACAAGCGGAAAATCTGATTAGATGAGCAAATTAGACTAATCTGAAAATAAGTATATTTCCCAAACACAGAGAGTACTGTTCAGGACTTGGTTACCAATGCCAACCGCTCCAAATAAGTTGCTCGGCCCTTTTACCTCCGTGTTAAATTTCCCCCAGACTTGGCCTTTGATAATAGCAGTTTTGTTGCAAAGTCCAAAATCAATAAGAGCTTTCTCTAGAGGGGCTAAATAATCTATTACGATCTCCCCTCTGCTTCACACACAGACCTGCTAACTGAATGGCAAATCATTTCTACATTACGGGACAATTAATATATTAAAACAGAGTCGATCCTTTGTATTATCTGTGGAATTATGGCTTTGCTCTAGGAAGTTTATTTAGCAAGCCTCATGGTGGTCTGATTTGTACAGCTTGGACCAAACTAAACATTCCTCTCCCCCATTTCCCAAATATGAGGGGAATAATATAGAGTATTAGATTTATTGCTGTAGTAACAGTCCTGCTTATCTCTCCTAAGCCCCTCCTTATTGGATGATCAGTCCTGTCCATCTCTCCAAGCTCCTCCTTATTGGATGATCAGTCCTGTCCGTCTCTCCAAGCCCCTCCTTATTGGATGATCAGTCCTGTCCATGTCTCTAAGCTCCTCCTTATTGGATGATCAGTCCTGTCCGTCTCTCCTAAGCCCCTCCTTATTGGATGATCAGTCCTGTCCATCTCTCCTAAGCCCCTCCTTATTGGATGATCAGTCCTGTCCATCTCTCCAAGCCCCTCCTTATTGGATGATCAGACCTGTCCATCTCTCCAAGCCCCTCCTTATTGGATGATCAGTCATGTCCATCTCTCCAAGCTCCTCCTTATTGGATGATCAGTCCTGCCTATCTCTCCTAAGCCCCTCCTTATTGGATGATCAGTCCTGCCTATCTCTCCTAAGCTCCTCCTTATTGGATGATCAGTCCTGTCCATCTCTCCAAGCCCCTCCTTATTGGATGATCAGTCCTGTCTATCTCTCCAAGTCCCTCCTTATTGGATGATCAGTCCTGTCCATCTCTCCAAGCCCCTCCTTATTGGATGATCAGTCCTGTCCATCTCTCCAAGCCCCTCCTTATTGGATGATCAGTCCTGTCCATCTCTCCAAGCCCCTCCTTATTGGATGATCAGTCCTGACCATCTCTCCAAGCACATCCTTATTGGATGATCAGTCCTGTCCATCTCTCCAAGCCCCTCCTTATTGGATGATCAGTCCTGTCCATCTCTCCAAGCCCCTCCTTATTGGCATGCTGCTGAATGTAGACTCCCCGGTGAAATTATTTTCAATGTAAACTAATATTAATCGGCCAGTTGTCGGTGGCATATTAGTTGGCAAACTAACAGTGGAATATTAATGTACAAACTAACACTGGCATTTTAATGGGCAAAATAACACTGACATATTAATGGACACACTACCACTGGCATATTAATGGGCAAATTGGCTGTGGCATATTAATTGGTAAATTGGCTGTGGAATTTTAATGTGAAAACTAACAGCAGCATATTAATGGACAGACTAACACTGGCAAATTAATGGGCAGGCTGGTTGTGGTATATTTATGTACAAACTAACACTGGCTTATTAATGAACATATTGGCTGTGGCATATTAATGGGTAAAATAACACTGGCATATTAATGGATACACTAACAATGGCATATTAATGGGCAAATTGGATGTGGCATATTTATAAGCAAACTAACACTGGCATATTTAAGGAAAAACTAACACTGGCATATTAATGGTATGATGCTCTTAATCCGGACCTGATTATACACTCTGCCACATTGCACTTCTGTGTCCCTAAAAAATAAAATGGCTGATTATACAGCTGTATGCATGGAATGAAAAGTACAATGAGTTAAGGTGAGATCTATACAGGTAGCTGATCATACAGCTGTATGCGTGGAATGAGAAGTAGGAGGTGTTAATGTCAGATCTGTTCAGGTAGCCGATCATACAGCTGTATACGTGGAATGAGAAGTAGGAGGAGTTACTGTCAGATCTATTAAGGTAGCGGATCATACAGCTGTATGCGGGGAATGAGAAGTAGGAGGAGTTAATATCAGATCTATTCAGGTAGCTGATCATGCAGCTGTATGCGTGGAATGAGAAGTAGGAGGAGTTAATGTCAGAGCTATTCAGGTAGCAGATCATACAGCTGTATGTGTGGAATGAGAAGAACTCAACCAACGCATTAGCTCTTAGCTCACCTTTGACACCATTTCTTCGACAGGAAGAAAAACAACTTCATGACATCACTTCTGGTCTTGGCCACAGAACAAGTATGGCTAACTAAACATGTTATATATCACCAGCACTTGTCCAAGGAAAAACAGGCCATTTCTAGCTCACTATGAAAACATCAGATTAATATATATTTTTTTTTTTTTTTTGTTGTATATACAAATGTTTTCTTTTGCATTTACTCCCAACCTGCAGTGACAAGGTGGACTTTGATAAAAAAAAATTGAATCTTAGTAGTGATCTGCAAATCTACATTTTTTTTTAATGTGCCAAGTAAAAAAAAAAAAAAGAGGGTTTTAAGCAAAATATTTTTTTTTAAATTGAAAAACATTAAAATCAGGGGATATAAATTAGAATCAAAAAGTTCAATTCATTTTAAAATATTCTACTTTAAAATTTGTATTTTTTAAAAGATCACTCGAAATGTATTTATTTTTTGTTCTTAGAAGTGGTAGAAGTAAAGAATTAAACAAAGACAGTACTGTAAAGTGGTGTTTCACCCAAATTTTTACTGATAGATCTGTTGAACACGAAAGACTTTCAGATCTCACCTGGCCTGGGTCAGCTGATCTAAAATTACAGGTATACCATTTAGACCAGTACTACCAAAGATATCGTATGGTGACTGACACCTTAATTATTAAAGAGGAAAAAGAAAAAAGATAAAGACTGTCTGAGATCAAGATGGCAGACAAGAAAGGGACCTCTCTCCCTAGAGGAAGACCTTTGACCTTATTTTTAAAGATTTTTTTTAAATTCCAGACTAAGAGCAGATAATCGCCTTTTACAGCCAATGCCATTCTGACTGATGTCTGTTTGACTATTGCCATAAGATGTATGAATAGATATTAGAACAATTGCCTTTAATCCCCGGGGAAGATTGATTGTTCGCCTTAATAAAAGAACTTTCCTAAAAACATTAAAACAAAACAAAACAAAAAAAGTTTGCAGCTACAAAACATAATTGGACTTAAGAACAGATCTGTCTACAAACGGTCGGGTCGGGGGGGGGGGGGGGGGCAGGCATTGAGTTCTGTTTGATTAAAAGATTACATCAAAAAATAGTAATTGAAAACACAAATGCTTTAATGAAAGATCACAAATAAAGTACTTTATCGAGCCCTCTCTGCCTGTATCACTCTATCAGGGGGCGGACATCTTTGGTCGATACTTCCTTTTTCTGACCCAAGATTCTAAACGACATGTCATAGTAACATAGTAATTTAGGTTGGAAAAAAAAAAACCTAAATCCATCAAGTTCAACCCGTCTATCATTCCTGCTTTTGATCCAAAAGGCGGCAAAAAAACTCTCCCCCCTCTAATTAAGCTTTTCAAATTTTGCAGATTAGTGGGAAGTTTGGCCTGATTGAGCTATACAGAGTAAAGAGGGCTCAATAAGATACTTTGCATCTCGTCACGGAAGCATTTCTATTTAAAATGTCTACACTTGATGAAATCTTTCAAATTAAACAGAAGGTTTTTTTTTTGCCGATAGTGCTCCTTTAACTGTAACATTAAATGATATCATTTGCAAGCAATCTAATACGACGGGATAACTGCCTCAAAAACACAGAACTATTAGGGACAAACCAAACTTTACCAAGTATCGCAAATTTACACCATTGAATTATAACTAACAACCGTTTGATGACCTTTACTAAAGTTTCAAGACCAACAGCCAAGGTCGGACTAAATTCTCATGGATTTTCAAGTCTCAAACTAAAAACAAACTTGCTCACTTTTCTGAGTCATCCATCCAAAATGTGCAGCATCGCATGCAAATGAACAGACCCCTTCACCGCGACCTCATGGATTTGTGGCCTTGTCTCACGACACTGTGGTTGTATCTGTGCTGCATATGCGTTCTGCCAAGGAAAGGAGAGGACTTGCCAGTACTTGGCCACAGGCAGCAGGTACCACACTATGGCATCCAGCACAGCATCGTCTGACAACCAAGGGAGATGGTGACAGAAATCTTATAAGAAAGGGCAATCGTCGTGCAGGTCATTCCTACTAACTGAACTCCTATCATGCTCCAGCCACAGTAACGGGGAAAGAGTGCTTGTCTTTGCATAAGATGAGGGCTGCAACTCCTATCCTGCTCGGCCTCAATAAGGAGTCACCGCTGCCACTGCAGAGATGATGAGGTCACAGAGCAATTCACCAGGCTCCTGAAATGCCGGAACCCAAGTATTTATGAATTGATCACCCAATAAATAAATGTATACACTGTTTAACCCCCTCCAGACGGGGATTCTGTCCCTTAAGGATGGATGGCAGTATCTATACGTACTCTTCTCTGCGGCTCATCACAGCCCCCCCGCAATGAGCTGCAGAGCGGATCCACTGTCAGGTGTGGCCACTTTGAGAGGCCTAAGTCAGACAGGTTAGGAAATTGAGCAAGGAGTGACTTTGCGAGGCCTCACACAGTTTCGTCAGGGACCCACAATTGTCTATTGCAGTTAGGGACACAAAATCTCTGTTTTGGAGCTTTCATCCTTCAGACAGCAAGGGGTTAAGAAAGCTTAACACGACTGTTTTAAGAATAGTTATCTCGTCACCCCTCTGGAAACCATGGGAGTGTGATAGATCATTTATTTATGGAATTAGATATTCTAGAAATGGCACAAAAACGAAAGACAAAAAGATACCGAATAATCTGAAAAAGGTCTTTATTTTTCACAACCTTCTCTGAATATCTTAAAACCATGTTATAAATTTCTGTAATCCCATTGGTAGATATGTGTTTCAGAAGAACTTTGACCTTTACCAGCTACCCAATTAAAAATAACTTATATGGTGATTGTACTTTACTATAAATAAGAGGAGCTTTGGGAATATTTATATATAAATGCACAATTCATTTTTGTCATTTCTTGTGTTTTTTTTTTATCGTCCATCTCGCAACAAAACCCCACAGCATTAATTGATCAAGTATGAGCGCAAGTGATGGGGCGTCTGTTCAATTGTCTCGCAGCTTCTTCATGACTGGACTGTCAGAGGGAGCATTGGTAAAAATACTTCCTACGAAGACATGTGTCCCCCACACCTGGTGACGGATGACTTTACAGCACCCCAAGTCCTCAACTCGGAAACCAAGATGGCGGTAACGTTCGTCTGTCTCAAAGAGCGTGTTGTTTGTGTAAGGCCCAAAGTACTGAAAGAACAAACAGTCATCAGGACCAGGAAGGTATGGCCGTGGACTACATATCCCATGGACTATCATATCAGGAGCATTACAAGTGGTATTTTAACTGTAGTAAAAAATAAAAATGCATTAAATAAACAGTGCCATTTTCTTTCAATGGGTGAAATATCCCTTGTTTCCCCTCCCAGCAGTTCTCTCTGCATGTGTAGGGAGCGGCCATTTATATTTCTCCTGTAGTCCAATCAATGCAGATCTGACCAATGGCAGACCCTGCTCATGACACAGACACTGAGTGGCACTCTGAGCAGCTTATCCCATTGGTCAGATCTGTATTGATTGAAAAGGAAATGGCTGCCCCCTACGCATTCAGAGAGCACTGCTGAAGATGACAGGGGGTGTATTTTTATTTAATGAAAGGTTAAAATAGCTACCATTTACAGCCGCGGGACAGCGCCACATAACTAAAGAGCATTATGTTTATTGAAATGGTCATAACAAAAGGTTTAATAAAAGCAGCTTCCATTCCTGATTTATAAAAACAGTGGTGTTTAAAAAATAAATAAAAATAAAGGTCAAATCTCAGATGAATTTATAGGAGACAAAACAGAAGAAAAACTAGATGTGTAAAGAATCCCAGCAGTAATATATCTACTGTGTGAGATAACGAGGGAGTAATGTCCTCAGCTATTTTAGGATGTGTGTAGCAGACTTACAAATAAACAATGTATCACTACAAATAATGTGTCTGAGCAGTAGTATATTCTTATCTATTTGATGGGTATTTACTGGAAGACAATAATATTAAACACATTGTGTTTATTTTCATCATTTGTCCCCAATTCTAAATCAAATCTTCACGTAGCCTCTTCCATTATTCCATGTAATCTTTAGCTATAAGTGTAGTGGGTACAGTTCCTCTGGTCACTTACCGATAGTCCAGATGAAGGATCGATAAAATCTGCCCAATAACCTTCTGTCCTCAGTGCATAGCAAATTTCTTTCGCACCATTGATGAACTGAAAAATACAAGAGACCAAATCGATTAAAAAAAAAAAAAAAAAAAAAAAAATACATAAAAAGGAGGAAACAATAAAAAAAAAACCTTCTTATAACTTGGCATACAGAGAATATTTCACATATGTTTGTGAAGGTAATTTATGTTTTATTTTTCTATAGAGGAGCTTTTCTGATCTGTACATAGCACACCATACAATGCAGTATTGCAGAGTATCGCCATGCATTAATGATTATATCCCTTCTGCAATGGACAGTTTATTTGCATATTGCCAGCTTAAATCTATTAAAATTGGAATACATTGCAGTATTTAAATGGGAAAAAAAAAGATTTCTACCGAGAAAACTGAAGAGGAAATCAAAGATTTCAGGAAAAGAATCCCCACTCCGCAATGCTATGTACGACCATATCAAGAGCCCACTGGGAGCTACGAGACAATATAAAGCCTCCGGCTGTGCTTGCCACAATATGTGCTTGCCCTCAATATGCCAGGATTTTGCCCCTCTATATGCCAGGATTTTTCCCCTCTATATGCCAGGATTTTTCCCCTCTATATGCCAGGATTTTGCCCCTCTATATGCCAGGATTTTTCCCCTCTATATGCCAGGATTTTGCCCCTCTGTATGCCAGGATTTTGCCCCTCTATATGCCAGGATTTTGCCCCTCTATATGCCAGGATTTTGCCCCTCTATATGCCAGGATTTTGCCCCTCAGCATGCCCCTCCAGCCGCACGGCTTCAATAAAGGTTGTTAAAAAAAACTGTCCCAGACACAAAAGAATAGTGAAAACACAAAACAAAAACAAGTTAGATCTTACAGCAAATCACAATACACTGCCCGTCTTACCCTGTACCTAGCCACAGTTCACAGACTGAGATGTGCTGTCACAACGGATCAGATATAGACTGACAAGCTTGTGGTTTGATCGAGCACCTTGGAATTACATTGGGTAAACCTGGTGCTAATCAACAGCACACAGGTCCTTACTTTAAGTCCTCCAAGGAACAGTACGCCTTGAAAATGACCTACCAAAATGTATGCTTCCTCCCAACATTTACTGCATTGTAAACACATTCTGGGCTCACAGAGAGTGGGACAAAAGATAAAAAGAGGGACAGGGGGATGTGGTTGCAAAATAGGAACAGTTCTTCCAGAGTAGGGACACTTGGGAGGGTGTTATTTCTTTGTTAAAATGTGAATATGTGTATTATAATAATGTGTCAGGTCTGCAGCTTCTACTGATCCTCCCACCTCAGCTCTCAGCATTTGTCTGGAGCCTGGGAGGACAAAGAAAAAGCAACATTTTAACATATTCCATAAATGCAAAAACTAAAGTATCCCAAATGATAACTATACTTGCAGTGCATGCATACGTGGGGGAACTATATGTGTAGCAGAGTTCAAATGATCTGTGAAAATTAGGAAAATCTGAAACATACTGGTATAATTAGCATGCTTCGAATAATGTCAGATCCAATACAGTATATATGAAAAAAATATACAACCACAATTTAATTTCATCTATGCAATATATAGAACATGGCTATTTATTATATTTACTGTGAATGCAGAGCATAAAAAAAATTATTGAAAATGATCTATACATTGAATTTGCAAAACTGTAGCAAATGTCTAAATTAGGAGAAAGATGTGTTTTAATTGTGTCTGTGGAGTCTGCTGCTTATGACATCACCTGTGACACGGTATGCAAATTAACTGCTTTTCAAAGGCAAATGTGTAATTTGCATACCGTGTCACAGGTGATGTCATACAGAGGAGACTCCACAGACACATGTAAAACACATCTTTCTCCTAATTAAGGAATGTGCTGCAGTTTTGCTAATACAATGTATAGATCATATTCAGTCATTATGTATGCTGTAAATGCACAGTTAATATAATGTTCAAAGAGAGTGAAGCTTTAAATACAGTAACAGAAATGAATAGCTACCCTCCCCCAAAACCCCAGCTGAGATTGCACAAAACCGAGAGATGTTCAATGGACTGAGTAACAGTCTGGCACGCAAAGGGTTCAAAGTAACATTGAAAAACAGTGAGGGATCAAAACGCTAGATCCGGTTGGGTCTAATGTGATGTGAGGTGCATACCAGAGCATCCAGCCGTTACTGCACAGCTAATCCTGGCAGCTCCAAACGAGAGACACACTGTGTGCGACATTTATTAACATCAGAAACCCACTGCTTCAGAACAGCATTCATCAACAGCCTCCAAAGCTCTAAAAGTGGAGCAATCGTCATGGAAACCAATGTTCCCACTGATTGCCCCAGAACTGCTCTTTATACATAATGCGTATGGAGTACAGGACCTGCCTCTACCTGTGCCTTCCGGGCCCTGCCTAAAGCCACAGAGGAGTCTAAAAAAGGATTTTATTTATAATGGGCCAAAAAACAAAAAAACCCCAGCATCCTGAACACACAGATTTACCCCTCGGTCCAACGGTTGGATCTCACAGGCCGGAGGGTTTGATTATATTGGAGCGGACAGGGAAAAGCACAGCTCAGACACAAAACAATGATTGTGTAATTAGACCACATTACAACAGCAAAGACCAACAGACCAGAACAAAGTCATGAGACACCAGCAAGGGGGGCAATAAATCTCAATCCCAGGATCTCATTCCCCTGGCTGATGATTCTCCGCGCTTGTTACATGTCACGAGATACACTTTCCTAGTATTCGTATTGAAGAGAATCAAAAGAGGACTGAATTAAAAAACAGAAAGGTGGCGACACCTAGCGAGAAATAAAAGGAATTTCACTTTCCAAATCATTTAATCTAAAATGGATATTAAAATTATACATATAGAACTTCTCTCCATAGTTGTGTATGCATTGTATGAACATATCTAGCAGTGCTCCTAATACAGAGATAGAGCAGAGTGTACATCCTGTGCCTGGGAGCCGGCAGTGATCCTAATACAGAGATAGAGCAGAGTGTACATCCTCTGCCAGGGAGCCGGCAGTGCTCCTAATACAGAGATAGAGCAGAGTGTACATCCTGTGCCTGGGAGCCGGCAGTGCTCCTAATACAGAGATAGAGCAGCGTGTACATCCTGTGCCTGGGAGCCGGCAGTGATCCTAATACAGAGATAGAGCAGAGTGTACATCCTGTGCCTGGGAGCCGGCAGTGCTCCTAATACAGAGATAGAGCAGCGTGTACATCCTCTGCCTGGGAGCCGGCAGTGCTCCTAATACAGAGATAGAGCAGAGTGTACATCCTGTGCCTGGGAGCCGGCAGTGCACCTAATACAGAGATAGAGCAGAGTGTACATCCTCTGCCTGGGAGCCGGCAGTGCACCTAATACAGAGATAGAGCAGAGTGTACATCCTGTGCCTGGGAGCCGGCAGTGCACCTAATACAGAGATAGAGCAGAGTGTACATTATGTGCCTGGGAGCCGGCAGTGATCCTAATACAGAGATAGAGCAGACTGTACATCCTGTGCCTGGGAGCCGGCAGTGCTCCTAATACAGAGATAGAGCAGAGTGTACATCCTGTGCCTGGGAGCCGGCAGTGATCCTAATACAGAGATAGAGCAGTGTGTACATCCTGTGCCTGGGAGCCGGCAGTGCTCCTAATACAGAGATAGAGCAGCGTGTACATCCTGTGCCTGGGAGCCGGCAGTGCTCCTAATACAGAGATACAGCAGAGTGTACATCCTGTGCCTGGGAGCCGGCAGTGCTCCTAATACAGAGATAGAGCAGAGTGTACATCCTGTGCCTGGGAGCCGGCAGTGATCCTAATACAGAGATAGAGCAGAGTGTACATCCTGTGCCTGGGAGCCGGCAGTGCTCCTAATACAGAGATAGAGCAGAGTGTACATCCTGTGCCTGGGAGCCGGCAGTGCACCTAATACAGAGATAGAGCAGAGTGTACATCCTCTGCCTGGGAGCCGGCAGTGCTCCTAATACAGAGATAGAGCAGAGTGTACATCCTGTGCCTGGGAGCCGGCAGTGCACCTAATACAGAGATAGAGCAGAGTGTACATCCTGTGCCTGGGAGCCGGCAGTGCACCTAATACAGAGATAGAGCAGAGTGTACATCCTGTGCCTGGGAGCCGGCAGTGATCCTAATACAGAGATAGAGCAGAGTGTACATCCTGTGCCTGGGAGCCGGCAGTGCACCTAATACAGAGATAGAGCAGAGTGTACATCCTCTGCCTGGGAGCCGGCAGTGCTCCTAATACAGAGATAGAGCAGAGTGTACATCCTGTGCCTGGGAGCCGGCAGTGCACCTAATACAGAGATAGAGCAGAGTGTACATCCTCTGCCTGGGAGCCGGCAGTGCACCTAATACAGAGATAGAGCAGAGTGTACATCCTGTGCCTGGGAGCCGGCAGTGATCCTAATACAGAGATAGAGCAGAGTGTACATCCTCTGCCTGGGAGCCGGCAGTGCTCCTAATACAGAGATAGAGCAGAGTGTACATCCTGTGCCTGGGAGCCGGCAGTGATCCTAATACAGAGATAGAGCAGAGTGTACATCCTGTGCCTGGGAGCCGGCAGTGCTCCTAATACAGAGATAGAGCAGAGTGTACATCCTCTGCCTGGGAGCCGGCAGTGATCCTAATACAGAGATAGAGCAGAGTGTACATCCTGTGCCTGGGAGCCGGCAGTGATCCTAATACAGAGATAGAGCAGAGTGTACATCCTGTGCCTGGGAGCCGGCAGTGCTCCTAATACAGAGATACAGCAAAGTGTACATCCTGTGCCTGGGAGCCGGCAGTGCTCCTAATACAGAGATACAGCAGAGTGTACATCCTCTGCCTGGGAGCCGGCAGTGCTCCTAATACAGAGATAGAGCAGAGTGTACATCCTGTGCCTGGGAGCCGGCAGTGCTCCTAATACAGAGATAGAGCAGAGTGTACATCCAGTGCCTGGGAGCCGGCAGTGCTCCTAATACAGAGATAGAGCAGCGTGTACATCCTGTGCCTGGGAGCTGGCAGTGCACCTAATACAGAGATAGAGCAGAGTGTACATCCTGTGCCTGGGAGCCGGCAGTGATCCTAATACAGAGATAGAGCAGAGTGTACATCCTCTGCCTGGGAGCTGGCAGTGATCCTAATACAGAGATAGAGCAGAGTGTACATCCTCTGCCTGGGAGCTGGCAGTGATCCTAATACAGAGATAGAGCAGAGTGTACATCCTCTGCCTGGGAGCCCCCATGCTGCCATGCGCTGCTGCTTTTACATCAGCAGAGGGAGTTTTGTTTATGTGCCATATGTAAAAGGAGGGTCACTCTCTTGGAATGAGAGGCGATCAGACCCACGTCAGACTTGCTCAGCCTCAGTGTTCAGCAAGCCATAAGCTTTAGTTCTAGAAGCCCCCCAGGGTTGGCTTCTGCAAGCTTGCAACCTCTTTTCTAAACTGAACCTGCATGTTCAGGATTTTCTGGATTGGTACACACCATCCCACAGCCTGAATGTAACCTTTACTGGATTGGTACATACCATAGCCTGAATGTAACCTTTTCTGGATTGGTACATCCCGTAGCCTGAATGTAACCTTTTCTGGATTGGTACATCCCATCCCATAGCCTGAACGTGACCTTTTCTGGATTGGTACATCCCATCCCACAGCCTGAACGTGACCTTTTCTGGATTGGTACACACCATCCCACAGCCTGAACGTTACTTTTTCTGGATTGGCACACACCATCCCATAGCCTGAACGTGACCTTTTCTGGATTGGTACACACCATCCCGTAGCCTGAATGTAACCTTTACTGGATTGGTACATCCCATAGCCTGAATGTAACCTTTTCTGGATTGGCACATCCCATAGCCTGAATGTAACCTTTTCTGGATTGGTATATCCCATCCCATAGCCTGAACGTGACCTTTTCTGGATTGGTACACACCATCCCACAGCCTGAATGTAACCTTTTCTGGATTGGCACAACACCATCCCATAGCCTGAACGTGACCTTTTCTGGATTGGTACACACCATCCCGTAGCCTGAATGTAACCTTTACTGGATTGGTACATCCCATAGCCTGAATGTAACCTTTTCTGGATTGGTATATCCCATAGCCTGAATGTAACCTTTTCTGGATTGGTACACACCATCCCATAGCCTGAATGTAACCTTTACTCGATTGGTACATACCATAGCCTGAATGTAACCTTTTCTGGATTGGTACACACCATCCCATAGCCTAAATGTAACCTTTACTGGATTGGTACATCCCATAGCCTGAATGTAACCTTTTCTGGATTGGTACATCCCATAGCCTGAATGTAATCTTTTCTGGATTGGTACATCCCATCCCATAGCCTGAACGTGACCTTTTCTGGATTGGTACATCCCAATCCCATAGCCTGAATGTAACCTTTTCTGGATTGGCACACACCATCCCACAGCCTGAACGTGACCTTTTCTGGATTGGTACATCCCATCCCACTCCATAGCCTGAACGTGACCTTTTCTGGATTGGTACATCCCATACCATAGCCTGAACGTGACCTTTTCTGGATTGGCACATCCCATCCCATAGCCTGAACGGGACCTTTTCTGGATTGGTACATCCCATCGCACAGCCTGAATGTGACCTTTTCTGGATTGGCACACACCATCCCACAGCATGAATGTAACCTTTTCTGGATTGGTACATTCCATCCCACAGCTTGAATGTAACCTTTTCTGGATTGGCACATCCCATCCCACAGCCTGAATGTAACATTTTCTGGATTGGTACATCCCATCCCACAGCCTGAATGTAACCTTTTCTGGATTGGCACATCCCATCCCATAGCCTGAATGTAAACTTTTCTGGATTGGCACATCCCATAGCCTGAATGTAACCTTTTCTGGATTGGCACATCCCATCCCACAGCCTGAATGTAACCTTTTCTGGATTGGTACATCCCATTCCATAGCCTGAATGTAACCTTTTCTGGATTGGCACACACCATCCCACAGCCTGAATGTGACCTTTTCTGGATTGGCACACACCATCCCACAGCCTGAATGTAACCTTTTCTGGATAGGCACATCCCATCCCACAGCCTGAATGTAACCTTTTCTGGATTGGCACATCCCATCCCATAGCCTGAATGTAACCTTTTCTGGATTGGTACATCTCATCCCATAGCCTGAATGTAACCTTTTCTGGATTGGTACATCCCATCCCACAGCCTGAATGTAACCTTTTCTGGATTGGCACATCCCATCCCACAGCCTGAATGTAACCTTTTCTGGATTGGCACATCCCATCCCATAGCCTGAATGTAACCTTTTCTGGATTGGTACATCCCATCCCATAGCCTGAATGTGACCTTTTCTGGATTGGTACATCCCATAGCCTGAATGTAACCTTTTCTGGATTGGTATATCCCATCCCATAGCCTGAACGTGACCTTTTCTGGATTGGTACACACCATCCCACAGCCTGAACGTAACCTTTTCTGGATTGGTACATCCCATCCCATAGCCTGAACGTGACCTTTCTGGATTGGTACACACCATCCCACAGCCTGAACGTTACTTTTTCTGGATTGGCACACACCATCCCATAGCCTGAACGTGACCTTTTCTGGATTGGTACACACCATCCCGTAGCCTGAATGTAACCTTTACTGGATTGGTACATCCCATAGCCTGAATGTAACCTTTTCTGGATTGGTACATCCCATAGACTGAAAGTAACCTTTTCTGGATTGGTACACACCATCCCATAGCCTGAATGTAACCTTTACTCGATTGGTACATACCATAGCCTGAATGTAACCTTTTCTGGATTGGTACACACCATCCCATAGCCTAAATGTAACCTTTACTGGATTGGTACATCCCATAGCCTGAATGTACCCTTTTCTGGATTGGTACATCCCATAGCCTGAATGTAATCTTTTCTGGATTGGTACATCCCATCCCATAGCCTGAACGTGACCTTTTCTGGATTGGTACATCCCAATCCCATAGCCTGAATGTAACCTTTTCTGGATTGGCACACACCATCCCACAGCCTGAACGTGACCTTTTCTGGATTGGTACATCCCATCCCATCCCATAGCCTGAACGTGACCTTTTCTGGATTGGTACATCCCATCCCATAGCCTGAACGTGACCTTTTCCGGATTGGTACATCCCATCCCATAGCCTGAACGTGACCTTTTCTGGATTGGCACATCCCATCACACAGCCTGAATGTAACCTTTTCTGGATTGGTACATCCCATCCCACAGCCTGAATGTAACTTTTTCTGGATTGGCACATCCCATCCCATAGCCTGAATGTAAACTTTTCTGGATTGGCACATCCCATAGCCTGAATGTAACCTTTTCTGGATTGGCACATCCCATCCCACAGCCTGAATGTAACCTTTTCTGGATTGGTACATCCCATTCCATAGCCTGAATGTAACCTTTTCTGGATTGGCACACACCATCACATAGCCTGAACGTGACCTTTTCTGGATTGGCACACACCATCCCACAGCCTGAATGTGACCTTTTCTGGATTGGCACACACCATCCCACAGCCTGAATGTGACCTTTTCTGGATTGGCACATCCCATCCCATAGCCTGAATGTAACCTTTTCTGGATTGGTACATCCCATCCCACAGCCTGAATGTAACCTTTTCTGGATTGGCACATCCCATCCCACAGCCTGAATGTAACCTTTTCTGGATTGGCACATCCCATCCCATAGCCTGAATGTAACCTTTTCTGGATTGGTACATCCCATCCCACAGCCTGAATGTAACCTTTTCTGGATTGGCACATCCCATCCCATAGCCTGAATGTAACCTTTTCTGGATTGGCACATCCCATCCCATAGCTTGAATGTAACCTTTTCTGGATTGGCACACACCATCCCACAGCCTGAATGTGACCTTTTCTGGATTGGTACACACCATCCCACAGCCTGAATGTAACCTTTTCTGGATTGGCACACACCATCCCACAGCCTGAATGTGACCTTTTCTGGATTGGCACACGCCATCCCACAGCCTGAATGTGACCACCTCTGGATTGGCACACACCATCCCACAGCCTGAATGTGACCTTTTCTGGATTGGTACACACCATCCCACAGCCTGAATGTAACCTTTTCTGGATTGGCACACACCATCCCACAGCCTGAATGTAACCTTTTCTGGATTGGCACACACTATCCCACAGCCTGAATTTTAACTTGCCTTTTCTAGCAATGCCTCCCGCTCACAGTCCACCTCTTGGCTCCAGATGGTCATGTCATTCGCGGTTTTCTGCGTTACCGTCAGGACCATAAGGTTATTGTTCGGGATCTCTGGAAACATGGACGCAAAATCTACAAGAACAACACAAGAATCCAATGAGAAGGCCTATCAATCACAGCCATCCAGTCTACACAGAATCACAGACCAGTCAGACATGGTGGATCTGGACATAGTACAGTGGTGGGCTACATAGCAGAAAGGAATACCAGTTCTCTAACTCATACTTGAAAAAAATAACTCCAAGAACAAGTAGTATTCAATCTACTAAAGTAATTACATTAATTAACCTCTGGCCAAACCCAGCCAGCTCCCACTGTCCCCAAATACTGTTAGGAATAAGGAAGCTTACTATTCATCCCACTAGAACACCCATTAATTAACCTCTGGCCAAACCCACCCAGCTCTCACTGTCCCCAAATACTGTTAGGAATAAGGAAGCTTACTATTCATCCCACTAGAACACCCATTAATTAACCTCTGGCCAAACCCACCCAGCTCCCACTGTCCCCAAATACTGTTAGGAATAAGGAAGCTTATTATTCATCCCACTAGAACACCCATTAATTAACCTCTGGCCAAACCCACCCAGCTCTCACTGTCCCCAAATACTGTTAGGAATAAGGAAGCTTACTATTCATTCCACTAGAACACCCATTAATTAACCTCTGACCAAACCCACCCAGCTCTCACTGTTCCCAAATACTGTTAGGAATAAGGAAGCTTACTATTCATCCCGCTAGAACACCCATTAATTAACCTCTAGCCAAACCCACCCAGCTCCCACTGTCCCCAAATACGGTTAGGAATAAGGAAGCTTACTATTCATCCCACTAGAACACCCATTAATTAACCTCTAGCCAAACCCACCCAGCTCCCAATGTCCCCAAATACTGTTAGGAATAAGGAAGCTTACTATTCATCCCACTAGAACACCCATTAATTAACCTCTAGCCAAACCCACCCAGCTCCCACTGTCCCCAAATACTGTTAGGAATAAGGAAGCTTACTATTCATCCCACTAGAACACCCATTAATTAACCTCTAGCCAAACCCACCCAGCTCCCCCTGTCCCCAAATACGGTTAGGAATAAGGAAGCTTACTATTCATCCCGCTATAACACCCATTAATTAACCTCTAGCCAAACCCACCCAGCTCCCACTGTCCCCAAATACGGTTAGGAATAAGGAAGCTTACTACTCATCTCACTAGAACACCCATTAATTAACCTCTGACCAAACCCACCCAGCTCTCACTGTCCCCAAATACTGTTAGGAATAAGGAAGCTTACTATTCATCCCACTAGAACATCCATTAATTAACCTCTGGCCAAACCCACCCAGCTCTCACTGTCCCCAAATACTGTTAGGAATAAGGAAGCTTACTATTCATCCCACTAGAACACCCATTAATTAACCTCTAGCCAAACCCACCCAGCTCTCATTGTCCCCAAATACTGACCTCACAGGGTGAGAGGTGAAGGTCCGCCCCCCACCCTATGAAGCAGAGTAGCGTTTGCTTAACGGGGGAGCCGCAGGCAGCATAAGCACCTCTGTTTTCTCCCCCTCGATTCTCTCCCCCCTACCATTCTAACTTGAAGTGCGAGGGAGCCGCGGGCAGCACAAGCTCTGTGTGTGTGTTCAGCAAGTGCTGCTCGCCCTCCCCGCGCTTCAAGTAAGAATGGGGAGGAAGACAGAGGAGAAGGGAGAGAACAGAAAACAGGTATGGGGGAGAAGGGGAAGAGAGAATAGGTATGGGGGTGGGAAGGAGAGAAGCAATATGAGAGGAAGGAGAGATAACAGGTATGCGGGGAGAATGAGAGACAGACAGACATGTGGGGTGGGGAGAGACATACATGGGAAGGGAGAGATATATAAAATGGGGGGATGGAGAGAGACAAACATGGCAAGGAAGAGGAAAGAGACAAACATGGGAAGGGAGAGAAAAGAGACAGGCATGAGGAGGGAGACAGACATGAAGGTGGGGGGGGGGGGGGGGGGGGGGTGGCCCGCACAGGGCACCGGAACACTTAAGGCTGGCCCTGCTACCACCACATTCCCCTTTGACCTCGTCACTCACTGTGTGTCTCCTGTCCCCCGCTCCCTCATGTGTCAGTCTGTTTGTCTAATGCAGTATGTAGTTCCCCTCTATGCTCTGTACAATATATAAATAAATGTTAATGTAACGTTATGGAGAGAGAAATAACTCTGTAAATAAAAATCACTGTCCAAACTATACAGGGCTAATGAAAACCAATTATTCTTAGCTTTAGTAGGATGTTAATAACATGGGCCAAATGGTTCTTATCTGCTGACACATTGTATTATATCACATGTATTGTTCTATATAAGGATGAGTGGACTTGCAAATGTTCCCATGGGAGATTCGCTGCCTAAAAGCATTTGGGCTGAGCCTTAACCCCTTCCCCCCCCCCCCCCCCCGCTATATTAGTTCATAGCATTGTCCAGCTGTGTATTTTGACATTTTTCAACCATATCTGGCACCAGTGAAGTTATTTGCAAATTAGTAATAATGGCAAAACAAATAGGACACTTCCCACGGCTTAAAGCAATGCTGCTTTCAGAAATGTGTTCAATGACTTCACGTTTAGCCACTGGTGTGGAGGCCACGTGTACAGGTAAAGCAGAGATGAATATATAACAGGACACGCACTGTGCAGCAGGCAGGCTCGTATGGAGGCCACGTGTACAGGTAAGGCAGAGATGAATATATAACAGGACACGCACTGTGCAGCAGGCAGGCTGGTGTGGAGGCCACGTGTACAGGTAAGGCAGAGATGAATATATAACAGGACACGCACTGTGCAGCAGGCAGGCTGGTATGGAGGCCACGTGTACAGGTAAGGCAGAGATGAATATATAACAGGACACGCACTGTGCAGCAGGCAGGCTGGTATGGAGGCCACGTGTACAGGTAAGGCAGAGATGAATATATAACAGGACACGCACTGTGCAGCAGGCAGGCTGGTATGGAGGCCACATGTACAGGTAAGGGAGAGATGAATATATAACAGGACACGCACTGTGCAGCAGGCAGGCTGGTATGGAGGCCACATGTACAGGTAAGGCAGAGATGAATATATAACAGGACACGCACTGTGCAGCAGGCAGGCTGGTATGGAGGCCACATGTACAGATAAGGCAGAGATGAATATATAACAGGACACGCACTGTGCAGCAGGCAGGCTGGTATGGAGGCCACATGTACAGATAATGCAGAGATGAATATATAACAGGACACGCACTGTGCAGCAGGCAGGCTGGTGTGGAGGCCACGTGTACAGGTAAAGCAGAGATGAATATATAACAGGACACGCACTGTGCAGCAGGCAGGCTGGTATGGAGGCCACATGTACAGGTAAGGCAGAGATGAATATATAACAGGACACGCACTGTGCAGCAGGCAGGCTGGTATGGAGGCCACATGTACAGGTAAGGCAGAGATGAATATATAACAGGACACGCACTGTGCAGCAGGCAGGCTGGTGTGGAGGCCACATGTACAGATAATGCAGATATTATATATATATATATATTAGGCCAGGTATACAGAGAGCAGGCAGGATGATGTAAAGAGATAACCCAATACCTTTTTTAAGCAGCTCCGGACAAGACTGCATGGCACATTCTACTGTTGCATGGTCAAAGTATGAATCCATATTGTGTACTGGTTGCTGATCAGGAGAAGCTTCATTACCCTGTGAAGTAATAGATTTAAATCATTTCATTATTAAAGACTAACATCTCATGTATTTCTACTGAGACGGACTCTCACTAGTGTCTCAGTCAGAAAGTATTCAGTTATAGGCTTTGGAAAAGCTCATCTCGGAGGCTGCCACCTGACAGAGCAGTGCCAGGGGGATCACCTCTCTCTAACATTGGTGGGGGCGTGAGCCAATCACGCTCCCCTGCTGGACGCTGTGCACCAATCAACGGCATCAGCCATAGAGAACCGATTCCGCATAACGCCAGCCTGGGATTCTATAAGAGACTTGCACGTTAATGGCTTTATTTATCTGAATGGGAGAATGTTTCAAACATTGCCACTATGGGCTCAAGTCTGAAATTCACTTGTCAATTCGTGAATAAAGCCCTGGGAGTCAGATAGGTGCACATGTAGGCCCCTGTGACCCATCACACATGTGAGTTATACATGACAGTCACACATGCCCAATGATTCACCCATTACATGTAACAGAGTAGCGATTGCAGTTGTGAGTATACAGCGGTTCAGGATCTGCATATAATGAGCGAGGGAAGAAGCTAGTTATGACAATCATTTTCATAGACGCTTCACTATATACACCAAATACAGTGGGAACATTTAAAGGCAAGTGGACATTTAAAAGGGACTCTTGTCAACCAAACATTTCTTATACTAAGAAAGTAGAGAAATAATCTATACATTGCATTAGAAAAACAGAAGACCCCACAGATATTTCACCCATGTATAGATCATTTTACATTCACAGTGCACACAACGTTTTGGGATGTGGTAATTGCCTTCAAGGAGTCGACCTGACAAATATCGGATCCTGGAAGGTGTCTGTGAAAGTTCAGATAGCCGCCATGCCAGTTCCTTACCTGGAATTCATTCACAAACTGCGCCATTACGAATTCGTGTCTTTCGCTTGGCGCAGGCTCAGACAGCAGGTCAGGTAGATTTCTATGGATTAGGGGGATTTGTCTGGGAGAATCCACTCCATTCACATGGGCATCAAACCCGACATTACCAGGGAGCTGAAAACGCTGGTCTTGAGGTCCAAAAGGTCCCATTGTCTCATCTGGCCAAATGGTTCTAGGAACTAAGACGACAAGTGAGATATGGGAAATATGTCCACACACTGAACCTGTGTAACAGAGTCGACAAATAATCAAATGGGTTTACCTATACATTGCATTACCTCGTAGACACATACTGGCTTTACACTGGCAGCATACACGCTTGTTACTTTATACAGACATATAGGTGACCTTACAGCACTCTTATTTGGAGAGTGAACAGATTATGTTCATCATGGATTAAATACTGCACGTTTCAGTGAGCCGTGCACCATGTTCATACATATTAGTGCCCAAAGCGCTATCAGTGCCAAGGATTATATACCCCTCTACTAACCTTCCTTATTTATATCAGTGCCAAGGATTATATACCCCTCTACTAACCTTCCTTATTTATATCAGTGCCAAGGATTATATACCCTCTACTAACCTTCCTTATTTATATCAGTGCCAAGGATTATATACCCCTCTACTAACCTTCCTTATTTATATCAGTGCCAAGGATTATATACCCCTCTACTAACCTTCCTTATTTATATCAGTGCCAAGGATTATATACCCTCTACTAACCTTCCTTATTTATATCAGTGCCAAGGATTATATACCCTCTACTAACCTTCCTTATTTATATCAGTGCCAAGGATTATATACCCCCCTACTAACCTTCCTTATTTATATCAGTGCCAAGGATTATATACCCTCCTACTAACCTTCCTTATTTATATCAGTACCAAGGATTATATACCCCTCTACTAACCTTCCTTATTTATATGAGTGCCAAGGATTATATACCCTCTACTAACCTTCCTTATTTATATCAGTGCCAAGGATTATATACCCCTCTACTAACCTTCCTCATTTATATCAGTGCCAAGGATTATATACCCTCTACTAACCTTCCTTATTTATATCAGTGCCAAGGATTATATACCCCTCTACTAACCTTCCTTATTTATATCAGTGCCAAGGATTATATACCCCTCTACTAACCTTCCTTATTTATATCAGTGCCAAGGATTATATACCCCTCTACTAACCTTCCTTATTTATATCAGTGCCAAGGATTATATACCCCCCTACTAACCTTCCTCATTTATATCAGTGCCAATGATTTCAGGCCCCACTCTGATTGGCTGTGCAAGTGCCGCAATGGTCAGACGGAAGTTAAGGTATTGATGTGAAGTGTACAGCTGTTTTCATCAAATACTTTGATATGTTATTGGATTCTTTAGATAATAAAAGGCTTATGCAAGTTCTAAAAACATCCATTGCACACCTTCATAGATCCTGCATGTGGCAAGTTGGATATATACCCCCTTTAACCAGAGGGTGGACTGATCAAAGATTATCTGCCTGAACTTAATGTATCTATTAGATCTCTAGAAGACTCACTAATTTACTGCTGAGAAAAGTCTTCAGTGAGCTGTGCTTTTTAATTCGGAAACTTTGTTTTAGCCCGATTAATGGCCAAAGAAGGAACCTAACCAATTTGGTCTTAACAGCTTGCAATCAAACTCAGTTAGCCAATAAATGGTTTCATTATAACTATCCTTGGTTCCTTTATTTGGGCCAACAGCCCTCCTTTTACCAAAAGCATCTGAAATTCTCTTTACCAAAAAAGCTCCATTTAACCCCTTAATGACAGGCTTGTTTTTGGATGTATGTGTGGGCGTAATCCTCACATTTAGTGTACTCGTACAAACTACACACTGTTTGCTCAAGGACATTCTCCTTATCAAGCAGAATTGAATATATGTAACTGGCCGCACCCCTTGCTTACATTCATAAAGTGATTATATTTTTATCACTTTAAGTCTTGCTTATGGTCTTGGCATCATTTTTTAGCATTAGTGAAATTGGACCAGTTTCCCCCAGTTCCCAACATAATTCCGGTTACCCCTTACGTATATCAGGGGGTGTAGCAGCTACAAAAGGCTCATCTGACCCGGAGGATCCAGCTGTAGAAAACGTTCTGGCGCCTTTAACCCTTCCTATCAGAGAACAAAACCCAGGGAGGTAGGTCACCAGTCTGGCTCTACTGCAGAGCGCCTAGAAAACAAACAGGACAGGCTTTAATGATGGGAGCATTGAATAATATAACATATACTGTGTATAAAACTAATAACATCCATATTTGGGGATTCAGCAATCCTTTTAATACCCAAGTTAAAATAAGCACCAAACATCAATTCATGTCTCTAGGGATTTGTCAAGCCCAAACACAAACGTACGAGCATGCAAAACAGGTCTGTACGATTTACCTAAAGTGCACGCACACCTTGACATAAAGTAATAGGCCAGAGGCTTTAACCACCTTTACGCACAGAGATGTTTTATGATGTCATAACAAACATAGCTGAAACGACCATGGTATTTTTCAGCAGGGACCAAGTTTTTAAAGACCCTGTTCGAGTTTCTGGGATCGGGAGCCAGGAAGACAAAACTGGTGAAAAATATGCACCAAGGAAAGCAAACAGATCATCTGTGCTTGACCTAAAAAGTCTACAAAGTTTGCAGCAAAAGCATTGTTGTCAGGGAACAAGCCAGTCTAAATGTTCCACCATTATTATCCAAGTGTGTAACGGACACTTACATTAGCCATTCTGTAGTGATATTCCTGTGTAAAACGTGTACCTGAAACAGAGAAACAACCCAAGAATAAGAATACAGGTCGTAGGATTGGGTTAAAACATTCAGTTTAAACCATAAGAGCTGCTTGTAAAGCAATTCAACAAAATCATTCATTAAAAAAAAATACAGCTGTGACCAGGGCATAAAGATGAAAAGGGCAGATCCACCTGGCTTATTTTCTTTGTTAAACAGCTGTTTAACATGTGAAATTCACTTAATCTTACTTTATAACACTTTTCAGTTTTACATTGAAGATCATTTCACCGGGGTTTCTAAATTCAGTGACATGTAATAAGGAGGGGCTTGGAGAGATGGACAGGACTGATCATCCAATAAGGAGGGGATTGGAGAGATGGACAGGACTGATCATCCAATAAGGAGGGGCTTGGAGAGATGGACAGGACTGATCATCCAATAAGGAGGGGCTTGGAGAGATGGACAGGACTGATCATCCAATAAGGAGGGGCTTGGAGAGACGGACAGGACTGATCATCCAATAAGGAGGGGCTTGGAGAGACGGACAGGACTGATCATCCAATAAGGAGGGGCTTGGAGAGACGGACAGGACTGATCATCCAATAAGGAGGAGCTTGGAGAGATGGACAGGACTGATCATCCAATAAGGAGGGGCTTGAGAGATGGACAGGACTGACCATCCAATAAGGAGGGGCTTGGAGAGATGGACAGGACTGACCATCCAATAAGGAGGAGCTTGGAGAGATGGACAGGACTGATCATCCAATAAGGAGGAGCTTGTAGAGATGGACAGGACTGATCATCCAATAAGGAGGAGCTTGGAGAGATGGACAGGACTGATCATCCAATAAGGAGGGGCTTGGAGAGATGGGCAGGACTGATCATCCAATAAGGAGGAGCTTGGAGAGATGGACAGGACTGTTACTATTGGTGCAGATTTCTGTACTTTACATGATATGGCGCTTATATAAAGACATGTTTTGGTCACTTCAGGTGGAACTGTCCTTTTAAATAGCCCATCTATATAAGTCAATAAGATTACATCACATATTTAATGTATCCATCACAATAGCCTGTAGTGCACCTTAAACAGGTTTGAATGGAAAACAGTATTTTTCCCCCTTTTTTAATTAACTTCTACTTGTTTCACAATTTGCTTCTTCCAAAAGTGGATTGTTTATGAAAATGAATACATATATTTTTATTAAGATTCTGTAGGTATTACATACAGACCGGCCTTACTGCCCCTTCTCTCCAGTAGATCTGACTACTGAAGCGAGTGTGGAGTGTAGTGTATAGCAAGGGTAGGCACTTTCGGCACTCCAGATGTTGGGGACTACATCTCCCATAATGCTGGCAAAGGGAAAAGTAGTCCACAAAATATGGAGTGCTCAAGGTGCCTACCCCTGGTGTATACCTTGCATTATACACACACATTACCTGTAGCTCTGTATACAGGTTACATATACACAGTATGTGCAGAGTACTGTGAGTGTATGTAGTGTATACCTTGCATTATATACACATTACCTGTAGCTCTGTATACAGGTTACATACACACACTATGTGCAGAGTACTGTGTGTGTATATAGTGTATACCCTGCATTATATACACATTACATGTAGCTCTATATACAGGTTACATACACACAGTATGTGCAGAGTACTGTGTGTGTATATAGTATATACCCTGCATTATATACACACATTACCTGTAGCTCTATATACAGGTTACATACACACACTATGTGCAGAGTACTGTGTGTGTATATAGTGTATACCCTGCATTATATACACATTACCTGTAGCTCTATATACAGGTTACATACACACACTATGTGCAGAGTACTGTGTGTGTATATAGTGTATACCTTGCATTATATACACATTACCAGTAGCTCTATATACAGGTTACATACACACACTATGTGCAGAGTACTGTGTGTGTATATAGTGTATACCTTGCATTATATACACATTACCAGTAGCTCTATATACAGGTTACATACACACACTATGTGCAGAGTACTGTGTGTGTATATAGTGTATACCTTGCATTATACACACACATTACCTGTAGCACTGTATACAGGTTACATACACACACTATGTGCAGAGTACTGTGTGTGTATATAGTGTATACCTTGCATTATACACACACACACACATTACCTGTAGCTCTATATACAAGTTACATACACACACTATGTGCAGAGTACTGTGTGTGTATATAGTGTATACCTTGCATTATACACACACACACACACACACACACACACATTACCTGTAGCTCTATATACAGGTTACATACACACACTACATGCAGAGTACTGTGTGTGTATATAGTGTATACCTTGCATTATATACACATTACCTGTAGCTCCGTATACAGGTTACATACACACACTATGTGTAGTACTGTGTGTGTATATAGTGTATACCTTGCATTATATACACATTACCTGTAGCTCCGTATACAGGTTACATACACACACTATGTGTAGTACTGTGTGTGTATATAGTGTATACCTTGCATTATATACACATTACCTGTAGCTCTGTATACAGGTTACATACGCACAGTATGTGCAGAGTACTGTGTGTGTATATAGTGTATACCTTGCATTATATACACATTACATGTAGCTCTGTATACAGGTTACATACACACACTATGTGTAGTACTGTGTGTGTATATAGTGTATACCTTGCATTATATACACATTACCTGTAGCTCTATATACAGGTTACATACACACACTATGTGCAGAGTACTGTGTGTGTATATAGTGTATACCTTGCATTATATACACATTACCTGTAGCTCTATATACAGGTTACATACACACAGTATGTGCAGAGTACTGTGTGTGTGTATAGTGTATACCCTGCATTATATACACATTACCTGTAGCTCTATATACAGGTTACATACACACACTATGTGCAGAGTACTGTGTGTGTATATAGTGTATACCTTGCATTATATACACATTACCTGTAGCTCTATATACAGGTTACATACACACACTACATGCAGAGTACTGTGTGTGTATATAGTGTATACCTTGCATTATATACACATTACCTGTAGCTCTATATACAGGTTACATACACACACTATGTGCAGAGTACTGTGTGTGTATATAGTGTATACCCTGCATTATATACACATTACCTGTAGCTCTATATACAGGTTACATACACACACTATGTGCAGAGTACTGTCTGTGTATATAATGTATACCTTGCATTATACACACACATTACCTGTAGCACTGTATACAGGTTACATACACACACTATGTGCAGAGTACTGTGTTTGTATATAGTGTATACCTTGCATTATACACACACACACACACACACACACACATTACCTGTAGCTCTATATACAGGTTACATACACACACTATGTGCAGAGTACTGTGTGTGTATATAGTGTATACCTTGCATTATACACACACACACACACACACATTACCTGTAGCTCTATATACAGGTTACATACACACACCATGCAGAGTACTGTGTGTGTATATAGTGTATACCTTGCATTATATACACATTACCTGTAGCTCTATATACAGGTTACATACACACAGTATGTGCAGAGTACTGTGTGTGTATATAGTGTATACCCTGCATTATATACACACATTACCTGTAGCTCTATATACAGGTTACATACACACAGTATGTGCAGAGTACTGTGTGTGTATATAGTGTATACCTTGCATTATACACACACACACACACACACACACATTACCTGTAGCTCTATATACAGGTTACATACACACACTATGTGCAGAGTACTGTGTGTGTATATAGTGTATACCTTGCATTATACACACACACACACATTACCTGTAGCTCTATATACAGGTTACATACACACACTACATGCAGAGTACTGTGTGTGTATATAGTGTATACCTTGCATTATATACACATTACCTGTAGCTCTATATACAGGTTACATACACACAGTATGTGCAGAGTACTGTGTGTGTATATAGTGTATACCCTGCATTATATACACACATTACCTGTAGCTCTATATACAGGTTACATACACACACTACATGCAGAGTACTGTGTGTGTATATAGTGTATACCTTACATTATATACACATTACCTGTAGCTCTATATACAGGTTACATACACACAGTATGTGCAGAGTACTGTGTGTGTATATAGTGTATACCCTGCATTATATACACATTACCTGTAGCTCTATATACAGGTTACATACACACACTATGTGCAGAGTACTGTGTGTGTATATAGTGTATACCTTGCATTATATACACATTACCTGTAGCTCTATATACAGGTTACATACACACACTATGTGCAGAGTACTGTGTGTGTATATAGTGTATACCTTGCATTATATACACATTACCTGTAGCTCTATATACAGGTTACATACACACACTATGTGCAGAGTACTGTGTGTGTATATAGTGTATACCTTGCATTATATACACATTACCTGTAGCTCTATATACAGGTTACATACACACACTATGTGCAGAGTACTGTGTGTGTATATAGTGTATACCTTGCATTATATACACATTACCTGTAGCTCTATATACAGGTTACATACACACAGTATGTGCAGAGTACTGTGTGTGTATATAGTGTATACCCTGCATTATATACACACATTACCTGTAGCTCTATATACAGGTTACATACACACAGTATGTGCAGAGTACTGTGTGTGTATATAGTGTATACCTTGCATTATACACACACACACACACACACACACACATTACCTGTAGCTCTATATACAGGTTACATACACACACTATGTGCAGAGTACTGTGTGTGTATATAGTGTATACCTTGCATTATACACACACACACACATTACCTGTAGCTCTATATACAGGTTACATACACACACTACATGCAGAGTACTGTGTGTGTATATAGTGTATACCTTGCATTATATACACATTACCTGTAGCTCTATATACAGGTTACATACACACAGTATGTGCAGAGTACTGTGTGTGTATATAGTGTATACCCTGCATTATATACACACATTACCTGTAGCTCTATATACAGGTTACATACACACACTACATGCAGAGTACTGTGTGTGTATATAGTGTATACCTTACATTATATACACATTACCTGTAGCTCTATATACAGGTTACATACACACAGTATGTGCAGAGTACTGTGTGTGTATATATAGTGTATACCCTGCATTATATACACATTACCTGTAGCTCTATATACAGGTTACATACACACACTATGTGCAGAGTACTGTGTGTGTATATAGTGTATACCTTGCATTATATACACATTACCTGTAGCTCTATATACAGGTTACATACACACACTATGTGCAGAGTACTGTGTGTGTATATAGTGTATACCTTGCATTATATACACATTACCTGTAGCTCTATATACAGGTTACATACACACACTATGTGCAGAGTACTGTGTGTGTATATAGTGTATACCCTGCATTATATACACATTAACTGTAGCTCTATATACAGGTTACATACACACACTATGTGTAGTACTGTGTGTGTATATAGTGTATACCTTGCATTATATACACATTACCTGTAGCTCTGTATACAGGTTACATACACACGCTATGTGCAGAGTACTGTGTGTGTATATAGTGTATACCTTGCATTATATACACATTACCTGTAGCTCTATATACAGGTTACATACACACACTATGTGCAGAGTACTGTGTGTGTATATAGTGTATACCCTGCATTATATACACATTACCTGTAGCTCTATATACAGGTTACATACACACAGTATGTGCAGAGTACTGTGTGTGTATATAGTGTATACCCTGCATTATATACACATTACATGTAGCTCTATATACAGGTTACATACACACACTATGTGCAGAGTACTGTGTGTGTATATAGTGTATACCCTGCATTATATACACATTACATGTAGCTCTGTATACAGGTTACATACACACAGTATGTGCAGAGTACTGTGTGTGTATATAGTGTATACCTTGCATTATATACACATTACCTGTTGCTCTGTATACAGGTTACATATACACAGTATGTGCAGAGTACTGTGTGTGTATATAGTGTATACCTTGCATTATATACACATTACATGTAGCTCTATATACAGGTTACATACACACAGTATGTGCAGAGTACTGTGTGTGTATATAGTGTATACCTTGCATTATATACACATTACCTGTAGCTCTATATACAGGTTACATACACACACTACGTGCAGAGTACTGTGTGTGTATATAGTGTATACCCTGCATTATATACACATTACCTGTAGCTCTATATACAGGTTACATACACACACTATGTGCAGAGTACTGTGTGTGTATATAGTGTATACCCGGCATTATATACACATTACCTGTAGCTCTATATACAGGTTACATACACACACTATGTGTAGTACTGTGTGTGTATATAGTGTATACCTTGCATTATATACACATTACATGTAGCTCTATATACAGGTTACATACACACACTATGTGCAGAGTACTGTGTGTGTATATAGTGTAAACCTTGCATTATATACACATTACCTGTAGCTCTATATACAGGTTACATACACACACTATGTGCAGAGTACTGTGTGTGTATATAGTGTATACCCAGCATTATATACACATTACCTGTAGCTCTATATACAGGTTACATACACACACTATGTGCAGGGTACTGTGTGTGTACATAGTGTATACCCTGCATTATATACTGTGTGTGTATATAGTGTATACCTTGCATTATATACACATTACCTGTAGCTCTATATACAGGTTACATACACACACTATGTGCAGAGTACTGTGTGTGTATACAGTGTATACCCAGCATTATATACACATTACCTGTAGCTCTATATACAGGTTACATACACACACTATGTGCAGAGTACTGTGTGTGTATATAGTGTATACCTTGCATTATATACACATTACCTGTAGCTCTATATACAGGTTACATACACACACTATGTGCAGAGTACTGTGTGTGTATATAGTGTATACCTTGCATTATATACACATTACCTGTAGCTCTATATACAGGTTACATACACACACTATGTGCAGAGTACTGTGTGTGTATATAGTGTATACCTTGCATTATATACACATTACCTGTAGCTCTATATACAGGTTACATACACACACTATGTGCAGAGTACTGTGTGTGTATATAGTGTATACCTTGCATTATATACACATTACCTGTAGCTCTATATACAGGTTACATACACACACTATGTGCAGAGTACTGTGTGTGTATATAGTGTATACCCTGCATTATATACACATTAACTGTAGCTCTATATACAGGTTACATACACACACTATGTGTAGTACTGTGTGTGTATATAGTGTATACCTTGCATTATATACACATTACCTGTAGCTCTGTATACAGGTTACATACACACGCTATGTGCAGAGTACTGTGTGTGTATATAGTGTATACCTTGCATTATATACACATTACCTGTAGCTCTATATACAGGTTACATACACACACTATGTGCAGAGTACTGTGTGTGTATATAGTGTATACCCTGCATTATATACACATTACCTGTAGCTCTATATACAGGTTACATACACACAGTATGTGCAGAGTACTGTGTGTGTATATAGTGTATACCCTGCATTATATACACATTACATGTAGCTCTATATACAGGTTACATACACACACTATGTGCAGAGTACTGTGTGTGTATATAGTGTATACCCTGCATTATATACACATTACATGTAGCTCTGTATACAGGTTACATACACACAGTATGTGCAGAGTACTGTGTGTGTATATAGTGTATACCTTGCATTATATACACATTACCTGTTGCTCTGTATACAGGTTACATATACACAGTATGTGCAGAGTACTGTGTGTGTATATAGTGTATACCTTGCATTATATACACATTACATGTAGCTCTATATACAGGTTACATACACACAGTATGTGCAGAGTACTGTGTGTGTATATAGTGTATACCTTGCATTATATACACATTACCTGTAGCTCTATATACAGGTTACATACACACACTACGTGCAGAGTACTGTGTGTGTATATAGTGTATACCCTGCATTATATACACATTACCTGTAGCTCTATATACAGGTTACATACACACACTATGTGCAGAGTACTGTGTGTGTATATAGTGTATACCCGGCATTATATACACATTACCTGTAGCTCTATATACAGGTTACATACACACACTATGTGTAGTACTGTGTGTGTATATAGTGTATACCTTGCATTATATACACATTACATGTAGCTCTATATACAGGTTACATACACACACTATGTGCAGAGTACTGTGTGTGTATATAGTGTATACCTTGCATTATATACACATTACCTGTAGCTCTATATACAGGTTACATACACACACTATGTGCAGAGTACTGTGTGTGTATATAGTGTATACCCAGCATTATATACACATTACCTGTAGCTCTATATACAGGTTACATACACACACTATGTGCAGAGTACTGTGTGTGTATATAGTGTATACCCTGCATTATATACTGTGTGTGTATATAGTGTATACCTTGCATTATATACACATTACCTGTAGCTCTATATACAGGTTACATACACACACTATGTGCAGAGTACTGTGTGTGTATATAGTGTATACCCAGCATTATATACACATTACCTGTAGCTCTATATACAGGTTACATACACACACTATGTGCAGAGTACTGTGTGTGTATATAGTGTATACCCTGCATTATATACACATTACCTGTAGCTCTATATACAGGTTACATACACACACTATGTGTAGTACTGTGTGTGTATATAGTGTATACCTTGCATTATATACACATTACCTGTAGCTCTATATACAGGTTACATACACACAGTATGTGCAGAGTACTGTGTGTGTATATAGTGTATACCCTGCATTATATACACATTACATGTAGCTCTATATACAGGTTACATACACACACTATGTGCAGAGTACTGTGTGTGTATATAGTGTATACCCAGCATTATATACACATTACCTGTAGCTCTATATACAGGTTACATACACACACTATGTGCAGAGTACTGTGTGTGTATATAGTGTATACCTTGCATTATATACACATTACCTGTAGCTCTATATACAGGTTACATACACACACTATGTGCAGAGTACTGTGTGTGTATATAGTGTATACCCAGCATTATATACACATTACCTGTAGCTCTATATACAGGTTACATACACACACTATGTGCAGAGTACTGTGTGTGTATATAGTGTATACCCTGCATTATATACTGTGTGTGTATATAGTGTATACCTTGCATTATATACACATTACCTGTAGCTCTATATACAGGTTACATACACACACTATGTGCAGAGTACTGTGTGTGTATATAGTGTATACCCAGCATTATATACACATTACCTGTAGCTCTATATACAGGTTACATACACACACTATGTGCAGAGTACTGTGTGTGTATATAGTGTATACCCTGCATTATATACACATTACCTGTAGCTCTATATACAGGTTACATACACACACTATGTGTAGTACTGTGTGTGTATATAGTGTATACCTTGCATTATATACACATTACCTGTAGCTCTATATACAGGTTACATACACACAGTATGTGCAGAGTACTGTGTGTGTATATAGTGTATACCCTGCATTATATACACATTACATGTAGCTCTATATACAGGTTACATACACACACTATGTGCAGAGTACTGTGTGTGTATATAGTGTATACCCTGCATTATATACACATTACATGTAGCTCTGTATACAGGTTACATACACACAGTATGTGCAGAGTACTGTGTGTGTATATAGTGTATACCTTGCATTATATACACATTACCTGTTGCTCTGTATACAGGTTACATATACACAGTATGTGCAGAGTACTGTGTGTGTATATAGTGTATACCTTGCATTATATACACATTACATGTAGCTCTATATACAGGTTACATACACACAGTATGTGCAGAGTACTGTGTGTGTATATAGTGTATACCTTGCATTATATACACATTACCTGTAGCTCTATATACAGGTTACATACACACACTACGTGCAGAGTACTGTGTGTGTATATAGTGTATACCCTGCATTATATACACATTACCTGTAGCTCTATATACAGGTTACATACACACACTATGTGCAGAGTACTGTGTGTGTATATAGTGTATACCCGGCATTATATACACATTACCTGTAGCTCTATATACAGGTTACATACACACACTATGTGTAGTACTGTGTGTGTATATAGTGTATACCTTGCATTATATACACATTACATGTAGCTCTATATACAGGTTACATACACACACTATGTGCAGAGTACTGTGTGTGTATATAGTGTAAACCTTGCATTATATACACATTACCTGTAGCTCTATATACAGGTTACATACACACACTATGTGCAGAGTACTGTGTGTGTATATAGTGTATACCCAGCATTATATACACATTACCTGTAGCTCTATATACAGGTTACATACACACACTATGTGCAGGGTACTGTGTGTGTACATAGTGTATACCCTGCATTATATACTGTGTGTGTATATAGTGTATACCTTGCATTATATACACATTACCTGTAGCTCTATATACAGGTTACATACACACACTATGTGCAGAGTACTGTGTGTGTATACAGTGTATACCCAGCATTATATATACATTACCTGTAGCTCTATATACAGGTTACATACACACACTATGTGCAGAGTACTGTGTGTGTATATAGTGTATACCTTGCATTATATACACATTACCTGTAGCTCTATATACAGGTTACATACACACACTATGTGCAGAGTACTGTGTGTGTATATAGTGTATACCTTGCATTATATACACATTACCTGTAGCTCTATATACAGGTTACATACACACACTATGTGCAGAGTACTGTGTGTGTATATAGTGTATACCTTGCATTATATACACATTACCTGTAGCTCTATATACAGGTTACATACACACACTATGTGCAGAGTACTGTGTGTGTATATAGTGTATACCTTGCATTATATACACATTACCTGTAGCTCTATATACAGGTTACATACACACACTATGTGCAGAGTACTGTGTGTGTATATAGTGTATACCCTGCATTATATACACATTAACTGTAGCTCTATATACAGGTTACATACACACACTATGTGTAGTACTGTGTGTGTATATAGTGTATACCTTGCATTATATACACATTACCTGTAGCTCTGTATACAGGTTACATACACACGCTATGTGCAGAGTACTGTGTGTGTATATAGTGTATACCTTGCATTATATACACATTACCTGTAGCTCTATATACAGGTTACATACACACACTATGTGCAGAGTACTGTGTGTGTATATAGTGTATACCCTGCATTATATACACATTACCTGTAGCTCTATATACAGGTTACATACACACAGTATGTGCAGAGTACTGTGTGTGTATATAGTGTATACCCTGCATTATATACACATTACATGTAGCTCTATATACAGGTTACATACACACACTATGTGCAGAGTACTGTGTGTGTATATAGTGTATACCCTGCATTATATACACATTACATGTAGCTCTGTATACAGGTTACATACACACAGTATGTGCAGAGTACTGTGTGTGTATATAGTGTATACCTTGCATTATATACACATTACCTGTTGCTCTGTATACAGGTTACATATACACAGTATGTGCAGAGTACTGTGTGTGTATATAGTGTATACCTTGCATTATATACACATTACATGTAGCTCTATATACAGGTTACATACACACAGTATGTGCAGAGTACTGTGTGTGTATATAGTGTATACCTTGCATTATATACACATTACCTGTAGCTCTATATACAGGTTACATACACACACTACGTGCAGAGTACTGTGTGTGTATATAGTGTATACCCTGCATTATATACACATTACCTGTAGCTCTATATACAGGTTACATACACACACTATGTGTAGTACTGTGTGTGTATATAGTGTATACCTTGCATTATATACACATTACATGTAGCTCTATATACAGGTTACATACACACACTATGTGCAGAGTACTGTGTGTGTATATAGTGTATACCTTGCATTATATACACATTACCTGTAGCTCTATATACAGGTTACATACACACACTATGTGCAGAGTACTGTGTGTGTATATAGTGTATACCCAGCATTATATACACATTACCTGTAGCTCTATATACAGGTTACATACACACACTATGTGCAGAGTACTGTGTGTGTATATAGTGTATACCCTGCATTATATACTGTGTGTGTATATAGTGTATACCTTGCATTATATACACATTACCTGTAGCTCTATATACAGGTTACATACACACACTATGTGCAGAGTACTGTGTGTGTATATAGTGTATACCCAGCATTATATACACATTACCTGTAGCTCTATATACAGGTTACATACACACACTATGTGCAGAGTACTGTGTGTGTATATAGTGTATACCCTGCATTATATACACATTACCTGTAGCTCTATATACAGGTTACATACACACACTATGTGTAGTACTGTGTGTGTATATAGTGTATACCTTGCATTATATACACATTACCTGTAGCTCTATATACAGGTTACATACACACACTATGTGCAGAGTACTGTGTGTGTGTATATAGTGTATACCCTGCATTATATACACACATTACCTGTAGCTCTATATACAGGTTACATACACACACTATGTGCAGAGTACTGTGTGTGTATATAGTGTATACCCAGCATTATATACACATTACCTGTAGCTCTATATACAGGTTACATACACACACTATGTGCAGAGTACTGTGTGTGTATATAGTGTATACCCTGCATTATATACTGTGTGTGTATATAGTGTATACCTTGCATTATATACACATTACCTGTAGCTCTATATACAGGTTACATACACACACTATGTGCAGAGTACTGTGTGTGTATATAGTGTATACCCAGCATTATATACACATTACCTGTAGCTCTATATACAGGTTACATACACACACTATGTGCAGAGTACTGTGTGTGTATATAGTGTATACCCTGCATTATATACACATTACCTGTAGCTCTATATACAGGTTACATACACACACTATGTGTAGTACTGTGTGTGTATATAGTGTATACCTTGCATTATATACACATTACCTGTAGCTCTATATACAGGTTACATACACACACTATGTGCAGAGTACTGTGTGTGTATATAGTGTATACCCAGCATTATATACACATTACCTGTAGCTCTATATACAGGTTACATACACACACTATGTGCAGAGTACTGTGTGTGTATATAGTGTATACCCTGCATTATATACTGTGTGTGTATATAGTGTATACCTTGCATTATATACACATTACCTGTAGCTCTATATACAGGTTACATACACACACTATGTGCAGAGTACTGTGTGTGTATATAGTGTATACCCAGCATTATATACACATTACCTGTAGCTCTATATACAGGTTACATACACACACTATGTGCAGAGTACTGTGTGTGTATATAGTGTATACCCTGCATTATATACACATTACCTGTAGCTCTATATACAGGTTACATACACACACTATGTGTAGTACTGTGTGTGTATATAGTGTATACCTTGCATTATATACACATTACCTGTAGCTCTGTATACAGGTTACATACACACGCTATGTGCAGAGTACTGTGTGTGTATATAGTGTATACCTTGCATTATATACACATTACCTGTAGCTCTATATACAGGTTACATACACACACTATGTGCAGAGTACTGTGTGTGTATATAGTGTATACCCTGCATTATATACACATTACCTGTAGCTCTATATACAGGTTACATACACACAGTATGTGCAGAGTACTGTGTGTGTATATAGTGTATACCCTGCATTATATACACATTACATGTAGCTCTATATACAGGTTACATACACACACTATGTGCAGAGTACTGTGTGTGTATATAGTGTATACCCTGCATTATATACACATTACCTGTAGCTCTATATACAGGTTACATACACACAGTATGTGCAGAGTACTGTGTGTGTATATAGTGTATACCCTGCATTATATACACATTACATGTAGCTCTGTATACAGGTTACATACACACGGTATGTGCAGAGTACTGTGTGTGTATATAGTGTATACCTTGCATTATATACACATTACCTGTAGCTCTGTATACAGGTTACATATACACAGTATGTGCAGAGTACTGTGTGTGTATATAGTGTATACCTTGCATTATATACACATTACATGTAGCTCTATATACAGGTTAAATACACACAGTATGTGCAGAGTACTGTGTGTGTATATAGTGTATACCTTGCATTATATACACATTACCTGTAGCTCTATATACAGGTTACATACACACACTATGTGCAGAGTACTGTGTGTGTATATAGTGTATACCCTGCATTATATACTGTGTGTGTATATAGTGTATACCTTGCATTATATACACATTACCTGTAGCTCTATATACAGGTTACATACACACACTATGTGCAGAGTACTGTGTGTGTATATAGTGTATACCCAGCATTATATACACATTACCTGTAGCTCTATATACAGGTTACATACACACACTATGTGCAGAGTACTGTGTGTGTATATAGTGTATACCCTGCATTATATACACATTACCTGTAGCTCTATATACAGGTTACATACACACACTATGTGTAGTACTGTGTGTGTATATAGTGTATACCTTGCATTATATACACATTACCTGTAGCTCTGTATACAGGTTACATACACACGCTATGTGCAGAGTACTGTGTGTGTATATAGTGTATACCTTGCATTATATACACATTACCTGTAGCTCTATATACAGGTTACATACACACACTATGTGCAGAGTACTGTGTGTGTATATAGTGTATACCCTGCATTATATACACATTACCTGTAGCTCTATATACAGGTTACATACACACAGTATGTGCAGAGTACTGTGTGTGTATATAGTGTATACCCTGCATTATATACACATTACATGTAGCTCTATATACAGGTTACATACACACACTATGTGCAGAGTACTGTGTGTGTATATAGTGTATACCCTGCATTATATACACATTACATGTAGCTCTGTATACAGGTTACATACACACAGTATGTGCAGAGTACTGTGTGTGTATATAGTGTATACCCTGCATTATATACACATTACATGTAGCTCTGTATACAGGTTACATACACACAGTATGTGCAGAGTACTGTGTGTGTATATAGTGTATACCTTGCATTATATACACATTACCTGTAGCTCTGTATACAGGTTACATATACACAGTATGTGGAGAGTACTGTGTGTGTATATAGTGTATACCTTGCATTATATACACATTACATGTAGCTCTATATACAGGTTACATACACACAGTATGTGCAGAGTACTGTGTGTGTATATAGTGTATACCTTGCATTATATACACATTACCTGTAGCTCTATATACAGGTTACATACACACACTACGTGCAGAGTACTGTGTGTGTATATAGTGTATACCCTGCATTATATACACATTACCTGTAGCTCTATATACAGGTTACATACACACACTATGTGCAGAGTACTGTGTGTGTATATAGTGTATACCCGGCATTATATACACATTACCTGTAGCTCTATATACAGGTTACATACACACACTATGTGTAGTACTGTGTGTGTATATAGTGTATACCTTGCATTATATACACATTACATGTAGCTCTATATACAGGTTACATACACACACTATGTGCAGAGTACTGTGTGTGTATATAGTGTATACCTTGCATTATATACACATTACCTGTAGCTCTATATACAGGTTACATACACACACTATGTGCAGAGTACTGTGTGTGTATATAGTGTATACCCAGCATTGTATACACATTACCTGTAGCTCTATATACAGGTTACATACACACACTATGTGCAGAGTACTGTGTGTGTATATAGTGTATACCCTGCATTATATACTGTGTGTGTATATAGTGTATACCTTGCATTATATACACATTACATGTAGCTCTATATACAGGTTACATACACACAGTATGTGCAGAGTACTGTGTGTGTATATAGTGTATACCTTGCATTATATACACATTACATGTAGCTCTATATACAGGTTACATACACACACTATGTGCAGAGTACTGTGTGTGTATATAGTGTATACCTTGCATTATATACACATTACCTGTAGCTCTATATACAGGTTACATACACACACTATGTGCAGAGTACTGTGTGTGTATATAGTGTATACCTTGCATTATATACACATTACCTGTAGCTCTATATACAGGTTACATACACACAGTATGTGCAGAGTACTGTGTGTGTGTATATAGTGTATACCTTGCATTATATACACACATTACCTGTAGCTCTATATACAGGTTACATACACACAGTATGTGCAGAGTACTGTGTGTGTGTATATAGTGTATACCTTGCATTATATACACACATTACCTGTAGCTCTATATACAGGTTACATACACACAGTATGTGCAGAGTACTGTGTGTGTGTATATAGTGTATACCTTGCATTATATACACACATTACCTGTAGCTCTATATACAGGTTACATACACACAGTATGTGCAGAGTACTGTGTGTGTATATAGTGTATACCTTGCATTATATACACATTACCTGTAGCTCTATATACAGGTTACATACACACAGTATGTGCAGAGTACTGTGTGTGTATATAGTGTATACCTTGCATTATATACACATTACCTGTAGCTCTATATACAGGTTACATACACACACTATGTGCAGAGTACTGTGTGTGTATATAGTGTATACCTTGCATTATATACACATTACCTGTAGCTCTATATACAGGTTACATACACACAGTATGTGCAGAGTACTGTGTGTGTATATAGTGTATACCTTGCATTATATACACATTACCTGTAGCTCTATATACAGGTTACATACACACACTACGTGCAGAGTACTGTGTGTGTATATAGTGTATACCTTGCATTATATACACATTACCTGTAGCTCTATATACAGGTTACATACACACACTATGTGCAGAGTACTGTGTGTGTATATAGTGTATACCTTGCATTATATACACATTACCTGTAGCTCTATATACAGGTTACATACACACACTATGTGCAGAGTACTGTGTGTGTATATAGTGTATACCCTGCATTATATACACATTACATGTAGCTCTATATACAGGTTACATACACACACTATGTGTAGTACTGTGTGTGTATATAGTGTATACCTTGCATTATATACACATTACCTGTAGCTCTGTATACAGGTTACATACACACAGTATGTGCAGAGTACTGTGTGTGTATATAGTGTATACCTTGCATTATATACACATTACCTGTAGCTCTATATACAGGTTACATACACACACTATGTGCAGAGTACTGTGTGTGTATATAGTGTATACCTTGCATTATATACACATTACCTGTAGCTCTATATACAGGTTACATACACACACTACGTGCAGAGTACTGTGTGTGTATATAGTGTATACCCTGCATTATATACACATTACCTGTAGCTCTATATACAGGTTACATACACACAGTATGTGCAGAGTACTGTGTGTGTATATAGTGTATACCTTGCATTATATACACATTACCTGTAGCTCTATATACAGGTTACATACACACAGTATGTGCAGAGTACTGTGTGTGTATATAGTGTATACCCTGCATTATATACACATTACCTGTAGCTCTATATACAGGTTACATACACACACTATGTGCAGAGTACTGTGTGTGTGTATATAGTGTATACCCTGCATTATATACACACATTACCTGTAGCTCTATATACAGGTTACATACACACACTATGTGCAGAGTACTGTGTGTGTATATAGTGTATACCTTGCATTATATACACATTACCAGTAGCTCTATATACAGGTTACATATACACAGTATGTGCAGAGTACTGTGTGTGTATATAGTATATACCCTGCATTATATACACATTACCTGTAGCTCTATATACAGGTTACATACACACACTATGTGCAGAGTACTGTGTGCGTATATAGTGTATACCTTGCATTATATACACATTACCTGTAGCTCTATATACAGGTTACATACACACACTATGTGCAGAGTACTGTGTGTGTATATAGTGTATACCTTGCATTATATACACATTACCTGTAGCTCTATATACAGGTTACATACACACACTATGTGCAGAGTACTGTGTGTGTATATAGTGTATACCTTGCATTATATACACATTACCTGTAGCTCTATATACAGGTTACATACACACACTATGTGCAGAGTACTGTGTGTGTATATAGTGTATACCTTGCATTATATACACATTACCTGTAGCTCTATATACAGGTTACATACACACGCTATGTGCAGAGTACTGTGTGTGTATATAGTGTATACCTTGCATTATATACACATTACCAGTAGCTCTATATACAGGTTACATATACACAGTATGTGCAGAGTACTGTGTGTGTATATAGTATATACCCTGCATTATATACACATTACCTGTAGCTCTATATACAGGTTACATACACACACTATGTGCAGAGTACTGTGTGTGTGTATATAGTGTATACCCTGCATTATATACACACATTACCTGTAGCTCTATATACAGGTTACATACACACACTATGTGCAGAGTACTGTGTGTGTATATAGTGTATACCTTGCATTATATACACATTACCAGTAGCTCTATATACAGGTTACATATACACAGTATGTGCAGAGTACTGTGTGTGTATATAGTATATACCCTGCATTATATACACATTACCTGTAGCTCTATATACAGGTTACATACACACACTATGTGCAGAGTACTGTGTGCGTATATAGTGTATACCTTGCATTATATACACATTACCTGTAGCTCTATATACAGGTTACATACACACACTATGTGCAGAGTACTGTGTGTGTATATAGTGTATACCTTGCATTATATACACATTACCTGTAGCTCTATATACAGGTTACATACACACGCTATGTGCAGAGTACTGTGTGTGTATATAGTGTATACCTTGCATTATATACACATTACCTGTAGCTCTATATACAGGTTACATACACACACTACATGCAGAGTACTGTGTGTGTATATAGTGTATACCCTGCATTATATACTGTGTGTGTATATAGTGTATACCTTGCATTATATACACATTACCAGTAGCTCTATATACAGGTTACATATACACAGTATGTGCAGAGTACTGTGTGTGTATATAGTATATACCCTGCATTATATACACATTACCTGTAGCTCTATATACAGGTTACATACACACACTATGTGCAGAGTACTGTGTGTGTATATAGTGTATACCTTGCATTATATACACATTACCTGTAGCTCTATATACAGGTTACATACACACACTATGTGCAGAGAACTGTGTGTGTATATAGTGTATACCTTGCATTATATACACATTACCTGTAGCTCTATATACAGGTTACATACACACACTATGTGCAGAGTACTGTGTGTGTATATAGTGTATACCTTGCATTATATACACATTACCTGTAGCTCTATATACAGGTTACATACACACACTATGTGCAGAGAACTGTGTGTGTATATAGTGTATACCTTGCATTATATACACATTACCTGTAGCTCTATATACAGGTTACATACACACACTATGTGCAGAGTACTGTGTGTGTATATAATGTATACCTTGCATTATATCAGCCAGTCAGTCACAAACAGACAGGACCCCCAGCCAGTCAGTCAGAGACAGAGAGTAAGGACCCCCAGCCAGTCAGTCAGTCACAGTCAGGACCCCCAGCCAGTCAGTCACAGACAGACAGGACCCCTAGTCAGTCAGTCAGTCAGTTGCGGACGGACAGGACCCCCAGTCACTCACGAGCAGATAGACCCCCCCTCGCCCCTACCTGTCCGGCCTGAGGTAAGCCTAGACCCACAGGCTGTGTGTCCTTCCGCAGCCGCTCTGTGAGACAAACCTTCTGATTGGTGCGATAGACAAGGCCCCGCCCTGCCATTCAACATCACCTCTGGTTCGCCATAGCGTTACTATGCCAACGGGTAATCGCGAGCAGATGATTGGACACGCGGAATGGAATGACGGCGAAACGGACAAATCACCAGTGAGAAGAAGGAGGTAAACTTTCCATAGGTGTTACAGAGTGACAGAACATTATCCATACTGTGACAGCAGAGAATAAATAATAATCTACACAGATTACATGAACTCTGTGACCTAAACATTATCCATACTGTGACAGCAGAGAATAAATAATAATCTACACAGATTACATGAACTCTGTGACCTAAACATTATCCATACTGTGACAGCAGAGAATAAATAATAAACTACACAGATTACATGAACTCTGTGACCTAAACATTATCCATACTGTGACAGCAGAGAATAAATAATAATCTACACAGATTACATGAACTCTGTGACCTAAACATTATCCATACTGTGACTGCAGAGAATAAATAATAATCTACACAGATTACATGAACTCTGTGACCTAAACATTATCCATACTGTGACAGCAGAGAATAAATAATAATCTACACAGATTACATGAACTCTGTGACCTAAACATTATCCATACTGTGACTGCAGAGAATAAATAATAATCTACACAGATTACATGAACTCTGTGACCTAAACATTATCCATACTGTGACTGCAGAGAATAAATAATAATCTACACAGATTACATGAACTCTGTGACCTAAACATTATCCATACTGTGACAGCAGAGAATAAATAATAATCTACACAGATTACATGAACTCTGTGACCTAAACATTATCCATACTGTGACAGCAGAGAATAAATAATAATCTACACAGATTACATGAACTCTGTGACCTAAACATTATCCATACTGTGACAGCAGAGAATAAATAATAATCTACACAGATTACATGAACTCTGTGACCTAAACATTATCCATACTGTGACAGCAGAGAATAAATAATAAACTACACAGATTACATGAACTATGTCACCTAAACATTATCCATACTGTGACAGCAGAGAATAAATAATAATCTACACAGAATACATGAACTCTGTCACCTAAACATTATCCATACTGTGACAGCAGAGAATAAATAATAAACTACACAGAATACATGAACTCTGTCACCTAAACATTATCCATACTGTGACAGCAGAGAATAAATAATAAACTACACAGAATACATGAACTCTGTGACCTAAACATTATCCATACTGTGACAGCAGAGAATAAATAATAATCTACACAGATTACATGAACTCTGTGACCTAAACATTATCCATACTGTGACAGCAGAGAATAAATAATAATCTACACAGATTACATGAACTCTGTGACCTAAACATTATCCATACTGTGACAGCAGAGAATAAATAATAATCTACACAGATTACATGAACTCTGTGACCTAAACATTATCCATACTGTGACAGCAGAGAATAAATAATAATCTACACAGATTACATGAATTCTGTGACCTAAACATTATCCATACTGTGACAGCAGAGAATAAATAATAATCTACACAGATTACATGAACTCTGTGACCTAAACATTATCCATACTGTGACAGCAGAGAATAAATAATAAACTACACAGATTACATGAACTCTGTGACCTAAACATTATCCATACTGTGACAGCAGAGAATAAATAATAATCTACACAGATTACATGAACTCTGTCACCTAAACATTATCCATACTGTGACAGCAGAGAATAAATAATCTACACAGATTACATGAACTCTGTGACCTAAACATTATCCATACTGTGACAGCAGAGAATAAATAATCTACACAGATTACATGAACTCTGTGACCTAAACATTATCCATACTGTGACAGCAGAGAATAAATAATAAACTACACAGATTACATGAACTATGTCACCTAAACATTATCCATACTGTGACAGCAGAGAATAAATAATAATCTACACAGAATACATGAACTCTGTCACCTAAACATTATCCATACTGTGACAGCAGAGAATAAATAATAAACTACACAGAATACATGAACTCTGTCACCTAAACATTATCCATACTGTGACAGCAGAGAATAAATAATAAACTACACAGAATACATGAACTCTGTGACCTAAACATTATCCATACTGTGACAGCAGAGAATAAATAATAATCTACACAGATTACATGAACTCTGTGACCTAAACATTATCCATACTGTGACAGCAGAGAATAAATAATAATCTACACAGATTACATGAACTCTGTGACCTAAACATTATCCATACTGTGACAGCAGAGAATAAATAATAATCTACACAGATTACATGAACTCTGTGACCTAAACATTATCCATACTGTGACAGCAGAGAATAAATAATAATCTACACAGATTACATGAATTCTGTGACCTAAACATTATCCATACTGTGACAGCAGAGAATAAATAATAATCTACACAGATTACATGAACTCTGTGACCTAAACATTATCCATACTGTGACAGCAGAGAATAAATAATAAACTACACAGATTACATGAACTCTGTGACCTAAACATTATCCATACTGTGACAGCAGAGAATAAATAATAATCTACACAGATTACATGAACTCTGTCACCTAAACATTATCCATACTGTGACAGCAGAGAATAAATAATCTACACAGATTACATGAACTCTGTGACCTAAACATTATCCATACTGTGACAGCAGAGAATAAATAATAAACTACACAGATTACATGAACTATGTGACCTAAACATTATCCATACTGTGACAGCAGAGAATAAATAATAAACTACACAGAATACATGAACTCTGTGACCTAAACATTATCCATACTGTGACTGCAGAGAATAAATAATAATCTACACAGATTACATGAACTCTGTGACCTAAACATTATCCATACTGTGACAGCAGAGAATAAATAATAAACTACACAGAATACATGAACTCTGTGACCTAAACATTATCCATACTGTGACAGCAGAGAATAAATAATAAACTACACAGAATACATGAACTCTGTGACCTAAACATTATCCATACTGTGACTGCAGAGAATAAATAATCTACACAGATTACATGAACTCTGTGACCTAAACATTATCCATACTGTGACAGCAGAGAATAAATAATAATCTACACAGATTACATGAACTCTGTGACCTAAACATTATCCATACTGTGACAGCAGAGAATAAATAATCTACACAGAATACATGAACTCTGTGACCTAAACATTATCCATACTGTGACAGCAGAGAATAAATAATAAACTACACAGAATACATGAACTCTGTGACCTAAACATTATCCATACTGTGACAGCAGAGAATAAATAATAAACTACACAGAATACATGAACTCTGTCACCTAAACATTATCCATACTGTGACAGCAGAGAATAAATAATAATCTACACAGATTACATGAACTCTGTGACCTAAACATTATCCATACTGTGACAGCAGAGAATAAATAATAAACTACACAGAATACATGAACTCTGTGACCTTAACATTATCCATACTGTGACTGCAGAGAATAAATAATAATCTACACAGATTACATGAACTCTGTGACCTAAACATTATCCATACTGTGACAGCAGAGAATAAATAATAATCTACACAGATTACATGAACTCTGTGACCTAAACATTATCCATACTGTGACAGCAGAGAATAAATAATCTACACAGAATACATGAACTCTGTGACCTAAACATTATCCATACTGTGACAGCAGAGAATAAATAATAAACTACACAGAATACATGAACTCTGTGACCTAAACATTATCCGTACTGTGACAGCAGAGAATAAATAATAAACTACACAGAATACATGAACTCTGTGACCTAAACATTATCCATACTGTGACTGCAGAGAATAAATAATAATCTACACAGATTACATGAACTCTGTGACCTAAACATTATCCATACTGTGACAGCAGAGAATAAATAATAAACTACACAGAATACATGAACTCTGTGACCTAAACATTATCCATACTGTGACAGCAGAGAATAAATAATAATCTACACAGATTACATGAACTCTGTGACCTAAACATTATCCATACTGTGACAGCAGAGAATAAATAATAATCTACACAGATTACATGAACTCTGTGACCTAAACATTATCCATACTGTGACTGCAGAGAATAAATAATAAACTACACAGAATACATGAACTCTGTGACCTAAACATTATCCATACTGTGACTGCAGAGAATAAATAATAATCTACACAGAATACATGAACTCTGTGACCTAAACATTATCCATACTGTGACAGCAGAGAATAAATAATAATCTACACAGATTACATGAACTCTGTGACCTAAACATTATCCATACTGTGACAGCAGAGAATAAATAATAATCTACACAGATTACATGAACTCTGTGACCTAAACATTATCCATACTGTGACTGCAGAGAATAAATAATCTACACAGATTACATGAACTCTGTGACCTAAACATTATCCATACTGTGACTGCAGAGAATAAATAATAATCTACACAGATTAATTTAACTCTGTCACCTAAACATTATCCATACTGTGACAGCAGAGAATAAATAATAATCTACACAGAATACATGAACTCTGTGACCTAAACATTATCCATACTGTGACTGCAGAGAATAAATAATAATCTACACAGAATACATGAACTCTGTGACCTAAACATTATCCATACTGTGACAGCAGAGAATAAATAATAATCTACATAGAATACATGAACTCTGTGACCTAAACATTATCCATACTGTGACAGCAGAGAATAAATAATAATCTACATAGAATACATGAACTCTGTCACCTAAACATAATCCATACTGTGACTGCAGAGAATAAATAATAATCTACACAGAATACATGAACTCTGTCACCTAAACATTATCCATACTGTGACAGCAGAGAATAAATAATAATCTACATAGAATACATGAACTCTGTCACCTAAACATTATCCATACTGTGACTGCAGAGAATAAATAATAATCTACACAGATTACTTGAACTCTGTGACCTAAACATTATCCATACTGTGACAGCAGAGAATAAATAATAATCTATACATTGAATTAACAGACCTGCAAGGACAGGCACAGATTAGCATTTCATTTTCCAATCCCTTTTTACTTCCCAATTGCCAAGAGCAAGGTTTAGCAAACTTAGACACTCTGGATGTTTTGGACTGGGCCGCCATCAGAAATGTCAGGGCCCCTTACTGAAACCAATTCCCCGTTTGCCAACGCTTTTTTCTTTTATTCTTTTTATTTTAAAACATTCTTGGGGGTTAGGGGGTGCATGGGGGTCATGGGCATGCTACTCATACTGTAATGAGTCCCTCACTGACCCATGGGGCAGGGAGAGACTAAAGCTGTCAAAGCCAGGCACTGTAAACACATCTGATCACTGTGATTGGCTGTCCAGTGACTGGATGTGTCTCAGGGGGTCTTGGCAGACCAGATGGCTATATGGTTACACTAAGACAGCCATATACTAACTGCACAGTCTCCTGGAAATGGTTTCACTGGACGAGCACTAGGTGGCAGTATTGCACTGTGAACACACAATAGATCTGGGACGTCAAGGTTGATATTGAAGTGGGTCTCGATCAGTAATGCATGTGCTGGTTCCACTGCATTAATCTATTTTATTTGCAGTAATGGCGAAGGTTAGCCTGTCTGCCATAGACACATGTTTGCTTATTTAGCAGTAATCAGGGTTTCCACCTTGCCGATAATTTACTGGTCTGTG